>JAWWEE010000158.1:2246128-2313628 GCA_035221455.1 Xenops minutus | reverse complement strand
TCACTCAGGAAGGTGTTTATCCTTACTCAGTGCGTTAGGGAGGGCAAGTCTTGTTTGTCAAGCGCTCCTGCTGAGATCACTGAGCTGAGAGAAAGCCCAGGGATGCCTGAGGCCCTTTTGCTTCTGTCCCTTAAGAGTATAGCATTGGTTTGAAAACATCCCCTTGAGAAAATCATTCCCAGATTGCTTGTGTGATGGGAAGGAAAATCACAAGCCCCAGTGTGTATCAGTTAATGCACATTCGTCTACTGGCTGACCTGAATAGAAATTATTTCATAACTGCAGTTCACTTCTTCAAATGCACCTGCCTTTGTAGGATGAATTCTTTTTCTGAGCCAAGTTTTTCATAAGCACTCTTATTTTTTTCCCTTACTAACACAGGTTACCAGGATTCTCCATTTGGTACCAGCACCGTCTTGTAGAACTGTGTCACTTTAGGATTGCCCAAATCCAACCTTGTAATGTCAGCTGACAGCAATGGAATTAGAGCACGAATCATGTCTTAACAGATGTTTGCAAAATGTTCAGATCATAATATTTCGTGATTGAAAGTGCAATCAAATAGCTCTCTGCCTAATCTATTATGCACAATATTGGCATTTTTATTAGATTTGTAGCTATGATCATCTCCCAATACTTGATATCAAAAGTTTTTTTGTGGTAGTTCTTCATGAGTTATTGGGACAACATCTATCAGAAAGGAAACAGTTTTGAAAACTTGTATTTAAAAAAATTTTAATGTGCTCTTGGGAGAGTTTGACTTCATCAATTCTAAATTCTTTGGATTGAATATAAGTAGTGGGGTTTTATCCTAATGTTTTACTTAAAAAAAACACCCCAACCAAACAGTCTCATCCTAAATGGTGTCTAAAATGTATGCAGATTGCCTGCACAGTGCTTGATTCATGTTGGCACATTGACACAACAGATTTGTTGCCTGAAGTGGTACATGTTTATGCATGGTTCTTACTCACACTTTATTTGCCGCCTCTTCAGAAGCCCTTCAAACATACACATTTTGACACTGACAAAAGAAATTATATATTTTGTATTCAGCAGTTCAGTATTAGTCATATGTTTTAAAATGAAAAGCAAAAATGAGCCCGATTTGTCGGTTTTTAGCAAAATCATTGTTTCACTAACAGAGTAACTTTTGTGGTGGGGCAGCTAAGCAAGGAGTCAATCTATTATCCATGACCAAGCAGCTTAAAGGTGATCTATGTTAGGGGTTTATTTAGACAACAGCAGAAAAAGTGGTGAGCCCTGATTTGTAGTTGTTATGGCCCCCATGATACAGAGCAGGTCTCTATTCTTCCTGCAGGAATTCCTTCCTAGAGGTTCTGTGGCAGCAGCCAGGTCAGTCATAACTCCAGTGCTCTACCCCACCTCTGTAATTCTGAGTGCAGAGGCACACACAGGGTGTCTCTGCGAGGGGTGGTGTTGTGTATTCTGGTGAACTGGTGGAAATTCAGTCTCAAATATCGAAAAAATATAAACTGGAGAGTACAGATGAAGCATGTACAATTGTTATGTTTTTGTGAATAAAGAGCAGAGTGTTGTGGTCACCTCTGAGGTCACTAACAAACACGCTCTGTCCTTACAGAGACGCCTGGCTCTCGTGTTAGGACAACTTCTTGCTTGACAACAGTTGATGTGGCTGGCTTGCAGTGCAATATTTTGATACTTGATCTTGTAGGAACTGAATAAAAAAGTATTCTTGTTAAAATTCAGAAGAAGAGGCTGTGAATATTATCTTGAGTTCCTAATTTCAGGCCAGTCTGAAGGTTTCCTTCAAAACTGAGCATGTCTTGTGATTTTTGAAGTCTTGAAGGTAGGCAGTTGCTCATTCATGGCCTGATGCATTAGTTGCAGTACCTTCATGCCAGTGCAAGGCAGTAGATCTGGGAAAAAACCCTGTACTACTTCTTTCTGCTCATCACAGTCTTCGTTTAAAACTAATACCAAGACAAAAAATAAAGGGGAGAATGAAAGGAATATTGTGAATTACTGATAAAGTTGTTTCTTTTCTTTTGCAATATTGCACACTGATTTAAAATGGAAATATTGGTAATTGCATAATGGCTGTAGTTAGTAGTTTTACTCTTTTCAAAAAGAATTCACGTCCATATTTGCAAGTTTTGCATTTTGAATATTCTCTTAAAGATAAACTGGAGAGGAAATGCATGTCTTTATTTTGCAGAAACAAGTTTGAAGAATGGATGAAGACTTTAAAGCACAGGTGCTTGACTCTGCTCTTCAGAGTCCATCAGAGACATTACTTTCCATTCGACTGCTGGACTTTAAAACGAGTTTATTGGAGACAATAGAAGAACTGCGGATTAGAAGGGTAAATTTGTTTATATTGTTTTTGGTGTCTTTGTCTTATTCTGTCTCTCTGTATGTAATCACAGAGATTGCTGCATAAGTGTGGCTAAGCCCCATGCTGTATTTTAAGTAATTCACCAACCAGGGTTTTGTTTAAAAATATAATTGGTTTAGGTAGTGTCTGTGTTACAAATTTCTTTGTAGACAGCACAAAGACAGTAGGGTTGTATGGGAACAAATATGGCTTTCCTGTGCTGATGTGCAAAGTTGATAGTTCATGACCACACTATTGTCAAAATTATCTACATTAAATTTTTGTATTTCATTGTAGTTCTTCTCTGTAAGAACAGACTTTGATGTGAAAAGGAAGAACCCAAGTAATTGTCAAGTTCCTAAGTCTTTTTCATTTCATAATCGATTTGACACTAGGCAGAAAAGCAATGATTTTGCCTTATTTTTGTCTGTTTAGTTGTGCTTTTCAGAATTACCTAAGAGGGCAAAGAGCTACTGTGATAACTTTATTTCACCATTTTTAAAATTTCTAGAGTATTAAGCTAGATCCCTACAATAATAGTGCACTGAGTATTGGAGTGTTTTGTTTTTGAAATATGAGTTGAGTCATCTTGTAGTACCAAGGTAAAATTGGTTTTGCACTGGTTAAGGCAGCTGTGTTTTCCTGTGGTTAATTTTTCAGTTGTATTTTTCTGTGGTTACTTTTTCAGCTGTGGGTATGTAAACATTTTGTTTCTATTTCCCCCTCTCAGTGTTTCTGAATCGTTGTGTATACTGAAAGACCTAAAGTGTATCTTTCTTCATTTGATGAATTTGACCTGTTCAAAATATGTGTATTATTACTTTTAAAATATTAGTATTGATGACATGCTTGATTTATGCTTATTTTTATGTAAGTTAAATGCTATAATCCTCTCTTTAAAAACCATAAACAAAAGAATGACTGCCATAAAAAAGTAGAAAAAAGCTACATGAAATCCACCATAGTCTGATCCCCAGACTCGTGTTACAACGGTAGTGTTTAGTCTAACTATTTTTGTATTAAAAAGCTAAGGCTGAATAATTTAACTTTTTTTTTTAGTAATTGGAGTATGCTTTTTTTATAAGATCTGTTAGCTGAATTCCATTTATATTGTTAATTTAACATTGCATTTTTAATGCACTTGGTCAGAGCCATGTTTCCAGAATGTCAGGGAGTTTCATCTTTTGGGATTTTTTGAGGGTCTTTTGGTCCATTTTGTGTCTGCTATACTACAAGATTCTGTGACTGTGATTTTATAAAAGTTACCTCATGAGAGTGAGTAATTTTTTGCCTTAAAGGTATTTTTAGTTTCAAAATTGATACAAATGCCAAGAGTCAATTCCACAGTTAAGACATGGCCCCAAATTTCTAACATTACCGTGCTTTCTTTTACCATATATATATATATATATACATATATATATATATATTCACCTGTTTAGGTAGAAATGTAGGTAAAAAAAAAAAAATAAGTATTTTAGAGACAGCCAATTTGAAATCTTAATGTATCCCTGAAAGCATTTTGTTTTGTTTTGATTTAACAATCAATTCAGTATGTTTGAAGTTTGGAACATAAAGCATTAATATTTTGAACAAGCAAGGTTAATAGAATATGGCTATGCCTGGTGCTGTTCATTTTCATTTTTTTACATAAAACTTTGTATGGATGTTTGTGCTGAAAAAAACCTCCTACAAAATCCTTTCCTGATTTTAGTTATTAATCTTTCACAAATTCAACCAGCATGAGATTATTAAATTTCTAATCAGCCCTAGGAAAAGGGTAGTGCATAGATCAAAATACAGGGATGACTCAGAGAATTACAGTGCTTGTCTTGCACCATTCTAATTTTTCCATGGGAAGGAACAAAACACACTAAAACTGTGTCATCTGCTCCATAAGAAAGTGAAGGAAAAGTTAAAGTTCTGCAGGTTTCTTGCTACTTTTGCCATTTCCTTTCCAGGTTCTTGGGTGAGTCACTGGACTGGCTGCCTGAGGGAGGCAGCAGAGCCAGTACAGTGGATTTTACTCTCAGTTTTGTCTTTGACCTGTGGCTTGACCTGAGATGAAATTATTTGACCTCTGTTTGCTTCTGGTTTTCTTCCCATTGTTGGTCTTGCTTGTCACTTAGGACACTCTTCAGGACAGGCACTTTTGTGTATTTTGAGTTTAATAAACTGCCTTGGATGGTTGCAGTATAAATTCAGATAAATAAAAATAAATTCACTGTTGAAATTACCTGTGTGAAGCTAGACAGATGAAAATCAGACTCTTAAATATGCAAGTAGTCTGAGAGACTTGATGCAATTCTTACTTGATGTCATCAGATACTATTTTAAAGTAAAAATATTTTTTCTGAATATGCTTGTTTAAATACATTCATGGACTTACTTCAAAGCATCTATCTGTTTTTCACCTTTTTACTTAAATGTATAGCTGTAGTTAAACTCTCAAAAATTGTTCAGAAGAGTTTCTCACAATGAGTGACTGTTCATCTGTTGCATCTTACAGATGAAATCCCAGTCACTGATAGTTGGGCATGTTTATTCTAAAGAACACATTGCTTAAATGGTTATATGTGATACAGCTTCACTTTATTCCTTTGGCTGTTCACAGGGTCTTTGTTCTCACTATGAATTGACATCATATGAATATGTATGCAACTAAAATCTACAAAAAACCTGTATTTCTCTTTCACCTTCCCCCAGGGATTACTTCACACTCCAGTAGTTTGAATGGCCTTCTATTTTTTTGCCAGTTTATCTTTCCCACTGCTCAAGCACTGATCAGCCCAGTGATATCCCATTTAATTTGTTCCAAGTTTGTCTGCCGTGCTCTATGGTCAACTGAGTGCATTTTCTTGGGATATAAGAGATGATCCTTTTCTTAAGGGATAAATATAATCAATTTTGGTGGTATAAAGTTGTGGAGTAGTAGGTCAAATTGGAAGTCTTTAATGCTTTCTGAAGTGTAATACGTGTAGGACAACTGATGTTAGGTTTAAAAAAATTGTTTACAAGGACAAGAAAGCAAATATATTGGGTTATTTTCTTTCTTGACCTAGATATCAAAAAACATTTTGAGCCAGAAAAGCATGTAAATATAAGAAATCAAGGGCATTATGCCTTACTTTTTAAGAAACATTTTTTCCAGCTCTCAAATTTTCTTATGTTTCTCATGAGAAAAAATATTTGCCATTAAAGAAAACTATATTGTATTAAAGAACATTGGAGTTGCAAAGAGCATTGATTTTACACATAAAAAACATTTTCTGTGAACAAATAAAGATTTTTAATATAGGATTTTTTAGAATCCTGAACAACCCCCCCACTTCCAGCTCAGCCCCAAAAAAACGCTGTGTAAATTGAAGCCATATCGTGTGTACTTACCACCCTACTATTTAATGTCAAGAACTGCATAAAACTTCTCCCTTGCCTGAGCCAAAAGAGTGTGTTGATGTAGCAGGTGGCATTAGAATCAGCCACCAGAAGTGGGCATGACATGTCTAATTTGCCATGAATTTTCTACCTATGCTCACAGGAATTTCATATCTGTGTTCACAGCACAGAAATGTGGGCTCTCAAAATTCCTTCTGGAATCAGTTCCATGCAAGGAATATTCTTTAAAAGCAGGTTGCTGCTGCCATTTTGCTGTTGTTCACTAGTGTCCTTCCCGACTCCTAATGCTCTTTTCCCCTCTTTCTTTCCTGTTTTTCCGAGTTTCTGTTCCTTTCTGTCTTCTGTTCTGCCACCTTCTGTTTTGATGTAAGTTAGACCTTTTGGTGCTTACCCACTTTCATGCTGATGCCAGTGAGCATCCCTTGAGAAAGAAAACACAAGAAGATATTTAGTTGCTTATAAAAGAGACAAATCCTGTCTCACATGTGTTGCCACGATGCAGACAGTCATTATGGCTTTCACAACACCTCCCCTGGGTCTTTTCCTGTTGCTGTTCTCAGAAGCCGCAGTTCACCCTGGTGCTGCAGGGCTGTATGTGCTCCTCTTCTCAGGGAGGTTTGAGCAATTTATCTCAATTCGTCCTCCTCTACCTTGGCTATGAATTTGGCTCTTCTAATCCACATCCTTCTGCATAGTGGCACATTTGTAGTTTTTCTTTGAGGGAGGACATGAAGGAGCTTTGTAACAAACAATAAGAAAGCTGAAAATGGAGAGAGAAAAAAAGGAAATAAAGGCAGGGATAAACAATGCTAAAATAGCACTGAAGAGAAATTTGAGCAGCTTTGTTTGTTTGTTACCTAGAAGTTGGCACATGGGAGACCATTAACACAGTCTGCAGGGAAACAGAACCACAGAACAAAAAATCCCAATGGTTTTACAACTGGATTTTATGCTTAAGTGTAAATTAGGGTGTTTTTTAGCAAAATGACTGAAACAAGGTTAGAATATGACTTCTGTGTTAACAAATAATGTGGCTTTTGATTAGGAACTGATTACTTGCATTTAGAGAGAAGAGGATTGTAAGTATCAATGCAAGCATATCTAGGAATATATTTCAGTAGGTGAAATTTATTTAACTATAAAGCAATGGCAACCTGTGCAGTGGAGTCAAGCAGTGAAAGATTTCCAGAGGAACAAGGTGTTCGGTATACATTTCTGTGTCTCTGCTGCTGAAAGTTTTTGAGAACAGATTCCAAATATATGGTTGCTACATATATGTTTTTTTGTAAACTGCCATAGCTATTGCAATCCAAAAATGGTTCACCAGGAACTAAACTTAGAATAATGCTGCTATAAATATTTTCTCTCCCTTCTATTTGTCCTGGAAACCAAACTTAAGAACAATATGCTGAAGTCTACTGAAAGTTATACTGGTCTATTTAGTTCATGAAGGGAATTCTAATTTAGTATGAAACAATCAGAAACTGTGGTTTCAGTGAGTACCATTTGATTGACCTGCATGAGAATTGGTTGTGCAATTTTGTAGGAGGTAGATTGTAAGTTTGAGAAAGATAATAAAAGTACCTAGCAGCAGTTTTGGCTGCTTGGACATGAGCCAGCTGTACTCTGTTCCTAAATCTGTTCAGGGTCAAGAATCGAGGGGGCTTGACCAATCCACAGCCCATCTTGTAAAACTACAGCCTGAAGCAAACACTTTAAAGAAGGCTTGACACTTTCTAAAGGTTATAACGAGTAAATAAACCATCAAATTACTCCTCTTTTATTGTTATGGTAGTCTTTTTTATAAAAACACTTAAATCCATGTAGTCCTAAGGCGTCTAATAAAAAATGAACACTTTTAAGGTTTTGTGGGGTTTTGATACCTCATCAGAGTTATATACAATATTGTTCTTCTAAGTATAACAAAAATGTTTTTGTCTTATTAAACAGCTCATAGAACTTCTAAAAAATAAGAAAAGTGCTTCTTAGAAGTTTTAAAAGCTTTCAATTCAAAATTGAGTAAACTATAAATGTCCTTTGAAAGATGTAAAAATGATGGATAAGGTGTATAACTGTTAGTGATTTCACATAAGAACATTTTTATCATGTAATTGTCCTTCTCAGCTTAACTATTTATGATGTTTATTTTTTTCAGCAGTAGTTACATACATACACATTTTTGATAGTTTCCAGATTTTCCTTTATAATTTGGGAGTACGTTGGAGGAGTGTTGTTCACTTAGAACTTTTGTTCTTGTCCTCTCTAGTATTCACAGCAAAGGGTTTGCTTAAAATGGAATTTAATACCATTTTCTCACAATTTTGAGCAGGACTTCTGCTAATAATATATCCCTTTAATAGCATTTTTTGCTTGATGACATACATGTCTTAAGATTGCACTTCTAAAAGAAGCCCAAAGTCGATCTCGTTTGATATTAACACGCCAGGGAAATTAAAGGGATGTATTTTCCTTCAGTACGTATCGATTAGTGTCAGAAAACAAATTCATAGCAACTCTGAAGTGCTGTTTGTTAAGGCAGAACTGGGAAGCACTGATAATCTTTCAAGTTCTCTTAATTTTCATTTTTTTTTACCATAGGGCATATGAAATCTCTAAGTCTCTTATCTATCTATATTCTACTGGTACTTACTACAGAAGCAAAACCTAAAGAACTTTTCTCTAGTTTTCTGTAAGCCAAATTTTAATTTTAAATGTATATCTATTATTTTGTATATAAAATTCATGTGAGTGTTGAGGCATATTTTCAGAACCTGCAAATATTTCTTGAAATGCTCAGGGGTAGCCTCTTGTGGGTAGAAGTGTGTTTCCATCCACATATGTGCCTGTAAACTGCCTGTTAATCAAGGAAGTCAGTTTTAACCCTAAAACCTATAAAATATGGCAATGTCAAAAACCTATTTTAAATCACCTTGGAACATATTTTGCCATTTTGTTTCTATTGATAGTACAGTGGGACTATGAACCCAATATTATACTAAATGGAAAGGGTTGCAAAGTCTTCTTTAAAACAGTTTTGTACCAATTGTTAAAGTGTTGTAAATATCCTTGTATCAAAAATTTGGAACCCCCATTTGTACTGGCTTTAGGAAAAAATTGCATTTCTTAAAGATGCAACGTCCTTTATAACCAAAACATTTGTATTATTTCTTCACTGTGGAAAGAGAAAGAGCCTCAGTTTGTTCTTTCAGCATGTCAGGAAATTTATTACTACATCCAGAGATGATTTTTTTTGTTGTTTCATGGTAAGTACTAGTTGTTCATGGTATCACAATTCAGTAGAATTTTACTTAACCCCCAATATTAAGAGAATAATCCTTTTGAGGCCTGCTTTTTTAAAAATTGTTCTACTAGAGAAATCCATGTCTTTTTATTTTTTCCTGAGTTGTCACTGTTTTCCTGAGGATTTTAACCACTTCTTGAGGTGTGAGCCATTTCAAGAGCATTGATTTTTTCATCAGTTGAGATCACAGATTTTAAGCTGTAGTGGAGAAGCTGAACTCAAAAGAGCATAATTGTGCACATAATGTATCAAAATACACAGTTCAAGTGTTGGGAATATTCTTTTGCCTTCACACAGTCAGTTTGGCCCTTGTTGGAGCGTGTCCAAAACAAGAGCTCAGTAAATGTTGTTAGTGCAACAATTCATCAAAGAGAAGTCAGTCTTACCTTAATGTGGTCACTTTTTTCAAGTTGATCATCAGTGTGCAGAGAAAAGGCAGGAAATCTGCCTTTTGGAGCTCAGAGCAACACATTAGTGAAGCTCTCTAGGTCTTTAAAGGATATTCATTATTTTGACTATTTGCAATAATAGGACAGTGGTGAATTGGTTATGACATACATCAAAATCCTGAACACTCTTCCTGCAAGAAGTCATGACTGTTTGATAGGGGAACCTGTTCTTCCTTTTTTTTTTGAGTATTGGATTTGTAAAGGAAGACCAGTGCTCATAAAATTTTGATTCAGAAGGGAAGCTGGTGATTCCTGTTGGGAAAATTTGACTAGAATGTTTCAGGAAAGTTTTCATAAATTTTTATCAACTGTGATTATCAGCAGATAAGGCTCATTTATTTTCACAGTAATAGTTTGATTCTTGGTAAGGTGATTCTGCAAGAACAGGAAAACAGGGGAACACACCTTCCTGTTTCTAGTACCTCTTCTGGATTATGAAGGAATCTTCAGACTTCAGTAATGGTCTACTCAGACTTTCTGGTAGCTCATCTGTCAAAAATATGTGTTGATTATCCATGATTCTGTTTAACTTCTTTCATTTGGCAGATCTAGAGCCTTCTTGGCACAGAAGGTTATGATAAACATCTAACTTTTTCAATAATAAGAGAAGTAATTTCTGACACAAACTTTTCAGTTGTCCTAGAAGTCAAAAGGAATAAAGATTCCAATGCTTTGAGTGGAATATTGAAAACGTCCCAAAGATTCTGTGTCATTAACCATGATTGTCTGTATCATTGGCTGCAATGGATTCATGAAGCACTTTTGGAGCTTGCTGAATTTCTTTTCATTTCAGTGTTTTGACTCTTCATCAGAATATTCAGTCATTCTTCAATGGTGAAGTCAAGTCTGATTTATTCCCTATGAGTCTGGTTTTATTGTAAGATGCAAAAAAGAATATGTATGAAGAGGGAGCTATTCCTGCTAATTAAGAGAGCTCCTAATCTTCTGCTATGCATTTCAATTCAAGTTATTTATTCTGCAAATTTGCTGACCAAACCATCTGAACTCACCTACTATTTTGCCACATCCAGAAAGTTTCCTTTCTAACCATGTGTGGTGTAGGCACATTCAGTTGTGTGTACTGGACTGTAAAGGAAGAAGAGTATGAATACACAACTTATGTTGGCGTTTGATTTTTGGGTACTGTCTTATATAAATTTGTTTGTTTTTTAACCAGGAAACAGAGAGCAATTATGAAGATCAAATAAATAAAATTGTTCTAGAGAAACAGGAACTTGAATGGCAGAAGGTAACTTTCCTACGTGCTTTTAGCATTTTACCTGAGTTTTAATTTTAATATATTAATATAAATTGTGATTTGGTTGAATTCCTCTTTTTAAGGCTGCTTTGGTTTATAATAGTAGAATGTGCTAACCAGTATTTTATTGCTTAGCCATGAACATCTGTAGCTTTTATATTGATTTGGGTTGTTCCCAGCCTAGAATTGTGTTTAACAAAAAAGTGTCATAATATTTGTCATTACTGGAAATCTCCAGCCCAAAGGGATGGAAGTATTGAAGCAATAAGACATTTTGCTTAACATGAGGCATGTTCATACCTTAGTGTGGGGGAAGCTGTGCAGCAGCTTCTCTGTATTGTGCTTGGCTCTGGCAAGTCCAGATAGCAGTGCAGCAAACAACTTTGCTTGTAGTGTTCTGCAAGTGACAATTTTTCCAGAAAAAAAACTATTTTAAACATAAACTTGTGTGTTACTGTACTCAAAATTAGTTTGTCAGCATTTAAACATTCAGAATGAAGTTTTCAGTAACATAACTCTAACATTCTTCTCAGAGTTAGTGCTCCTGAGGTTATGCTTTCATAGGAAATCCGTTCCCTTTTCTAATACAATCAAACCTATGACCCCTGTCACCAGGTCACAAGATAAAAGGCTTCACTCTATATTTTAGGATCACAGCAAAAACAATAATTTCAGCTCTATCCTTGATCTTGGGATATTTAACATCTTACTAGAAAAGGAAGACTATTTCATCTTGGAGTTCATCCTAACCATCTTAAATTAATAATTCTAACTATGTGCTTTTCTTTCCTGAAAGATATATATGTGCACACAGAAACAGGAAACATTTTGTATTTGTAAAAGCAACAGTGCTTTCAATTTGTAACCCTTTTTTGCTTTTCTTAGCCTAGCACTGCAGTTCTTAATAATCTGGATTCAAAAGGGATGATTTCCATTCATTCTGAGAGTTTAACATCAATTTAATTTACCATTAACAAAAAAATGGGACTTACAGGTATTTGGGTGAGCTCTCTTTTTTTCCTGCACTTTGCATTTGACATTGGCACATGGCAAAGCAAATGTAAACAGCAAGGTGTAGGTTTGGGGAACTTTGCCTGAGCACATATTCTGGAATTTCAAAGAAACTAGTTAATAAAAGTGTCCAGTCCTGGTGATTCCAGTAAGATGAAAATTCTAGGAATGGCATTTAAATTGAATTGGTGACCTGTTGGTTTCTGACTGTAGAATCATGTTGACCTCAGCAGTAGTTCAGTGTGCAGCTTTGATAAGCTTCCCTTGGCTTATCAAAGGTTCTCTTATGTTTTTGCCTTCAGAGATTTCCCCTACAGTCAACCTTTGTAATTCATTTTATTATACCTTAAATTTAAAAAAACCCCCTAGTTTAAAATAAAGACATGATTTCAGCTAAGTTTCTGGTTTAATATCACAATTTAAAAGCAAATATTTGTCTACATTTTATGAATACTGTTGCTCTTGAAAAAATATACAAAAAGGGGAAAACAGAATGACTGGAGAAGAATCTGCTTTACATCTAGTATGTACTCATTATACTTGCTATAACGTCACTATGTGAAAGCTGATTTTGCTTATATTTTTAAAAATAACATTTTTCGTCAGTCTCCCTGCACTACACATACATGCTTTGTATGGAAAATTTATTCCAAACTGAATTTCTGAGAAAGAAAATGATATCATCATTTTCTTTGACAGTCTTGCCTGTGAGACTTGTTAGGAAATGACTATTTGTAGACACTCCTGTGTGTCTTTTTTAGAGTAAAACACCTCACTTGCATATACAGTACAAGGAAGTGGTATGTTATAAAGACTTCAGAACTGTTGTTTGTTTTTTTTTCATTACACCCATGACAAAATTGTAAAAAGGATGACTGTTTTATGAAACCAAACTTACATCTACGTAAATTATTATATGATATTGGCTTGAATTCCTATAATTTAAAGTAGTGTCATCTTAATTTGGCAGTGCCGTGGATGTAAAATTTTATTTCTGCGGTGAGTAAGAATACTCCACTGAGAGCAGTCGTTTTGCTGTCCATCCTTCTGGCTCTCTGTTGTCCTTGGTTTGCCCACTACCCACTGGAGAACTTGTGTTTTTGGACACAGTGCTAAGGGACAACCTGAGGAAAAACTTTCTCAAGACTTTTATTTTCATGTTTTGGAATATTCATTTATGTAATATGTACATACATCAAAACTTTCTCTATTTATCTTACAATGAGTTAATGAGTAAGTCCATGAATATAAACTAACTTACCTCTCAGGATTCTTCTCTTGTATCAAAGGGCAACAGCTCTCACTTGTGGAATGTGATAGCAACACCAATTTCCTGGAGAAAAAAGCAATTTTGGAATGGGCTTTATGTTTAAAAACCTCTTAATTTCTCACTTCAGGCAGAAGAAGAAATTAGACTTCTTGTGTATGAGACAAATGGCGAATTTACTTTCATTCATTCTTTTAAATAGTTTCAATTTATATATATTTTTGTGCAGCCATTATTGATTTGTTTCCTACTTCACATTAATATTTCTTGGCTAAACACTCATCTATATTTTGAGATAGCAGTGCAATCATTACCTTTACCTAGTGTATTTTAGTGTCTGGAATGTAAAAAGCTGTCTTCCATGGTAAAGGTGAAGTATCTTGTATAGGAGCATGATACTTAAAAATGCTTGAGATTTCCAACTTGCAGGGTGTAGTATTAGTCTATGAGAATATGATATGAAATTATAACAAAAAAAAGTACATCTTAGGTAATTTCCTTGTTTTTGTGGATGAGAGTAAAGCCAGGCAGTAGTGTGATAAAAATTTCATACTATCACCTTTAACTCAGTCCTTTCTGCCCTCCTTCAGCTCTTGCTTATAGCTTGTTGAGTGACTAAAATGTAACTAAAAGCAGAATAACACATTGTTATTTTTAAATGGGATTATATTTTTAATGGGTATTAAAATTCAATGTTAACTGCCTGGAACAGTGCCAAGGAGCTGTGTTAAGATGGCAGTGGGTGTGGATTCCATCTGCAGGTTGGTGGGGTGGGGAAGAGTTGCTTCCAGAAGTCTCAGCAACAGGTCTGTGTTCCTGAGGTGAGAATTGTTACCTGTTAAGAACTGAAGAGAAGCTGCTACCAAAAAGATGATTACCAGGGAACAAATGCCTCTTTTTAGTCCTCAGGGGTTTTTAATCAGTGATGCCTTCCTAAAATATATTTAGCAAGAAATCAGGTTTTTTCTTGAAATACTATATCTGTGGTTTGCTGTAAGATAATACTCAACTCACATTATTGTTATTTCTCATGAGCAGGAAACTCTGCAGCATCAGACGGACACATTGCACCAACAAAACAAAGAAGCTATGGCAGCTTTTAAAAAACAGGTAACAAAATAAGGCCTTCTAGCTTCAACAATGAGATTTTAAAATATGATGGCATCACAGCAAGTTATCCCTTATCAGCTGGTGTGAAAACAGCTTTCTGTTGCATATAAAATGTTAAAATATAGAGCTCAAAGAAGTCATGTCCATTTCTCTGGAGATTGTAACGCTTGTACTTTGGCAGATCTTCCCAGTAAACCACTCCTTCTGGGATTTTTCATTTTTATTTTTTAAAAGACTCCTAAAGAAGATAATACTTCGTTTAATACTTTTCATGTTCTCTTTGGAGTTTTTTTTCTGTTTTCCCCTCTAAGATGGCATGACCTCTGCAAGGGTAGATTCATAAACCATGGTAAAAGGTCTGACACATAACTTACTCTGGCCAACGTTTATCAGTCTTGCGTTTTAGTGTCCATAATAGATAATGAGCAAATATTAAGTGCTGAAAGACCTTGCAGAGAACAGTCATAGGAACTGAAACTGTTGCACATGGTGATGAAGAATTTATCACTAGTGCTGCATCCCAGTCATATCACACAGAAAAAAAAATTGACAAGCAATTCGTTTTTTATCTTGAAAAAATAATTTGAGATTCACAAATCTCTGCTTGTGACTCTGTAGTTACTATAGTTTAAACAGCATCAGGAAATTCCCTGTGCAGGGTAATATATAACTATATTGTCTTGTCAAGTAGCATGGATAAAATTAATGCCATGTGTTGTGTTGACTTTTTTTGTTTGTTTCTTTTATTTTATTTTTTTCATGACCTTGACAACCAAGTTACAGGCAAGGATGTTTGCCATGGAAGAAGAAAAGGTACTGTGTAATTATTTGTTATTTGTCATCTAGAGAAGCACATAAGCAAATGATAATGCCATATAACTTACCAAATGTGTCCTAAGTATAAACTAAGTGTATTACAATTAACTTATTTTTCTTGCCATGACCTTTGTAGAAATTTCTTCATAACTTTGTTACTTCTGGTTTTTTTTTGTTTATAGGCTATAGAACTTTACTTGGGAATTGTCACTTTAAAATCAATTTATGCTAAAAATCAGTTGGGGAAAGAGTGTTCTTTGATAGATAGTTCTGTATTGAAGCCACGCAAAATTTACTTTATTCTAGGGATTTGGAACAAATTGTCTTTGGCCTTTCCAAGTACTAGTGAAAAATAAGATTTCTAACTGGTGTAGTGAAACCAGATTTTAATAGGGCTTTTATTGATTTAGCTGAGCTAAACTGAACTCAACTGAAGTAAGATGTACTGAAGCCCGAATTTACATGATTTTTCTTAACTACATAAGTTTTTATACCAAGTTGAATGTCTATTTACTTGTCTGAGTGAAGGAATTGAACATAGTATAACTGTGAGCCAGTGAAGTCAGTGAATGTCTGCGTGTGAACTTTATTGCTTCACTTAAATTTCCCAGTGGTTAAGAGAAGAAGAGAATGCTGCAAGTTTTATAGAAACTTGCACAAAAATTTGCAAACTGGTTAAATGGTTTGAAAGTATATCAAAGTAATCTTTACTGTTTGCTGCATTTATATTTGCTGGCAGAGCTGTTTTCTTGGTTAAATTTGGAGTTTCTTCTTGCTCAGACTTTCTGTTTGCCCACATATACCCACTTATGGATGCATTTGTGTTCCCTGGTGGATTCTCTGGTATTTTCATTCTGCTCTCCATTGGGTTGTTGCTGCCTGAGATTCTTATCTGATTTACTTCTAACTGAAGTCCTTTGACTTTGTTTATGTGCCCATATTATATATATGTGTGTGTATATGCACACACACACACACACACACACACACATAAATACAAAATGTACTTAGTAATTCTGTTGATAGCAGATTACAGTTCAGTCTTTGTGGTTTGGAAAAACTGAGAAACTTGTTTCTGTGAAGACCTTTCTACAGTAGATAAGAAAATGGATTTACCTGAAACTCATGTGGATATACTTAGTGTTTTTTTTCTAAATTAAAATAACTTACTAATTCTGCCTTTATCAGGCTTCTTTCTCCCAGAACATTTTAAGACTTGATGACTATAGTCATGTGGTGAAAATTCTATACTATATACACACACACACACAATATATATATTAGTATATATAAATATGCTAAAACATACTATTTGTGTTCATGTTTTTATAGCAATATGTTTCTACATTGTAAGATTATTTAACTGTATTTTTCACCAATGACTTGTTCTGTCATAGTGGAGTAACACTTCATTTTTGTAACATTCTTTTTGATAATTTGTAATGTAAATGCATTTATTCTGCCCACATCCTGAAGTATGGCTTTTATTGACAGGGAAAATACCAACTTGCTGTAGAAACAAAAGAAAAAGAAATTGATGGATTGAAAGAAACTTTAAAGGCATTACAGGTAGACTACTATTATTTTTGTTAAATAACTTTTTTTTGGTATGCAAGTGTTTTGGCTTTAGTTTTTTAACTAGTAAGGAAATAATTGTTTTTAAGAGGACTTTTAAGGCCTCATCTAATCATTCTAATACATATACACCTGACTAACACTCATTTTCTCTTCTAATCTTCAGTGTCAAGACTACTTTAAGGTAGCCTTCTAATTAATGTTCTTTTCTTCCAGAAGAACTGCAGACTCAGAAGTTTGAATCCTGTGTGCAGTGTGTTTTCTTTTCCCTTCCATGGTGTCCCTGTTTCTTTCTGTCCTTGCCATCTTACTTCTCACCTGTCTGGAATCTCTGAGTTTGGACTCCTAAACAGAAACAAGCATTGACACTGGGCCTCCAACTGAATGGGATAATAATTAATTCTATTGAAAACAAATTCTGCTGGGGCTTGAGGAAGGAGGAGGTCACAATGAACATGTGATCCCAGGAAAAGTTTTTGGAAGTCTGCCTAAAATAAGAGAGGAATTTTTAATTCTATTCTGTATTCCTCTCTATTCAGAGTATCAGAATTCTACCTTAAAATTATTGTTCTCTAGGTTTTTCCTAGAAATAATATTTTCTGTATAAGATTTGCACACACTGGGTTCTTTGATATTACTCTTCTTTCTTATTCTTAAGTATTATGCAAGTCAAAATACTCTGTCAATGGTGTATTAAAATAGTGTTGATGACTTCTAATGTCAGCCTTACATTACTAAAGCATTTGAGATTGGTACAATGTCTTTAAATGCTACCATTCAGAACATCTAACTAGATGTTTTGGGTTTTATTTTTCCAACAGGGAGCAGACATATTCCTGTAGGAGTTGAGAGAATACTTTTATTTCTCTCTCTTTTCTTTGTTTATTTCTAAGAGTCTAGTTTACAGGCTGTGGTCCATTTGCACCTTATTTTTATACCTGTCAGAAAACACAAAGATTTATGCTTTTTATCAAAACTTCTCTAGTAACAAATCAGTGTAAAGTGGTTTTACATAACTTAAATATTAAAGTTAAATTATGTAAAGTGAATCTAATAATAAAAGAAATAGTGTAATCATTAATTCAAAACCAGTATTACTGTATTGGATGGATTGGCAGCAAATGCAATTAAATTTTAGGTATAACAGTTTCTAAATATGCAGGTTGTTGTCAGAAAAAATGTAAGTACAATTTATTGAGTAACTCTCTCTTGTTTTACAGATTTCAAAATACACTTTACAAAAGAAACTGAATGAAATGGTAAGAAATTAATAAAAGTTAAAAAAATCAGAAACGGTTTTTATGTAAAAAGAATGTCTGCTTAGAGTATAATTCAATATTAACTAACTTTGACGATGTGTGATAATTATTGCAAATAATGAAGGAGGTGTATCAACTTTAAATGTGAAAAACTTAAAAATGCACTGTTTTTAGGTTTTTATTGTGTGTTAGCTACCGTTTATCATGTGACATTTTTTCCTCATTAATTAAAGTAGAATAGGTACATTTGTTCTCGTTATAGAGTTTTTTATAGACTGTGATTTGAATAATATAATTATATTACTCTGTTAAGATTTAGCATATTAATCTCTAAAAGTAATAGAGAATTCCAAGCAGTCCTTAGTTTTGTTTTTAAGAAAAATTGTTTTCCCTCTCACTCTTTTTCCCTCCTCTTCTCAGAATTACTTCTTAGCATCAGTTCCCCCAAACAGTTTAGATTTCATCCAGTCCAGCTCACTCCCTTTGACACAGAGAATAAATTTATCCAGAGTGACAGCATAGTCACTCTGAACCCTGTTGTCTGTTTTAGGAAGTGAAAGAGTGAGCTGCAGAAACATTGCTAGGCTTGATTGAATAAATGCTGTGAAAATTCTGCTGCTGCTCAACTGGAAAGAATAAAGATAATATTGTCAGACCATTACAAACTGTGATTTTAATTAAGAAGCTCAAAAAACTAGAGTCCAGTTTAGCTTTAAGTACCATGACATTTGTACTGAAAGTCATCTTCAACGCTACAGTGGTTTTACACAAAATATGGTGAAATTGAATAATGTGCCCTCTGACCTGGGAGATAAGGCTACAAGTTAAAGATCAAAGGCAACATAAAATGTGTTTTGTCTTACTTCACTTTTAACTTGTATTTGTTCTTAAAATGCATCTGATCTAAAAACGTGTTAAAAATTTACAGGATTACTAGACTTAAATTTAGGTTGTTTCACATACTATCTTTCATAACTTACAAGCACAGCCTTCCATATGAATGAGAATATTTAAATGACAACACCTTTTCTATAAGCAGGAAATGCATCTGTGCTGCTTAAACAAATATCTTCCTTTCTTATCTTTAGAAACTTTTCCATAATTAATTATTTTGAAAACATTGGGGTACTGTGCATTTGATACAGAGTATGGTAACTAAAGATGCCATTGAGTGAGGGGTAAGATGTTAGAAATCCTCTTTTGCATGTAGCACTAAACGTTATATGCAGTTTGGACTTACTTATGGAAGATGCTCTGATATGAAATGATGCAAACGAAAAACCAGAGTAAACAGAAGTGAATTCCTTCCTGCAGCCTTATGAAATAGTGGGCTACTACAGTTTTAGACCAGGTCAGATTCTACCAACTTTACTCTGTGAGTAGCTGCACTGAAATAAATTCTACGTTCAAGGCAGTTCATGGTACGTTCAAAGCAGTAGTAGCCCGTGTAGACTCTTGGTCATCACAAATGGCAAAGTGTTTAAAAGTAAAAGGGATGAAATTCCAAACCATTCATTTATCTGAGATCCATTTCTATTTCAATCTTACGTTTGTTAAAGACAGATTAGATCATGCTCTGGCTTGTGTTTTGAGAGTAAGCAGATGCGCTGTTCACTTCATATCTGGCACCTTAGAAACCCTGCTAGTCAGTGGAGAAGCTTCTGTGTGTGCTGGGGACTGATGTAGCATTTTATTCTGGTTTTGTTTGTTTAATTCTGTTCTTTTAATCCAGTATATGCAATGTTAGTACTTTACATATAGACCATATTTTAGCATGCTATCCAGTTAAATTTATGTGAAAATTCTAGTGCTGATATAACTCTTACGATACATGCTATAATTTTGAAATAGTGGAAGGTTTTGTTTCATATTGAAAGACAAAAAAAAAAAAAGGATCTATTTTTCATCCATATTTTTTGTTGTTGTTGTTTCCACAATAAAAGTGTTGATTATTGCACTCTCTATGTGCTTTGCACCTCACTGCATAGGGGCAGTAGTGCTCATGCAGTCAGGAGGTTACAGGGTGGTCACTGAAAAGCCAGTTTGGGCTCTGGATAGCATTCCTTTTTCTTGCTGCTGAAATAAGGAAATAACTGGACAAAAAGGGCTGGTTTGGTCGGGTCTTGGTTACCTGATAGGTGATACACTGTAGAATGTCAGAACTTTCTGTGTGTAGCATCTGTTCTTGTCTTCCCATGCTACCTTGCATTGTCTGATCCTGGGCATGTGTGAAAGAGTGAGCATTTGGAGTTGTCTTCTGCAGTACCTAAATCTTAAGTATGTATGATGTAGTGCTGAAATGTAAAAACCCCCCAAAAACCAAAATTGAGATTGAGACTGGTGTTTACTGCTTTAGAAACCAAATCTTGTGTACAGTTCAGAAAAGCAAATTTGGAGTGTAAGATCTCTGTGTAGTCAATTGGCAAACAGGCCATCAATATGAGTGAGTAGATGGGGTGAGTGGCCCATGTGAAAGACTGATAACTAGTCTAGTTTCACATGCTGACTGTGCTTGTATTGGTGAAGTAAATGTGCGTGAAACCATTTAGTGAAGCTGCAATTAAATGGTCTAAATTGATTAAAATCTACTGCTCTTCAGAAAAAAGGGATCCAAATAGCCAATATTGTTCTCAGCAGGCAGTCACCTGAAGAGTCCTATCTGGCACAGGCCAACATGTACCAGGGTATTTTAGCAAAAATACTGGTATTTCCTGAGGGCTTCTCTGCCACCATTTAGTTTTCTAATACAGGTGTAGTTGCCAAATAAATGAAAAAGTAATTACTGCAAAATTTATAAAATATCCAAATATATGAATGTATTAAATATATGAAGCTTTAGAAGTTGGTTCATTCTTAATAATCTACAGGAGGAATGTTATTTCCTTTCTGCATTTTCAGGAGTTTGCTTGTAATCATACTGTGTTGTTTAAAACCACAGTGAGAAGGCAGTTATATAGTATAAATTATTTTTAAGTAGAAAAATGGTAGAAACTAAAGGAACTATTTGTGAAAAAAAGATTCCTATTTTGAAGATTTACAATTGGTAACCCTTTGCATAATTTTCACATGATCTTGCCTTAGGTCTCCATGCCACTACATCTCCTTTGTTTCTCTGACACTTTCACCTCCCAATTACCACCTTCTGCTTCACTGAGTACCTCTGACTAGTGACTCAATTTCCAGAATATCTTTGAGATATGAGCAATTCCCTCTTTGTGTTCCTCCAGTCACCTACTTGACCCTGAGCTATTTCTCTGGTCTAGTTCCACCAAGAAATCATTGTGCCTCAACAAACCATATGGCCACAATCAATTCCACTCCCCATCCCAGCTTATCTTTATTACTAGTGAAGGGCAGGGCAATAATTCCTGTTCTTGCAGTATCGGACGTTAGGAAGAAGAACCAAGATTCTGTGGGTCTTACTCCAGCTCCAGGGTCATACCCTCCCTATCCCACAGTGTCTCCTGGTGTTTCTTGATTGTCTTCTATGGAAGAATGTTTTATGACCTTTCCATGGAGAGCAGGCAAGTCACATACTCAGGCTTTTATTTTACAGTGCACTAAGCCTGGAGAGCAGCTTGCCTTCAAAAATCATATTTAGGCAAGTGGTGAGCTCCTAATAAAACTCTTGTGGGTAAAGCAGGCAAGTTCCTTTTTTTACCCTGGAAAGATCTCTGTGAAATAGCAAAGGGTATTTCTACATTTTGAGAGAGGAGGGGGACTAACACTGTCTTGCTGACTTAAGAGAGAAATTAGGATAACACTAAGAAAAAATCCATATTAAAAAGTGCAAAACCCCTCAGATCTTGGCACAAGCTGTTCAAGTCTCCCATTAGTGATGCCTCCCTGTTCATCAATCTCTTACAGTAAATACACCTGAGGGACTATCAGGAAAAACAAGGAAAATTTTTCCTTTTAATTTTTTCGTTATAAAATCCCCCTCCTAGCATTAGTTAAGCACAGTTCTTCAACAGTTAAATTATGATTAGGAAAAAGAGAAAGCATATGAACATTCTCAACCTACATTCCTTGCAGTGATTCTGTAAGTGGTGGTGTTTCTTTACCAGTGCTTCCATTATGACTTTCCATTTGCTGTAGTGTGTTTAATTTCATACCTTATAAAACATGAGAAATTTGTATTGTATATCCTGTTTTGCTAGCCTTATGGTGGTCATTTCTTTTGATTACTCTCAGCTTTTATTATCCTCTGATGCTTGGACATGTATTGCATTTGTTACTGTATGGAAATGGAGCCTTGCATAACCCAACCAGACTGGGCCAGATGCATCCTTGTGTAACTTGAATTTATACACAGAGATGAATTTGGCCCAGTTCATTTTAATTGCTGTGTTGCTTTACTGTAGATTAGAAATAGATTAGATATCTAAATAGATGGTTATCCTTTCTGAGGAATTAATTTAACCCATTCTCTTCAGAGAAAATTAATTTTAAAATTGACTAGATAGTACCTACAAAGCTATTAACAAAAAAACAGTACATGGAGGAACACAAAAAATTTGGTATATATGAAAGAAAGGATAACAAATATCTTTAAAAAAAAATCAGTGGCTTGTGTCACTGAATAGCTTCCTGTGAATATGTATTCTCAATTGCCCCTCAAAAAATGAGAGATTGGTAAAATTAATTAAATACATTTTATTTAATTACCATGGGGGTTTGATTGTGGTAAGATATTACTTAGGCCAACGTTTTAGTAGAAGTAAAAATAAAGTGTTACATGCTTGCAAAAGTAGCTAAAAGCTTCCCTACAGATAAATAATCTTAAAAGAGAAGCAAATTCATCATATTTCAAGATGTTAGAACTGAGGAATTAATAATTACTCATTAAAATGTAACTTAAATTTTCCTAGGAAGCATGGGGTATTAATCTGCATTAATCTCACTAATCTAAATCAAAGTCCCCACTGCTTTAGAGTTGCTTGATGCAATTCTGATTTTTGCTAGTGTGTTGACATTCTTTTAATAAATTTTAATAAATTTCCTTTCTCTCACTTCATGTCAGTGACACCAGTGAAAGGGCTCTGATTGTGATTTCTTCATTCCTTGCACACACCCCCTTTACCCATACACGGACATTCACCAGATCCCCCCTGAGTCCCCTCCTCTCCAGGCTGAACAGTCACAGGTGCCTCAGCCTCTCCTCACATGCCAGGCACTCAGATCCCTTGATTACCATAGTGACCCTCTGCTGTAAACAATGCTATAATGGAAAAAAATCCTGTTTGAGTGTTTATTGCAATAGAGCTTAAAAAGTTTTCATTGTTGTGAAATGAATGAACATTGGTATTCATTCTGTGTTATGCTGAAAAGAGTTTCAGAGCATAAGCGGAAGACAGTGCTTTTACTAATGGCTTACAAAGACTGAACAATGTTTGCATAATGGATTGTTTTTGTTGTGTAACAGGAGGCAAAAAATGTTCATAGGCCTTATTTTCCTGATGGGTACACTGGCACTGTTGCCAAAGCTTAAGGAGCTCCTTTTCTTACCTGTCTCCAGCCACTTAACTCATATCTGCCCTGTGCTCATCTGTGAGGCTGCTGGGACAGTGGGTGGTGGGGGCTGTGATCTGGGCTGTCCAGAAATTTTTTTGAGGAAAACTCAAGATCAGGATTTGAAAGCAGTTTATACAGTTCTGCAGCCATTTACATGAAAGTTCTTCTAAATATGAGCGGCAACATATGAAAATGTAAAAGTGCTTTTTAGATAACGCAACACACAGGAGAAGGTCTTCCTGCTGTCTGGAAAGGGGAACGGATACAGAATACCAGTTTCATAGATATGAAATAAACAACTGAGATATTGTGGCAATGATTTTGCATTTATGTTGTTATGTTCAAAAGCACCTGGAGAGCTACTTACTATCATTAAGCAGATCCTTCATTTATGTTCCTAACAGGATCAGAAATTACAGATGCATTTAACAGCGAAAGAGGAGCATCATAAGAAGCTGAATGAAGTCGAGAGGTGTTATGCTACTATTGCATCTCAGTTTGGAGTCATAAAGGGAGTTCATGGAAAACTAGAGCACAGTGGTATGTATGTCTTAAATGTCCTCCAGCATTTGGTTTTGCAGTGTTTGGAGTTGGAGACACCTGATAACTCAAAAATAGCACTTGCCCTGTGAAAAATGCTGCTCTTTGCTGATACACCACTAGAATTGTGTGTGTTACCACATAGGAAATTACACTGAGAAACTGATTTGTGATAAAGCAATCCAGCAGCAGATCTATCCCTTAAAAACAAAACCAACCCTAGAACAAACCCAATCAAAAACACTCAAAAAAGCTTCTTAATTTGGACCAGCTTCCTGTTGTCATTCAACTTAGAGCAGTTGTACCAGCTCAAATGAGGGGGTGAAAGTAAAGGAATTAGCACACAGGGGGAAATGAATGCTTTTTAATGTAGATTTAATATTGGACAATGGACAAAAAATATTAATGAAGTAATAAACCCCAGTTCAATAAATAAATAGGACAGTATGAATGATTTTATGTAGTTATCATTGTCATGTACATCTTGCTGTATGTCTATTCAAGCTTTATAAATCTGTACTGCAGCCCCATTCGTGTGTTGAAACATAAAATTATTTGTGAAACTAATAGACAAAAATACAATTCCCCACACTTTTATTTTCTATAAATATATAATTTTTATCTGTCAAATAATGACTTGGATAACCAAGTAATAAAAATACCTCATTGAAATAAAGTTTTGTCCCTGTTAATTTGAGAGATCCTTGTTTCTAGTAACAAAGTGACAAATTTCTCTGCAAACATCAGTGTCCATGTAGAAGATAGACTTGTGTATTGTTTTGTGTGCCTGGAGTTTTCATCCATGTAAACACATACACAGGACAGAAATAAAAAGAAGTGTTATTAAGCAAAAGGAGAAGTAGTTTTATAACTGAAAACAAAAACAACCAACAATAAACCAACTCATCAAACAAACAAAAAAACCCCCAGAACACCAAAAAACTCTTCAAATACTGAATCTTCCTGAATTGTTGGTTTCTGCCTGAAACTCAATTTTTTTTTTTTTTCCCCACATCTGGTTTGAATAACCTGCTGACCTATTCTATTTATATTTGTGATATTTCAGTACATCAGGTTACTTTTTGCATGCAATTTTTATGAGGTTAATATTTAGTATTAAAAACATATTAAGAAAAAATATTGCTGCATTTTGCTTTTATTTACATTGGACAGGGGTTTACTGTTATATCAAATACAAAAATTTTTTTTGCAATTTCATGGAAAAATAACACTTTCTCTCAGTATTTGCTACATTTAAATGATAAAAAAAATCTTATTTTTTGCCATGTTTCTACTTGTATTTATCAGTAATTGCAAAATGAACCTCTGGAAGAGATTAAATATTCTATTCAAGAAGCCAATATCTTCCCCAGTTTGACTCTAGTGTGTCTTTACTGCAGAGAATTGAATTTGCATGGCAGTGCGTAAGGTGTGCAATAGGCATGTAGGTAACTTGTAAATTCTGAGCCAGAAACTGCTCTCAGTGGGAAAGGCAGGCAGGAAGTATATGAACAATTTTATGCAAATTGTTTAAATTTATAAACTGCAGTTCTTTATGTGCTATATGAAAGCAATATGTAAGGGAACAAGAAAGTGAAAATCAATGTGTTATAGTGCTGGAGAGGGAAAATACCAGAACTGGTAATAAATCCAGAACTTTATTGGATAACCAATGTCCCACTATTAGTACTTTAAGGCTAGAGAGTGAGCACATGACTCTTGTTGAAAGATAGAAGAGAGTTTTACCGATTTTTGATTGCTTGTTTTTATGAGGGCTTTTCCAAACTTGTATTAGAAGGTAGTTGTTACATTCTTCAGTATTTTAATTCTTTAAGCACATGTTCTCATACAAAACTGCAAAATTGCTTATTGTATAGTAAGGCTGTTGTCCATCTTTCCCCGTGATGAACCATCTTTAGCAGAAAAGGGGAGGACTTTCTGGGTGTGATGGAGCATCCAGAGCTCTTGTATTCAAGTGTGATGCCAGAAGCTTGTTGGGGAAAATAAAGAAAAAAAGACTAGGAGTGAGTGAAGAGGAATCAAAAACCAGAAATGGCTGAAGAGAGACCTCAGAGAATCAAAATACTAAGATTGAGTAGAGGTGACCTGTGAATATTTTCAGTTTTTCATTGTGGAGTCTTGAGCAATTTCCCAGATGTATCTTGACTTGTATAAAGTCTCATAGAACATTCCCTGCCCTTTCAGGAGGGACAGAGTTATTCTTAGAGTTTTCTGCTGCATTATCCCCTGCTGTTTGCTGTCTTCCGTGGCCTATATTCATTTGACTCTGTACATCTGTTAACGCAATTATTTGTGTGTTCTGTCCATTATGGTTTGTGTTCCTCTGAAAATAATTAAAGGAATCAGAAAACAACAAGGAAAGCCTTGGTTAGAAAACAAAACTAGGATTCAAAGTTTGTGGACAAGTGATCCTGCTAAAATGACATCAAAATTACACTAAAAATTAAATTTAAAAAAAGGCAAACCAACATACAGAAAAGTCTCAACTCATTGAGGTATAGAACAACAAGCTGGTGCAATCCTCTAGTGTGGTATCACACCACACAGAAAAAGTAATTGAATCACATTTTCAGTTTTAGTCTCCTATCCGTGAAGATGTTTAATTATTTATAAATTATATACATACACATTGCAGTTATAAATATTAACATGCTTTAACTTTTGTTTAAAGTGCAGGAAGCTATACAGCAGAATAAGAAACTGACATCAGTGAATAAAAGACAGGAGACTGAAATAAGTAATCTGAAGGAAGTGAGTATGGGGTGCATTTCTGAAAGTAGGAGCAGGACTTTTTGGGACTTCCAAAAGCCACTGCAGTATTAATGGAAGTAGTGGTCAAGCAGCAGAACTGTTTTTAATTCTGTGGCATGGCTAAATTAGTCTTATGCTTCCACAGGTACTTAGACTGGAGCAGTTTTAAATAGTTTCTGTACCTTGGGAACTTTTATTTACCTCTACAGCATCCTACCTGTTTCTTGCTAATTATTACTGACCTCTCTTCTTCCTGTGCTGTATTGTTGTTGCTTCTTGTGTCTGATATGGAAAGGTGCTTTCAGTTTAGTCAGAGATAGAACATGAAGAGTAGTTGACATGGAAGCAAGATGGTTGCTTGAACGTAGGATAAAATGTGTCACTGAATCTCTGTCAGAAGTGGGAGAGTTTTGTGACAAGGCAGATGAGACATGAGACTGTAGGAATTCTGTTTAAAAAGAAGGTATCTGGCCACTAAGCTCCTTTCTGCCATGTATGTTTTTGAGTTGCACTCTTGAACATATGCTTTGAACTACCATGGAATCTTTGCAAAGATTGTGAGTCTTTTGGCAAACAAAAAGGGTCAAGGGAAGAAGATTATTTGTACATGAGGAACAGGGACTATAGACATTTTATATTTATATTTTTATCTGTATTGTTCAAAAAATGGATGTTTACCTGCCATAACCTTTCTTTCCCTGAGAAATGGGATTTGAAGGTACAGAAGTGCTTGAGAAGTCTCCCCGATTCTCATCTCGTTTTTTAAGGGGCATGCAGGCTCTTACTATTAAGGTTCTTTGGAGTTTGATGCCATTAAAAGCCTGACTTTGTGAGTGACATAGGTGTGAGAGAAAAACTGATAGTGATTTATGGACTCCAGCAATCAAACATATTGCTTGGTCCACTCTTTTTTCAACTGTACTCTTGATTCTTAAGGTCATGGGTGGTGAATTTTAAATAAAATACTGTTAGATAAGCAGAAGAAGGGGCCAACTGAAACCTAATCTGGCTTCCTCAGTTGACCAGGAAATGCCTTTATTGTAGTTATTTCTGAATTTCTTACTGGTTTTTTTTAGTATTTGATCATCCTATTCTGAACAATCTGAACTGGAATATTTAGAAGAGTTTGGAAAAGGGATTACCAGGCTATTTTCACTTGCTACATAGCTGAAAGAAGTCATGATATCTACAGCACAAGTTGGGACAACTTCTAAAGCTGGTTTTATCTGCCCTGGAGACTTGACTGACCTCTAACAGCTCTGACAACTTATGGATTCAAACTTCTTTTCCCTGTAGCCTCAGTGCTGGAGAAGGAGTGACTATCCATAGTACTAAAATCTAAATTTGGTTGTCAGCTCTTATCACAGCCATTACTTTGACTCAGACCGGTATGATCTCACACATTTCTTCTTAATGGGAATATGAAGTTAGTGAATGCTATTCAACATTTATGGATTAAAAACCCCTGATCTCCAATTATAATGAAATTGCAAGTATGTTATGGGAGTGTTAAATATGTACAACAGTAAACTTGGGTTACATTAGAGTCTACTCTGCACAGGTTTATTCGCCTGGTTTTTCAGGTAAGAAATGTTATTTAGAGAGGTTGTGGTTTTCTCTTGACATTGTCAGCTTCAAGTCCATTTCCCAAATTTTAATGTAATGGACTGTGCCAAAATTTCTTTTGCAGTAATAGTTGTTTTAGGATTTGAACCTTTTGATATTCAATATGATAAGATTCTTTTCAACCACTGTGAAAATGCTTGCATTGAAATCTGGCCAGGAAAAAGGTTTCTTTCATTCTGCTGCTTAAAAAACAACTAATGCTGCTCAAGACCTGAAAGATTATAGGAGAGCTGCGTTAATCTAGGAAGAGAGCAAAAAGATGCAGTTATAATTTTGGATACAGTTAAAGTTTGCATGAAGTATCAGCACACTCTTGGGAAGTGGTTACATCTGCCTGCACTGGCTGCTTTTCCACTCCTACACCAGCCCTTCATGCTGGAACATGTATTTGTGTGGCCTTGAGGTGGCATAGAATTAAAATTTTGGATTGATCAAAACTACATTTACAGAAAAAAAAGTGGAAGTTTTAGTTTAGATCAATGCACAAAAGGAAAACAGGTTTAAGGAGCAGGACTGGGTTTTTGTGAGACTCATGACTTACACTGGCATGAAGTGTTTTTGAAGTCTTGTCCCCAAGTGTTGGCTGCTAGGAACACATCAAAGGCATGGGCTTAAAGCCTTGTCATCTTTCTTAGCACACCTCAGAAACTGATAAAATATATTCCGTGTTCAATTTCATTTATAAGGTTTTGAATATTACAAGTGACTTTAATAATGAGAGAAATCTACTAGAGAAAAAAAGTGGAAACTCCGAGGGTGAAATTTTAATTAATTTCAGACTACAAAAAATATATGTATGCATAAAATAATTTTATATTATTTTTATGGCTACATAGCTTTTGATTTCACTCACTATGGAAAACTTTGCCACTATTTTTCGTGGTCTCATTTGTGTTGGGTTTTTTTTTGGAGTTTGTGTTTGGTTTTGGTGTTCTTTTGATTTTGACTTTTCCTGCCTACAGCATTGTATTAGCAGATCTGGTTTTGGTTCCAGGAGGATTGTACACATACACCTGTTATTTACAAAGAAGAAAATCCAGTCATCTTTTCTACCTCCAGGGCATGATTTACTTGTTCTTTCCCCATGGCAAAATGCATAGTAAGATTTTTCTGCACATTATAAAGGCTGAGTTTTGGAAAATTCACAGTGTCACATCCATGGCACCTGCTTGTGTGGCCACAGTCTGCTAGCTGTGTTCTCTAGCCCATTAATCTAGTTCTCTGTGCAGGTTGGCACAGTGCACATTTCAGTTTTGCAAAGTTAAAACTGCTTGCACCTTCTGCCACTTAACTACAGGAAATCTTCTTGCATATTTTATTACAGAGCCTTCTAGTAAAAACAGTACAAGTAATGCATGTTGTTATTGCAAAAAATGGGGAAAAACCTTACTAGCTCACAGAATATTGTAATTTTAAGGCACTGCTGTCTTTGGGTTCTGTAATTGATTCTGCAATTACGCTTAGTAGTTACTAGATCATTTTAGATTTATTTATGGCTAAAATACATGAAAAATAAAGCCTCTAGCAAAAATAAATTATTTATACTTGTATTTTCCATAAAACTTGGTGAATTTCAGCTACAACATAATCTTTCCCTCTTCTTTTGTACTGTTCTCTGATTTTGTCCAGAACAGTGAAACCATTGGTGTGTGATAATTCTGTCTGCGATAACTGGAATTCCAGTTTTGTGAAGAAAAGCTAAACAGACCAAACGTAGTTGTTAGATAAAACTATTGCCATTCTGAATGGGGAATGCATGGTTCCCCACTATGGCATCATGAAGAATTCTTGATACTATCTGTGAGCAGCATTCATAACCTCTGCTATTTGTCTGAGTAAACGTCAGAGCACTCAAGGAGAGAGCGATATTAAACAGACTACCTTGTACCAGAATGGGAGGGGTGGGGGAGAACAGGGCACAATATTTATGACTCCAGGAACTATAAGTTGTAATTTAATGAGATCAAAGCATTTGCTGTTTATTTGCTGCACGAGGAGCTTGGAATAAACTGGTTACGAAACAGATACCAAAAAAAAGGCAAAAAAGCAAAGAAAAAACCCAGGATATTTAAAAGAGCATAAAGACTATAAAATCAAAGGCATCATGTTTTAGAAGCTTCTAATATAAAATTAATTTAGCATTCTCCTGAGAGTAAGTAATTAATGTTTCAGGAAAAGCAAAGATACTCTAAATTTATAGCCAGTTCCTGTTTTTGCCAGATAATCACTGCTCTTCCTTTTTTCCTCCTCATTCCCAGGAACATACATGGTAGTTATAATAGTACTTTATTCCTATTGTGTATCTTAGTGTAGGAGGTTTTACCAATACCAACTCAATGTCCACTTCTGATACACTTTGTGGAAGAGAAAATAACAAATGATTCAGTAAATACTTCAAAATTAGCACAAAACATTTTACCTCTGAAAAAAACCTTTTAGTCACATGTGACAAGTTTAAAGTTTAGCAAGTCAGTCTTAGAATTTCAGTACCTCTAATTTATTCTGTTGTTTCCATGCATTATTTAAAAGCAGGGCATGACTCAGGATAGTTTAAAAGATTTGTCTCTGTTTTGAATTGCAATGCCTATACTAGATGAACTATTTATATGTGTTTCCTGTGTTAAGGAACTGAAGAAAGTAACTACAGACTTGATAAGGTCCAAGGTCACATCTCAGTACAGGGTGGGAGAAGAAAACATCAATCTTGCAGCGAAGGAAAAACAGTTTCAAGAACTGCAGCAAAAAATCAGAATGGTATTTTGGAATTTAAACAAATTAAGTCTTTGGTGATTATTTTCTGGAAATTATCTCTGATGTACAGATCAGTGGTTCCTTTCTACTAACTGCATATACAATACAGTGAAACTATTTCCATTACAACCTTTTCTAGAAGAGTAAATATTCTATGAATATCAGTATCATAGTAAAAAAATTGGCTAAGAAGACATTTCAGTATAATTCAGTTTCTTTGAATAGCCTCATGATGATTCACGGTATCATATTAATACAATATTGCTAAAAAAATAGTAATTTTAAATGCCTTTTACTGTTCTTAATGCTCCTTTTTTTTTTTTTTTTTAAAGGAGACTGCAGTTAGTAAAAAGGTTCAAGAAGAAAACACTCACATTAAAGAAGAAAAGATGGTGAGTTGTTGTGCTATATTTAATATTTAAGTTTCTTAAATTATTATACTAAGACACAAAAAAAAAGGTAAATTCACTTGTTTACTCTTCATAAATATTTTAATAGTAGCATGAGTAGGATCTTACTGCTCAGCTTTTCAAAAGAGCATTACCAGAACAAAGTCTATTGTTTGACCCTTTATTTCATTCCAAGTCTTAAATTTTGCTTTTGAATTCAGAAGGGAGAAATTTGGTATTCCCATGAAACAGTTGTCTCCATGTCAGCTCTGTACAAATAAGCAGAAAGGCTGGCATAACATGCTGCTTGTTCTGCTTTCTAGTGGCCAACAGTTTAATACTGCTGCTACTGGAACCAGTAACATGTTGGTCATACACAAAGCAAATGATGTTCCATTCATACAGAACATGAACATTTAGACTGCAAAGTGACCTCTACACAGAGCTGAACAGAGTTAAAACTGTTGCTAAATCAGGTATGTTGTAGAGCAAATCCTGATATTCAAGCTAAGGTATATGGAGTCAAGTACCAAACACAGCAAAAAAAAAAAATAATTGTTCCCTATAATAACAGCATAATACACTGCTCTGCAGAATATTGAGCCTAAAAAGGGTGGTTGTTTTTTTTTCTTGAGCAGTTGTAGAATTTTCACTCTGTGTTTCCTTAAAGGGAACATGTCAGGGAAGTGTCTCCTTCTTGTTCTCAGGGAAGGACAAAAGCAGTATCTTGCTTATATACCCACAGAGCACTCACTGGAGGCTCATCCAGCAGCACTCTGCCAGTCTGGAAAAACCTGTGTGTATTTTGACTTTGCTTTTAAAAAATACTTGCCAATAAACATGGGGAACAAATGAGAGACAAATTCAGGCCTCATTACTCTCACAGCCCTGAATGCACTGAAAGCATTTCTATGGAGATGCGTGTAGCATAATTCACATGCATATTTGATATGTGTTATCTAAGAGAAGGATTCTGCTTTGTGTCTCTGTTTTGTTCTATGTGAATTGCTGGGCTTGGTTTAGTAGGTCAGTTTTAACACATGGAGGGGTTTGGTATGAGTCTGGGGAGGGCTCTGATATAGAGAGGAGCTTTGTGTTTTCTCCAAGAACTTGAGTTAGAGGACATGGATTTCTATATTACTAATAATTCACCATCTGGATTAACTGAAATGTTGGCTTCAGTAGTTCTTGGACTGAGACTGGAAATGCTGTCTAAATTATAGTTGATTTGTACTGAGAAGCAATCTGGTCTAGTTGGGTGCACACTCTACTAGATTTAAAAGACATGGCCAACTCTGCTACTGACCTGCCAGATGACACTGGCCAAGCCATTCCACAGCTCTGCAGTTCAGTTTTCTAGATGTAAAACTGAAGTAAAAATAAAGTAAGCTTCAGTGCAAAAATATTTTTTTTCTGCATAAGGGTATACATGCATGAAAAGGAATGAGAGTACACTCAAAATAGTGATTTTTTTTTTCTTTTTTAGTAGACAACTCTTTCTGTGTATCCAATAGAATAAAAAATAGAATAATTTGAAAGTACTTGGCAAGTATGTGAAAGTGTTTGTTTTAATAATGTTCCTCTCAATGTATTTTGAAGCAACTGAGCACATTTATGACTTCTTTCTGCCTGAAACTCAGTGTTTTTTCCTGTGCGGGTCTTCTTTTAGCAACTGCTGTAACTGTTCTTTAGGGAGTAGAGATTGGCTTGTCTGGATCATTCACTCTGTCTTGGAAACTCTGGAAATGTGTTCTGAAGTGTTTAATACAGATTGACTCCCCCTCTCAGTTTTCAGCTAACTGAAACAAACTTAACAGCAGCACCCATGGGTTTGTAAATCTTTGGCATCTTAATAAACTCATTTTGGGTGGCTCTCTTTTTTAGAATTTACTCTTCGTGAAGTAGCAATATATTCTTGATGATGGTATCACAGAAGTTCAGACAGTGACAGCAAAATCTGATGTACCATATGATGCAAAGCTAATATGTGGTAGTTCACATCTACTAGGATTTAATTCAGGAGATGCAGAATAATGTCATATAAGGGTAATCCATTAATGGAATAATTTCTTTGTGATTTTTCACAACTGTGATATGGAAACATAAATTTATTCTGTTTGTCCTGAATTGAACTCACAGTGGGATTGAATTTGATATATTTTATCCAGATTTCCACTGAAGTATGTTTAAACTATTGGTGGATTTCATTTTAATGATAAGTAAATTCCCTGAAAAAGAGTAAGTTATAATAAATTATAATAGTGTTATCTTCTCCAAGGCAAGAGGCCAGAAAAACTGGGTGTTTTTCTGATTTCTCCCTACGAAATCTTCCCCAGTGTTGATGTTGGAGTACTTTTTTTGCATTTTGTATGATTTGTAAACACTGACAGAGAAAAAAAAATTAATTTAAAAGGCATAAATTATCTAATATTTAAACTCCAGAAACAAAATCTTAATTGGTATATCCTATTCTGTTTGTATTAATAAGGAAATTCTCAGCTCTCTACAATGTGTGCAGGAACTCCTTCAGCGAACAACCCAAACGAATGCTAGAATGGAAAGTGAATTAAACGCACTGAAACAAGAATATCAGGTCAGATTTTTCTTGATTAGACAAGCTGCTGTTACCTGTTATGTAATTTTGAAGTCCAGGGCTGTTAAAGACATCTGTGTGCTTTTCAGAACTTTTGACCTCGCTTCCATTGCTCCCTCAGCTCCTTAACTGTCAGCATGAGCCTTGAAGCACAGGCTGTGGTTTCCCTCTTTTGCTTCTCTCCCTAAAGTAAATCATGGTTGCCATTCTTAGCAGACATTTCTGGAGGGTAAAACCAAAACATCTTGGGGGTTGCTTTCAAGTATTTTGAAATCAAATTATTTTAAGATTTTTTTTATTGTAATTTTCATATAGGTATAAATTTCTGGAAAACACTTCAAATTTCAGATCTTCACTCCTAGCTAGGGCTTTTCCTCAGTTTTAGTAGAGCAGAGGGCCTAAGAAAGAGCATATCCTTAGCCCTTTCTTGCTGTGCTCTCTGGTGTCATATTTATGCTTGAGATGGCAAGTAGTCACATGTAGCCCTCCTTATTTCCTTTTTCAGCCTGTAAAAGTAGCTCAGAACAGTTTAGATTCCACAATTCAACAGCAGATTGGCCCATGGTGCACTGAAGAGTAAACTCATATCTGTTCCCACCAGATGTGCCATGCAGAGTTCAGATACAACCATTAACTAGCCTATTAGTAATATCTAGTATTTGTCCATACATAACCACAACTATTCTGTTCTTGGGCCTATGAGGCTGAGGATTTGAACTAGGGTCAGTTAATTTCAAATTAAACCTCTAGTGTGCATGTATACTTTTGTCTCTAAGTAAATGCTTTTATTCTAACCTGAAATAAAATTCACTTCCCATAAGCCTTACTTTGACTTTTCATAGATGTCTTTTGCCTCTTGCCACAAATATAGGACTTTTGCATTTTGATGAAACAAGTAAGGTTAAAGGTGAGCTATGTTTTCCAACAGAAATTGGCTAAAATTTCTTTAGGAATTAAAGTATCTGCAACAATTTAAAAAAGATTAATTGAACAGTCCCTTGACTGCAGAGTTGCCTAAAGTAGCAGGATTTTCTGTAACTTCTGTTATTTCTATGTTGGGTCCAGTGAAACAGCTGGATTACTTGCTATTCATAAAATACTGGTTTTTTGTTAGAATAAGAAGGTAATGTGCTTTTTATTTTTTTAAGATGATTGAAATTACTTTACAAATTAAAGCAGCAGCTCGGGATAATTTAATTGGTGTATAACTTTACTGATGATGAACTTTAGAATATGGGAGCCCTTTAAGATCTTTGTGTCAGCATTACTGAATAGCAGGTATATTCTAAAAGTGCTTTTTTCTGATAATAGTTCTGAGCTATTGTTTCCCATTTCTGATAAAGTTTATAGTGTGCCTTAAAGCTCCAGCTAAAACTGTAAATGGTATCTGTGAATCTTCCCTTTGAAGACTCCACATAAATGTCAACTATAGCTTGTTTTCTTCTTGTTAAGGTATGAATTGAGTACAAGTCTCTGTTTTGCAGCCTGTGCAGGCCAAAAATTGATTTCTGATTCTGATTATACTAATTCTAATTAGAGAGCCTGCTTTGATTTGGGTCCTGTTTATATTAGATTGGGAAGGCATTGCTGTTTTCTGTTGTTCTAACTCAGCACAGACCAATGTTAATCACCAAGGCTTCAGTGCAGTCTTCAAAGGCATTTTTTGCAGGCATAAGTGCTTTAGATGAAATTGCTGTTACAAGACATGGATAACTAATAAGAGGCTCTTGATTGAACCTTCAATCCTTAGTTTGATGTAAATGTTCCTTCTTAGGCTCCACTGTGGCACTTAAGATCAGCCAAGATTTGATCTCAGTTGTTTTGTGAGAAGATTCTGTGCATTCTCTAACCCAAGACATTCTTGCTTGAGGATGGGAATTGAAGGATTCATAGCACTTATAAGAGCACATTTGAGTGATAAGGTTTCGTGAGATCACATGAGATCACATTCAGGCAATAAGACAATGTTACCTTCTTATTTTGCATTGTCATCTTTTAAAAACATCAAATGGAACTAATAGAACAAGGAGCTGAATATATAACTTGAAGGGTCTATGCACTTTCCTGCCAGTTTGAGAGCTCTTGCTTTTGTCTTTATTGATTCTAGAACCTCAATATGACAAACGGTATCGAAAGGTTATGTGTTATTCTTGTCCTACATCCCTGTTGAATTTGTGGGCCTTGAATTTTTCTAGTATTAATATCTGTGAAATATAATTTTATTAATAGTGTGGCTAAATTAGCGTAGGCATTTTAAAATTGGTGCTAAGGGAATCAAGAAGTAGACTCATTTTTAGTCAAAGATTTAGTAAAAAGGAATTGGTTTGGAGTATTGCCCCTATAACTTAACATTTTCCAAGTGGACCTTCAAAGAAGCTCAGCAGAATCATAAATATGAAGCTGGTAATATAGCTGCATGCATTACAGTTGTGTTTACATTACCAAGTATATGGTAAGTAATGGATGCAGTGAGTCTTTTATCTGCCATATTGTTTGCTATAAAAATGTGATAGGATAAAATTTCCAAGAGTACCTGATATGTGCGTGAAGATACTGTTGATTTACACAAGTCTGCTTTAATTTATCACGGGAAAGCTGAAAGAGTTAACCCAAAACTGTTGCAAGTACAGTTATGATTGTGTAAAACTTAGCTTTACTGTTATTTCAATGCACTCCTGTGTCAGGGATCTAATAAAAATAAATTAAAGGATAATCAGATGTATACTTCATGTTCCAGTAGATATGTTTTAGAATATAAAGATTATACAATTTATAAGAGAGGTTAATAAACAATTTAGGACAGAAAAACTGATCAGAAAATAATCTTTTTCTTCCAGTATACAGTGTTTTTTTCTTTAAGTACAGCAGCTCGAGATTATGCTACATTTCATATTTTTCATCTCTGGACTTTATATTACTTTTTCAGCACATTAAAACTTATGCAGTGAAACTGAATAATGGCAAGTGTTTTTATACCCTTTTATAGCCATTTCTTTTTTCATAACCTCCCCCTGTTTCCTGTTAGCTAAACTATAAGCACCTTTCTGTTAATTTATGAAAATTATTGTTGAGATAGCACATTATCACTGATCTGTATGGCACTTCCAGCATGTTAGAAGCAAAGGTCCAAGCAACATAAAACACATCAAAATTCATTAATGTGGTATTGATTATTTTTTGGATAATTAATTTTATTGCAGGCCCTTGAAAGAGATAATGAGCTGCAAAGGGAGAAGGCAAAGGAAAATGAAGAAAAGTTCCTTAATCTTCAGAATGAGCATGAGAAAGCACTAAGAACTTGGAAAAAAGATGTAGGTTTATTAAATTAAATGTTAGAGTATTAAAAGGTTTTTGAAATAGTCATTTCAGGTAATTCCTAAAAGCCAAGATAATATTGCAGAAATAATACAATAAAAACAATCCATTTCTTTTCCAGCAATACAGACTATTCTAGAAATTAATACTTTTTAAAGGTAGATTTAGGTTGACTCCTGTGCTCTGAAAGGTCAGTGTTCTTCCTGCCGTTCTGATTTGACAGGAATTCTTCAGTGTGGACTGAGGATGAAAGGGGATAAGAAAAGGTGTGTGTCTTTTGTATCCTCTCAGTGAATTCACCTCTGTCCACACCTAAACAATAATTTGTCTTCAATATTTGACATTCTTTCTACTACTTCATTACTTTTAAAGAATACTTCAGTAATTATTTAATCCAAAACAATTAGCAAAACACTGTAGCTGTAGAAATTGTCTGCAATAATAAATGCATGTTTACAAGTAGGAAAGATTAATACCTCTTCCATAAGACAAGATCTGCTTAGTGTGTGGAAACCAGACTCTAAGCAGCATTTGTTTAATAGTCTGTCTTTTTTATTTCTATGTATTTGGCACCTCCTGCCAGAAAGGTTTTGATTTTGGTAGATGGATTTCCAGGGGAGCTGTGGGGAAATAATGCAAAGTTGTCCTGGTAATCCTATGGTCTAAGGATAACTCATTTGAGTGCAGCCACTATGGAGAGGACTGATTGCAACCATGAGGCTACAAAATAGCTGAACTGTTCCGATGCTCAGTGCCCTGAGGAGATTGGATCTCCCTGATTCCCTGGAGAGTTTTGGGGCCATAGTTTCCTGTATAGACACGGGAATCTGCCCTGCTTATTTCTCAGGAGTGTTTGCAACCATTCGTTAGAACATTTTATTTTCTTTTCATATTTCTGCTATGGCTAACTAGAAATTTGGTCTCTTAAAGTATAGCACCTTCCCTGATAAAAGTTAACATCACACCCTGCTCTGGAAATCTTTGGAAAAGAAGGTATTTCGGTAAAATTGCCCTTCTGGGTTTTTTGCATCTTGTAGTTTGGACCATCCTGTTTGCTCTAAATATGAAAATTTGATTATTACGTACTCACTGAAGAACCGTTGGGTATCTGAACCTATTTACAGAAGTAAAGTGCCAGGAAAATTATTTTCTGTTGTAGTTTCTTGACAGTGCACGTAGAGAATGAATATTGACCATCACGTTTATCTTTGAGCCAAAAAGAGAAGGCTACAAATTTCACTTATTTTGAGCATTGCTTGCAATAAATGGTGAAAAAAACCCAACCCCAAGACCAAAACCAATTAATAAAAGGTATGATCTGTAATGGAAATGTGGTTAAAAATTTTGTTTGAGTGAAACAGCTCAACTACTTTGTACAAAGAAATTCCTTAGCATCTATACTTGCTTTTAAGGATTGACTTTAATTTGCTAAGCTGTTGATACCTTTGTAAAATGCTGGTTTACATATTTGAATAGGCAGTAAAGTGTTTGTGTGCTCTGTGTACTCTCAATTATTACAGGAGGAAAACATGAGACGAGAAATAGATGCTATGAAAAATGAACTGAATTCCCTTAAAGGACTGCATGGACATCTTGAAAGTTATCATCCTCCTCAGGAAAATCAGAATTCTGAGCAAGTGGAAAATCTGCAGGTAAGTTTCTGTACCAGCTCCAGTACCTTCCAAGTCTTGTAAAAATATTAAAGAATAAGAGATATGAAAATTTTTCTAATCTTGTCTGTCATGTCCACTGATTTTCCTTTGACATTGCTAAACCTAAAAATTTATCTGACAGTGATCCAAAACATCATTAAAACTTACTGTACCCAGAGAATGTTCCCATTTCATCCAGAGGGGCACTTGTATCATAGAAGCCTGAGATATTACTTCATTAATAAATTTATACCTAACAGATGGCAGTTATCTATCTTGACTAAATCCTGTTTCACAAACATATTTTGCATGCATGTTTCTCAAAATACTGTGGCAGACCCAACTGGACTTCATATGTAGGTAAGTTCCCTGGAAGCATGGAAGTAAGTCCACCAGAGGAACTAATTTCAGCTTTTGTAACATGGGACAGGTCAGAAGATTCTTTTTATCTATATATAGGTTGTAGAAGTTCTACAATTTTTAGTTTAAAAACCACCAATTTTTATGTCAAGGTCTTTAAGAATCAACAAAGGCACAGTTTGCTCAAGAGGTGATGAATGCAGAGATAAAAGACTGTTTGATGTGGTGCAGGTTCAGCTAGAATTGAGCTTGCATTACTGGGTGAACCAAGTCCATGTTCAGCTCCAGATTCCGAGCACATGTGAGATTTCTGCAAGTGGTTAAGCATAGGAAGATGGTCTTTGGAACCAAAGGAAGAGCACATAGCCCTGCAGCTCTGAGTTAGACCATAATTAAACTGGATTGCAAATTTGTATTCTTTTATAAAATTGAAAAAAACAGGAAGAGTCAGAAGCTAGAAGAAACTTTCTCTATGCAGTTAGTGTATTCAGTTGTTCTGTTGAGTATTGGTTATATCTTTTTTTTCATTAACTTTGACATCCAAAGAATGATTTTTCCTTCAAAGAAGAGAAGACTGATTTTTCAAGTATACGATTTTGCTTTCAGTGATGAGGAAAACAGGAAGTAACTAGGACTGTAAAGACAGATAACTTTTTTAGAGTTAGTCTATTAATTGTCAGTAAAATGACAAACCACAAAAACATTTAGAATTGGGAAGAACTTAAAATCAATCGCTTCACAATGCATGCATCTATGTATGATTATAGCTCACACTCAAAACATACACATAAGCATATCTGCTGCTTTGTGCTTAATAAATAATGCAAGAGAAGTTAGACTTGAAGTTGACTGATCATTGTGCCAAAGCTGTATGAACTCTATGAGGTATAATGAACTTTTAAAAATCATTGACTCCTTGAATGAAAATATCAGTTATGTTTAGGATGTAGAATCAGTGTGATCAGCCATTCATGATAAGCAGTACTTATGCTTGCTAAGATAACTCTGTGGGTTTGAAAGCAGAAAAGCTTAAAATGTATGCTCATAAATGCAAAAAAATTCGGAGATGTCTTCTAAATATACATCTTACACTGGCTTATGGCAAATTGCCACCCCACTTTGTGTTGTACAGTCATTAGATTTTCAAAGCTAGGCAGGTTGGACTGAGTCGAATCTCCAGTGGAACACTGCCAAGAAACTGCAGGAGCTGCAGCAGATCATGTTGATTATACTGATTTGTGGAATTTCACCTTGTATCGGTAATGAGTCCGTGTCTCGTGAAATGTAAAAGGGAAAGGTGTTGGCTGTGATTTAGATCTTGACTTTGGTTCCAAGTGTGGTAGGGAAATATGCATATATCTGTTTTTCACCTAGTGCAATCTGAAATCTGTGATTATTTGTGGTGCATGAAATTTAGAATGTACGATAAACTTCTTCATACTAATCACCTCTGGAATAGTAATTAAACAGAAGGCCTTTTTAAAAGAAAGATACAATGTCAGACCTTATTACAGAATTGGTTGCAATTTAGCTTAACCTTACCATGCTTCACATTTAGTTTAGTATGATTTGTAATACAGCTGTGCACCATTAGAGGATAGGGCTACACCTGGTAATGGGTTGCTGTAATTCTTTTGTGTGTATATGTACAGGGAGATCTGGTTTTGAGGAGGTTTTGAATTTTATAATATGAAATAGTCTGTTGAGGGAAAGGTCGTCTTAGGTATATGTGTGTTGCTTAGTTAGATTTTACTAAATCACAGGCAAAAAATTAAAATCCAGGTTTAATAGTTTTGATATTTACATATTTTGGTTTATGCATCTTGGACCTAATTTTGTAGGGCTGAACAGCCATTTGAAGTTATTGAAAAATAGGTTTATTCAACTAATCTGAAAATCTGGAAAGGAATCACGTAAGCTTTCTGCCTTTCTAAGAGCCCTTCATCCTGTTTGTTTCAGATGCATTCAGCAGTTCAGCCCATACCAACAAATGGAGTAAGTTCCACTGCAGTAGCAGTACAGAGAAGTTATATTGTGGTGTTTGGTGTTTCTCTCTAAAAAAACAGCTCCTAGAAGCAAAAGATTATAAAAGGAAATTTCTAGTATATGTATTCAGAAAGCCGGAAAATGTGATGCCAAGGCTATATACAGCAAAGAAGCAAAATTAATTAAAAACTTGGAAAAGAAAAAGATATAATATGTACAATTCACAAATCAAATTGACAGGAAAGACGATGATAAAACATGAGCAAAAGAGAAATTTCAACTGAAACTTCAAATTGACGGTGGAATATTTGACAGAGGAAAACTATATTAGGCCCCTCATCTATCCACCATGACTCCTCCCTCACCCAAACCAGCAAAGCTGGGAGCATCAGGATGTTTCTGTTGAAAAGTTTCTTGCAGATTCATGTTCCACATCACCTACTCTGCAATAGTCCCCACTTCTACCATTGCTGTCTACATGCCTCCCTCCATTTTGCAGTATTCTCTGTCCTTCCCTCACATCCAGTGCCCAAACACCGTGCTTGTAATTCCCTCCCACAGCCCCATCTTCCTTCTGCAACACCTCCAGTCACCCAACTATCTTCAGCTTTTTCTCACATCTTTTATGGACTAAGCCCCCTCCCACCTGTGCCTACTTTTACATCCTATCTTTAGGGCAGGAGCCAGCACGTGCTCCTGTCTTCAGCTGCCAAACAGTTGATGATGATAAAGGATGTATCTCCTTTTCCTTTTATTTTGGTTTTATTAGGCTGTTTCTTCATTAGTTTTCACAGAACATTACTGACCGTAGCTTTCTAAAATAAAGACAAATACAGTCGCAATAGTGGATCAGTGACTTAGACTTTAAGTAGACACATCCTTCAGGCTTCTACTCCTGTTGAATTTGACTCAAATTCAGGTTAAAAAGCTATTTGACAGGGACTGTAATATAGCAGGACCTAATTTCTTTCCTACTCTTCTAGGGTATTAGTCTGCTTTTTTTTCTTTCCCTCTATTTACATTAACATTTTACACTTCAGGTGAATGGTCTTTGTTTTCCAGCAGAATTGTAAAATTAATTTTAAATCTAAGTCCTGAACTTTAGGTCTAATCAGTGACTGTAGTAAATTATTAAAATATGTATAATTATCTGTTCCTTCTTATGCTAGAGTGGTCAAGAACAATCAAAATACAGTGAACTAGAGGCCATTCAGAAAGAAAATGAGTTTATGCAGTCTATAATAAGAAAATATGGTAATTGTGGACATGAAGAAGAAACTGAAGTAAAAACCACAAGGGAACACTCTTCAAGCACGGAGGAATTACACAGAGAACGAAGTAATAACCTTACGTGGATAATAGAGATAAGTAGTATTGCTGAAGAAAGGATAAATGTTTGCAGATACAGTGTATGATGAGAATGATTGAATCCTGAATTAAATGTTTTTGTACTAAAACCAGTAAAATTCTTGGTGTGAGTAGTGCTCATCTGTGATAAATCACAAAGCTCTGAATGAAAGCACAGTGGCTGCTCTGGGACATGGAGGAAGGTCTGTGTGGTGTAACCCCTCAAGTTGTTGCTTGTGCCTTGTTCAGAAGTGAACAGGGCTTAGGAAAAACTGTAATGTGTATAGAAGTGTTTGAAAGCAGATCCAATGACTTTCCCATAAAACAATGAGAAAGGCTGGGAGTGATTGTGCTGCATAGGGCAGTTCATGTGGAAAATCACAATGCTTGTCTATATAAGCCACTTTGTAACTCCAGTGAGTAATTTTTTGAAGCCACCTAAAGGAAAGGTACTTAGTCTTAATGCTCAGTATCTAAGATGTAGCAAAGATAAGGAGAAGTTTAAAAGCTTATTAACTGCAAAGTGACTGCTTTAAAGGATCAATGCTCATAGCCTTCAAGTGCATCTTTTGGAAAACACCCTTCTGATACTGAAATGGCCCAGGACTGTCAAGTCACAGCATGTCCCCTTTGGTGTGTCCCTTAAACAGCTATTTTGATTTTGTTTTTCATTTCACTGAAATGCCATTTTGAAAAATAAAGACAAATACAGTTGCAGTAGTAATGAGTGGCTTAAACTTTATGTAGACTCACATTACTATGAAATGACCCTTTCAATAATAAGGCTGTCAGATATCAGTTGAGAACTATTTCAACCATAAGCCATGTCTAAAATCTACAGAATGTTAATATATTTTCTGTTTTATCAGTTTATAAATATTTTGCAAGTTACCATAGTGTCATACTTATCTTCAGTAACTTTTTGATAGGCTTGTATGTGTAATATAGAAAAATTGGTATCAATACTGATCTTGAGTCCACCTCCTTGGAAATTATAAACTGTAACAATAAAGTATTACATAACCTCTGGTTTATCAGTCACTAACTAGAGAATACACTTACTTTACAGATTTACAAGTTCTTGAAAACAGTTTTAAGGATGAAATTAATGTTGCTAGCCCTTATGAAGAAAAGCAAAGGGAGGCTTCTCCCAGGAATACCCTCTGCACAGATACTGATTTAATTACCCAAGGACAGACCTCGGAAATGCATGTCACTGGGTGCAAAGAGGCAGAAAATCTAGGAGCAACACATGGAATGTTACTGGATGAAAACAACACAAATTTGGAACAAAAGCTACAGGCCAGCACTGAGCCACTGGCAGCAAGCCACACGCAAACCAGAAAGGCCTTTTTAGACAGCACTGAGCCTGTAGGTGCTGACAAGAAAAATGGGAGTCAGGAGACCAACTCCAGCAAGCAAGAATTGTGCAATACTACAGAGGAATCAACTTGTGCTAAGGCAGATACAAAATCAACCCCCATACAACACAACAAAAGTGTCCTTACACCTGAAGCACTCAAACCCAAGTCTGAAGTGGTTCTTTGCACTGAGAAGAATGCTCTGTGTGAGAGAAGTACAGGTAACCAGCAAGCTGAGGAGTTAAGTTCTGGCATCCTACCTTACACTAAAGAAAATTCTCACATGGAATACCCAAAATGTAGCTTGCTGACTAGCGACAACTATGTAGGCAATAGATTACATAAAACAGAAAAAAACTTGAGTGGTTTACATAAACTTCCTTCTAAACAGGTACATGTGGATGCTGAAGACAGAAATGATGATGACAGTGCCAGGAACATGAACACAAAGGGTGTGCTGGGGAGCAGTGGTGTTCCAGCAACTGATGCTCAAAGTCTACCAGCTGCGTATTGTGATAATGCAAGTGGTGGTGATGCTGTAAAAGAACACAGTGACAATATGTCTGTCTTAGCTACTTTCAATTTATGCCTCCCCAAAACCGAAAGGGGAATAAAGGTGGGTGACATGCACAGCAAGCAGCCTGAACAAGACAGTGGTAAACAAACAGGGACTGCTGCAAATCCAAGCCCTTTGAATGCTGAAACTGTATCTCCTGTAAAGGCTGATGGTCTTGAAACTGCTCATAAAAACACCCCAACAGACAGAGCTAGTACAGATAAACTAACATCATGCAAAAAAGTTAACAATGATACTCAGATACACTCCATCCAAAATGGACGTTCCCTGGAGATTAATAATTCAACAAATAACACATTGTTGAAAGAGAAAAAAGACTTACTGAATAGTACATTTCCAGGAAGGAAGTTTGCTGAGGGTCACCTGAAAGAATCATGCTCTTTACCCATGAGAACATCTGGAAATTTAGTAAACATAAGTGGAAGGTCATGCTTTGATCTTTCAACCTCAGATAAAAAAGCTGAGAAAACTCCAGTATACTTCAATTTTTTAGACCTCAGTTCTTGTTCAAGAGTAAATCAAATGAGAGGTCAAGCCACATGGACTTCGGCTTCCAAGGAACATTCCCTTCTGAAAGAGAAACTACCATGCTTAGTAGAAAACACAAAGGTTATTTCAAAAACAGAGTGTCAAAATCTCAGTGAAAATGTGGACACAGGAGAAACAAGACAAGGTAAGAAAATAAGAAGCATTTATGCTTTGAACCATATACTTGAATATGCTTACAAAACTTATGAAAATGTGGGATTTTTGTATCAAAGCTTAGTGTAGGAAAATGTAAACTTGACATGGCAAAAAAAAAATAAAGGTGGTATTTCTTTGTTTATAGTATAAATGGAACTGAACAGCTCTTGTTGGCTTAATTAGTTGATTAAATAATTTTTTTTTCATATTTGTGAAAGAACAGCAGTGTAATGACAAACTCAATTTTGATAGGCATTTCTAACCCTAATGTAGAGCATATTCTATCAGAGCTCTGCATGGATCTGAAAAGCACTGAGCAGGTTTTGGAAATTACTCAGTGCTCTCATTTTGCATCAAAATTAGGGTAGTTTCTGAACCAGTAGATGCTTCTTTGAACACAGTTTAGAGAAAGTTTACTTTTTATTTTATTGTACAGTTCTAATTCAGATGGACACTTAAAACCGTTAATGTATTGACTGTGTGAAAAGACCTTATCTTTTTTCAAGGTCTGGACAACACACCAAGCTTTAGGAGTGCTCAAAGAGCTTTTGCATCTCCTACTGTTGGCACTTGGTTATTATTTGTTGAGCAATGTTTTGCATATGCAAAACAGTAAGTAGGAACTTTAGTCCATGTGTTTCTAAATCATTATTGAAATGTGGAAAAACTGTATTTTAGTTTCTTTTGCAATAAAATTAGCTGCTAGATTACCCCTAGATTTATTTACCAAAAGATCCATTTCTAAACCCAATCTTTTACCAAAGTAATCAAGGCATCATGTTATCTGACTCCAGTACATTTGAAGATGTTCCTCTACTTTAGTAACTGGACAGAGTAAAAGTGTAAGTGGTGCCTTCACAACAGATCTTGCATGCAGATTCTATTCTTAATGCATGCTGTAAACTTAAAAAGGCAGATTTTTTGGGCTCTCAGAGAAATGAAAGCCCCTCTTTTGTACAAAAATGGAGCCTTGGGTGCTTAGATGTTTCTCAGAAGAGCAGGATCCACAGGATAGGGTGTTTTGTGTCTATCTGAGGTTCTCTTGGTGTGGTGTTTTCAGCTTTGCCCCTTGAACATACCAAGAGCAGGATGGACTGCCATTCCTTAGCTCTGCAGCCAGTGGCAGTGAGACAGAAAACCAGCAGTGTGGTTTCTTTACATTGTTCTGGTGTTATGAATTTAGCTGTACAGGTAATTTTATCTCTATACTTGGTGTCCTCCCTATGCATATTTGTATTTAGATGCCCCATTTTTTGGAGTTCAGTTTCAAAAATATCTTTGTCCCTAAAACAGTGGTGGTAGTAAGGCAGCAGAATCCCCATCTCAGATAGTATATTAACTCTTTTAATAATGTGGATTTTGATCTCTCTTTAAAAAAAAAAAAAAGCATAGTTATGTTCTACATATATTTTGTCTGTAAGAACAGACAGCACTATCTGAAGTTCTTCCCTGTGTTCCTCCTCCTTTCCTTGTCAGAAACCTTTCTGTATGCAAAGTACTAATCCCAAGAAGTGACTCCGAGAGGTTCCTCCTCAGGAGTTGGTAGACATTTTCATCTAATTCCCAAATGAGTTCCCTAGTGACCAGACTTTCTGGATTCTAGCAAAACTTCATGGTGAGGATCTTGGTCTGCATCCCAGATGTGCCTCATTCTGCCTAATTTGGATAGGTCCCTACTTGAGCCTGCATCTCTTTTGGAGAGTAGAGAACCCTCCTGTCCAGGCTGAGTCACTGAGTCATTTACTCCCAGCATTTACTGTGGTTGGGTTTTCTATTGCTTTGTTTTCAGATCTCTTCCCAAAAGGCAAACCTGGAGTAGAATCCATGTGGACAGTGTCCCTACAGTTTTTTAAAGTTTGTTTTTACTTACTGAAGCACAAACCATTTAGCCATATGGCAGACCTACAGCTGAAGAGCATTGGAGAACGAGCCTAGTAAACCAATCTGAGAGAATTCCCTTTACTGCCTACCCACATCTTTATATCACTCTGGTTCCCAGAGAGCAGCCACTCCACATCAGTAAATGGAGGAATGCACTGTGAATGTGTAAAAAAAACCCCAAACACATAACTCTTTTCCTCCTGAGATAAAATGACAGTATTCTTAAATAAATAACATGTTAAATAACCATGAGGTAACATGTATTTTCATAGCAAAACAAAGATTTCACTATTGATGCAGTGAGCACAGGCACCTGTGTAGTGACAAAACAGCTCCTGTCCCTATTGTGAGTAATTGTAAAAGTGTGCTTGTATTTTCATCTTGCAAGGAACTTGATATTGCTTTCAACAGCCTGCTAGCAGTGCATAGAGCCCCTGCAGGACTGGGGGTTATACTTTGCTATGATTAATCTACTTATCTGCCCTTCCTACCTTTGCTAGATGGCTATCCCCTGACCTCCTGAAACATCAGATATAGGCACTAACAAAAAGACTCCTTATTTAAAATATTTTTTAGTTGTCTAAAAAGCTTTTTTTATTACAAGTCACTCTGGAATATCATGTTTGGATGGCAGTAATTATGTATTTTATTATCATTATTGGAAGGTGAGTTTAAAGTTTGAAAAAATATGTTGTTAGAATATTTAGAATACATTTTTATAAATCACTATTTTGTCATTAGCTTGTATGTGAAGATGACAGAAAACATTTTTAATCAAAGTGGAAACATACCACATCTTTAGAGAAAAAATGAGTGCAGAAGTATGTGACAGGAAAAAATGAAGGTGAAAAGCCTACAACAGAGGTCCAGTGATTTAAAACAAAAATATTTGATTTTTTTAAGATCAGAGGTAAACCAGTATAGTTACTTTCCAATTAGTGCCTAGAGACTAAATTGCAGTTGTTACCATTTCCTTTTTGTCAATCAGGTTCTAGCAGTTCTAACAGAGCTGCCAACACTTTGAATACCTCTAGTATCCACCGAGACCCCCAGGGAGAGCCTAGTGAAGAATGGAATGCTATAGCAAAGACTTTTTATGATTCCTCTTTTCCCACAGAACATGTAAGTCAATTAAAAATATTGCAGACCAGACCTCAGTGAGCTAATTCCACAGATATTTGTACAACTGTATGCATCTGGATACTTTAAGGCTGAGTCAATCTCCAAAATAATATCAGAAGGGCAACAAGACACCATTTTTCACAATTAAGGTTGATAGAAAGCAGCAGGAAAAAGTCACAGCATATGAATCAAACAGATGCTAACCAGTCTGTTTGGGAGGGGAAGAGGTAGTTCACTGTGTACCCTAATAACAATCATCACCTACAGTAAAAGTAGGAATTAAAAAAAAGGAAAATACTAGCATCCAAAAGTATAAAAACATTTTTTCATTTATTACTTGATAGGACCATGTTGTTTAAAAGAATCTGTGAAAGAATGAAAATTCAGCACCTCTATGAAGTAGAGCCTCTCCATTTATCTTATGCTGAAGTTACCTGATGCCCTATTTAGTTATTGTATTATTTAGTAGGATGACATTATGCAAACATGTAAGAGCAGAAAATCAAATAGAAACCTGTTGTTTCCCTGTTAGACAACTTCACTCAGGATGGCACTAGCAAGGACTTGTATTGTATTTTCAGATCTATGTTAGACTGGAGCTTGAAGAGCTGTATGATGCAAGTGATACAATGATTTACAGCTGCAGTTGACCTTTCTTTTTAGGAGAGGTTCTAGAGGTATTTCTCAGGTAGTTATGGCTGTCTCTTGATGAGGTTTGAAGTCAGGGTGTACGGTGCTTTCAAGTGACAAAGTTGTCTGACTTCAGCAGACTCAATCAGTTCAATGAGCATTCACATTCTCTGAAATTCAGAACACTGAAGGTCTAAATTACTCTGCTTTCCTGACCTGACTCTACTTGTGAGTGACACTGAGGTGAAGTTTTCACCAAACACAGTGGTGGTACTTACTATGTCTCTCTTGCTTTTCCTCAGAAATGGAGCCAGGATCTGAGTGAACTACACTACCTAACCTACAGCTAAAGCAAAGCTGTGTTTCATTATCTGACTGTGGTTATGTCTGATTTGTCACCGCCAAACTAAAGCTCTTTATGCACTAGCTAAGTAAAAGCTGAGATGGACAAGAACAGAGTGCCTTGCTGGTTTCACCTTATTTAGATTATTTTCCAAATACTTAATCTATGAAATCTTAGCTTGGGATATTGCAGGCCACTCCCTCCCTTCTGTGTTGGTGTCATTCTAATACCTTCTGTCCTCAAATTTGTCATCTTTATGACCTGTATGAAAAAGCTGTTGGGAGATTAGAAATGGACTGAAGAGTCTTTTTTGCTGTCCAGTTTGTTTTGACTAACATGTATGATTGCAACTACAGCAGACTTAAGCCTTTACAATTTGGGTAATCTCATTCAACCACAGCACAGTACTCTGAAAAGGGCTAAAAACTATAAACAAATGCTACTGGTGCACTTAAAATTCTAGTAAAAATATTAAGAACTGTTTTAAACATTAGTCTGTTCATGCCTGAGTACCAAGGTAAGGATGAATAAGCATCCTCAGCTCAGTTTAAACACAGACCCTTCACTGTGCAATCACTGTTCTGCAATGAATGGTTTTACATGTCCTGTATTACTCAGTGCTGGCACTAACCACTTTTTAGTTGTATTTTGTTCTGAAAATGCTGAGGCCTTTTAATTTGACAGCTGAGATTATGCTTTAAAGTTTTATTCTAAACCTGCTGTCACAGAACTTACTAAAATTATATATATATGTATATATTTATGTGACCTAACTGCACTTACCAAAGAGGTCTAACTACTTGTTGTCTTCAGTAAAATTGAAGTAACATGGCATGACTGTATTTGACTAGAAAATTTTACTTCCACATGTGGAAGACCAATATGAAGGTTTTTTTCTTGGATTATTAGTACAAGACAGGTTCAGCTCCACATGCTATTCCATGGAGATTTTGACTAGTGGCTGGCCAGGAAGTATGATCTATTTCTTGCCAAGGCCTTAGGAAAAAGCATGGGAGGATTAAGAGGTTGAAAATTTTACTGCTCAAATGAAGTTGTTTATGGAGAGGATAGTCATTATTGACCTGGAGGATCAGTATCCTCAGCTGCATGGCAGTAACACTGTTATGAATGCAATAGGCTAAGTGAACAATTCGCATGAATCTTACTGTTCACATTTCAAATTTTAAGAAATGCTTGTGCACTGAGGAAGGAAAGTTCTAGCATAAAATTCATGTTCTAGAATAAAGATAGGCCTGATAAAGAGATGGTGGCTTACAGTTGGTTGGGGCAGTCGCCTAAAATCAAAACCATAATGGAGCAGATGGGGAAGGCCTCTTGTGATCCTGGCAAGAGAATTACCCCACCAAGCAAGCAGAGTAGGAGATGTGACCTTGCAGATGCACAGGAAGCCCTGCAGCACTGGCTCAGGCAGGGGGCTCATGCTGTGGTGGCTGCTCCACGAGCCACAGGATCGCAGGTGGCAAGTGGACAACTCATCCTTCCAATGCAAGCTTTTTGCTCATCAAGCAAAAAACTGTTTCCCTACTGTGTTGCCATCTGTCTTTGATTTGGATAGGTATGAAGCATCTATCAAATAGTAATTAAAACTATTAAAAGAACAAAAAGATCTTTAACATAAAAAACCCAACCTATTACAGACCTTGCATTAATGATGTTTGCTTTCTAATCTATACAGCGAAGCAGAGAGGGAGTTAACTCTATAAACCTCATGGTTTTGGGTTTTGTTAATCAAATGCTTGCACAGCCATAGAAATGTCAATTGCAACATTAAACTCTTTAATTAAGCTATTTATTTTGCTAATCTGCAGTCTAATACAAGGTTGTCTTTTTTTAAATCATACTCTTGTACTAAGTCTTACCTTAAGGTTTGGTTTATAAAAGTGTTTTTGTCATTATCAAGTTTTCTGCATTAATCATGAAGCAAGCACTTCAAATTAAACATAGTTTTTCTTCCTTGCTTGCTTAATGCTCAACAAAATCCAGTGATCTGAACCTTTGTACCTGAATTTCACTGGATTATCAACTGCTACTTTTGTGTTTTGGCAGGTGAAAGAAGGATTTCCTCCTTTAGAGTACAAGCAGAAGTCTTCTCCCATGACTGTAACTCCAGCAAGAAGTGAAAAAGCAGCCAGAGATGAGGACAGCTCTTCTCCTCAAATAGACATTGAGAAATTCCTGAATTTGGAGAGACTTCATTCAGCAAAAAAAAGAAAATATGAAGAATGCCAGTGAAAATGAGTGTCAGGAAATAAGCATGTGTTTTAGGCATAGACCTCCATCAAATTTGCAGAGGTATTCCTATAGAATGTGATATATACATGTACTTTCATGTTTAATACAGCATATAAAAATTTCTTACGTTAAAAATTGGATACAATTCCTACTAATAATGTTAGTTCTCCTTCTGCAATTAAATTCAAGTTACTGTTGGCTTTGCTCAAAGTTAAAAAGTTCCTAAGTTAACATTTTAATACATGTTAAGTAAAATTAAATGATTACTTAACTGTACCCTACTGAAGTTTTGGCTGAAAATAGTTCAATTCATTTACTCTGTCAGACTGCTCAGTTTTCAAGCAAAATCACCTTCAACTGTTTCAGAATACAATGGTTTCTACAAACACAACTACTTCCAGCAGCTCTAAGTGGCAGATGAACAGAAAAATCTTCTGCTTACTTTTACTGCCACATTATTTAAATATATCTGTTGTAGTTGATTCTGTATCAGTAAGGTCTCTTTCAGCACTGAAGCATCAGGTTACAGAGATAAGGCTGCAGATCTGGCTTCATAAAGCTTCACTTCTAGCTGGGTCACATTTCTGCTCCCTTGGATATAAGGGAGATTTTTCTCTTACAATTCCTTGCATTACCATTTTTTGACGTCCCTCCCTTCCTCCCCAGACCTCTTTCAAAGAAAGGTCCTCATATTGGAAACCTAAACATGAACAAAAGAAGCATAACCAATATTGCCAGTGTGACGCTAATAATTATGTAAGAAAATCAACAGAAGATATTTTCCCATGTTAGTTTTATTGCCTTTTTTCTTTTTGGGTTGCAATTTAGAATATTTAGCTTGTTTAAACCAATTGCATACATTTTTTAGAAACATTAACAAATTGCCAATGTTTTGAATAAAATCTATCTATACTGATATTGCTAGGTCCCAAAAAAAAAAATTCTTAGGTGTCAGAGAGACTGAGGAGACTGTTTTTCACTTGATTCAAATTTTGTTTCCAGGTGTTTAGAGTGTCATACAATTGCTGCCACTGCTGCTTTCCAAAAGTCCGATGTGTGCTGTGACTAGAGAAGTAAAACAAAATTGGAAGATGATTACTAGATGCCATACTCACCTAATAATTCTTTTATAGCACTACTTTACTCTCACAAGCAGATAGAAAAATTTTTACTTTCTCTATAGGAAAGGCTTCACTTTACCAGTTAAGAGAATTCTGTAACCTTCCCAAATATTTAAAGCAACAACAGTCATTAGTATTCTTGTCACTATTAGGTCATTAAATGAAATGTGCTGGAAAGTAGGACTCTTTCATTAAATAAGCTAATCACATTCAGTGTGAGCTTTAATAAAATTATGATAAATAGCAACTATTTAACTACCAGCAACTGATAGGAACAATACCTTGCTTCTAGTTAAAATATTCTACAAATGTAAGTGAAATAATTAGAACACACTGAGTTCTGCAAAATGCTGTGAAGAATTAAGTCTTACCTGACAACTACTTTTCTCTGTGTCTGATCTATTTTGCAGTACACCATCTTTGTCTTTACAGCTGCAAAAAACAAATGCTGTTTTGAGCAACATTTTCATGATAGTGCAAAGGTATTAAGCTGCATAAAGGCTGTTCAAAATTAGATCAATACAAACATAAGAAGAGGGCAGTTCACTTCATATGTTTTGCTGTTGGTTTTAACAGCCCAGTAGGCAGAAAAGCAAAATGAGGTAACAAGATGAAGGTCATGTACGAATCCCATTGTTTGGTGCCAATCCATTAAAGCAATATCCTGTACAGTTTTTATGAACTTCTCTCCCCTACAAACACATCCTGTTTTAATGACAGCAAACAAAACCAGATGACAGATTAAACCTGCAAACAATTTATTGGTTCTATAAAGAATTACATGAGATACAGTTCCCGTCACCGAGAAGAAAAGCACTGGTTTAAAACCCAGCAGTTAGGTGTGTCTTTAAGCATGAAGCTGTGCAGCTCTATCTTGTAAAAAAGACAGAAATTAGAAAACCAGATTTTTCTGAATATTCAACAATTTAGAAGACTTGTAAGAGGTATTGGTAATGAGCACTGTGTAAAGGATGGTACTGCAGTTCTTACCGTCAATAACAAACGCTTCTACATCATCAGCTCCGATCTGAAGTTCCTGTTGCATTGTGTCAAATGATATTTCTTTATTCTCTACAGCCATTCCCATGAAAGTAAGTAGCCTCATTTTTGCCATATTGTGTTCATGCAACAAGCCTGAGTAAAAGTGTTGACAGTTTCATGAATTAGTTAATTAAAATTCATATCAATAATTTGTTTTTCATGTTATCTTTACTATATATGCTTCCAGTAATTTAAAACTTATTTCACATCAAAAAATATCCCATCTTTCCTTATCAGCAATTTTCTTGCGGTAAAATATCAAATCCTACATTTTCTTGTCTTTTGCTAAAATAACTGGTTTACTTGTGCATTCATCAAGACTTGGTCTTTTTCAGTAAAAATGTACTATCTACGAAAGTGAAGCACAGAGGGGGTATTTTTGAACAGTAAAAGCATCATCCTAACAGAATTTTAGGTGGTGAGTGCACAAGTGAATTTTTCAGTTGCATAACCTGGAAGAAGAGCAATGCAACAATAAATGGAGAATATATGGCTGGTAATGTCAAATACTTCCTGCAGCCTCACTGCTCACTCTCATGAAGTTTCTGGAAAATAAATCTCTCATGGTAATGGTTTGGGAACATAACACTGTGGTGCCAGAAGAATGTGTTTTGGTACTGAATTAACTTTATACATCACAGCAAAAAAAGCATCATGAGCCCCATGTGTGCTTACAGCATCCAGTGTGGCAAATAAACATGCTGTCCAAAACCAGTGGAACAGATACTGAAGTCAGGTTACAACTTTTGCATGATTGCATGAATGGCAACAGAAGAAACTGAGCCAAGGGCTTGCACAACTAAATAAGAGACAATTTTCCTGGAAAAAAGTCTCAGTTAACCAAAAGACATTGAGATGAAACAAGGCATTTCTTAATCCCGAGTTCCATGAGGTACCAACTAAGATCCAGTGAAAGTTTCTTCAAAATGAATGTCAGTCGTTTTGTTTCAGAATGACATTATAAACATTCACATTGCTTCAGTAAATATTTAAGTTTGGAATTTATAACACCCATACACTAACAGGAAAGCACATTAGTGCAGGGCATCATGTTGTGTTAATTAGCTGTAATTATGATGCAGGTTCCCTATTTGGCACCGATTCAACAAAAATGCGATCACCATAATTCATACGAACGAGGAGCACCAGCAACTATACCTAACTGGGTTTAATGGAACTCTACAAGCATCAAAAAATCAATTAGCACACATTAACCCTAATTAACAAATGCAAATGAGATGCTGATTAACTTTCCGAAAAAGACTGCTGGTAACACCAGATTAACTGTGGCCATGTTAGGGCGATTCAGTTGACACAGATAATGCTACTGGCTGGCCTAAATTGTCAGCATTAATAAAACAACAAATTGTAACAAACTGATGCCACCTGTAGGAGCCTTTGCTGCAGAGCTTTTGTGGGCCAGTTGTAACTGGTCCTGGCCCAGGAAAGGTCACAACTACAGCTGATGCTCTACTGCCACTGAAATCCCATTACTAAATTGCCTTTATTTTAAAGCCTGGTACCATGGCAAGTTGCTTTTTAAAACAAAATCTCTAAAGCATAGTTAAAAATTAGGGAAGAGATAATTTTTGAATGCCCCCTCTAATAACTGAATTGTTGTCTATACCAACTGCCCTTGTTTTTCAAAGGTTTGGCTGAGCCACTCAATTCCCAGCATTGCCCCCAAATCTCTGCTTGTCCACTGCTCAAAGACAAGCAGAATTTCTGAGCACACCACAAAGCAGGTAAGAAATCAAGGTAAGTGGAAGACAAGACTGTCCTTCAAAACAGTTACACAGATATTTAAGGATTTTACTAAGATTATGGGAATCCCAGATATATTTAAAATTCACACACTGTGAATTCACAAACGGAAACAGATAGAGGAAGGCAAAGCAAAAGAAATCACGACTATTGTATATTATACAATTAATGCTACATATATGTGTAGCTAATATTTCATAAATTTACGCAAATGTTAGTGTAACAGCATTTTCAGCAAATACTTCTGTGGACAAATAATTAACAGATAAGCCCAAACCCCCCATTCCCCTGAGAAATAAAAAGCATAAGATGTCTGCACAACTAATGTTCTAATACATGTGACAGAAAGTACACTTATCCTACGTACACATTTACAAGCTACCAAAAACTTGCTGCTAATTTTATCCACCAAAAATTCCCATTGATATTTCCATCATTTTAATACCCAAAGTACCACCATTTTAAACCTTTGAGAGTAATTATTCTCAGAATTGTATCACACTCCATTAAACAAAGTAATGCATGTGTTAAAAGGCTGCAGTAAACTCTGTTTTGTCAAAACTATGCCTTTCCTCAAATGCATTCAGCCAGTGTTCAAGTGTCATTTCAAAATCAAAGTTATTAAAAAAAAAAAAAATCGTATTTTTATGGAAACATTTATTCATTACCAATATGTCAAAACCTTAATGCAGTAATAAAAAAATCTGCATCATTGAGCAATTTCTGCATTGTCACTGACCCCTGTCCTAAAAAGCTGGAATATAAAAAACGTAATTTTAATGCATGCAATAGCTTATGAACCAGTGCTCCTTTGAAACAGTCAATTACACATCAATGGGGGAGTGTCAAAGTGTTAATTACTACTCCTTTTTTCCACAGTGTGTAAATAAAGAGGGTGCTGACATTAACATTCCATCACATTGCTTCATGTGATGAAACAAATTAACTGGGACAGACTGTGGCTTGCCAGGTCTAATGCATCAGCACACGCAGACACACACACACTATTGGTGTGTTTTAGCTTACTATTCAGAAGTATTTGCTGTTATAAAGTTGTTCATAATAAAAAAAATTATTAGGAGATTTATACAAGCTGATGGTTTACTCAATAAAGTTGTGATCTCTGGCCTAGCCCAGAGTACCAATGCACTGAAACTCACCTCCTGAAAGCCTTAAGAATAAAAACAGTGGTTAAAAACAGTTCTCTTCCAAACCCATAAAACAGCTCGGTGTAGTAGAACAAACCACAGTTAGATGGTCCATTTATGACCCAGGAGAGGTTATAGGCCACAAACTCTAATCTCTTCTTACAAATTCCTATTACATTTCCTTGGCTTCAACACATGGGTTCAAAGTGAAGCACTTTGTGGTTTCCCTATCTTAAGCCACGTAAATAGTTACAAATGTAATGATCTGAAAACTTACCAAGGGAGTCAATGAAGTCTTTGTTGTTCTGATAAAACTTGACATAGGATGCTAGTTTAGCACTTACAAAAATTGTCAAAAGCTAGAAGATGGAAAACAAATATAAGAACAGTTTAAATATTATCTTGGCTTCCCTCCATGCAGGCTGGACAGATAGAAATATAAACTATTAGTATGGAACACAAGAATAAACTGTCAAGAGCTAAAATTCTGTCTCCTGTCAATAGCTGTGGGCAATCTGTGCTGAGCTCACTTCCTCCTCTCAGACTTGAAAGGCAGATCTGCCACAGAACTCACGTGAGGGCAGGACTTGTAAATGAGTTTTTGAAACTTTGAAAGGAAACATTCACAAGCATTTTTTTTTAATTCTAAAGACATTAAAAGAAATAGTACATGGCAGCTCAGGATTACTGACACAGATAACTACTCTAATGGATTTCAAAAGACACTAATAAAACAAAGCACTCCATCGGTATAAAGCCATCTTGCTAAAAACAAAGTCACTTACATCATGAATGAGTTCTCCTTCCAAAAATTTGACTGGTTTTAAGGCAAGAAGATGATCAAAGAGAAAGGTGTTTGGATCCTTCAATGCTCGTACAATACATCTAGATAGAAAAGGAAAATGCTTACTTTTACAGCAGTACACATTTTTATGACTAAGTGCAATTCAATTTTCATTCCTTGCTTTCTAGGAAACACCCAAGGCTCTTCAACTGTTCTTAAATATAAGACATGTCACATTTCAATTTTAATCTCCATTTTATAGATGGACAAAACAAGGAACAGAAAGCATTAAGTAATTTGCCCACAAATGAAAGGTGCCAGGTGGTAGGACCACAGGTCACCCTACTGTTTCCATCTATGCATTTATTTCCAGCCCAGCCTTCATTCCTACAGTTATTTTTACTGTCCTCCTAAAATTTCAAAATTTCATAGAATTAAGTTGCTTAGGAAGATTAATAATACTTGAATACGTGGCACAAAACAGAGGAAACCCCAACACCAAACAGTGCAAGGCCTATGATTTATTAGTTGCAGCTCCAGACTGCAAACAGCACCGTGTGTTGCTGGGACTCCAGATGAAAGCTTTTGTCAGCAGCACATCGGAGGCCTCGGTGCTCTGCTCACTGACAGCCCAGCCCACGGCCCTTCCTAACACTGGAATACCAGGAGAACCCACACTGCGTGGACACAGCACAATGTCCAGCCCTGGGCACACAGGAACGGGCCACAGGTCACCGAAAGGTACCCAGAGGACTTTTCACTTATGCACAGACACTCTAATTTTCAAAAGGAGTCATCCTGATTTTCCTCCATGGTCAAGTATAAACAACTCCCTTGAGAACTACTGGTTGTACACATCTGGCAGAGCTACACAACTTATTAAAAACGAATTCCTATGAAAAATCATGATGGTTAGAACATCAAAATACAAGCTTTTTCTCATTTTAGCCAATGGGGAAAATACAGTTATGAATCAATTTAGTACAGTTTGTCCAACAAATTTATTTCTGTGCAGTTCACATCCTTTGTACTTGCCCATAGAGAAGAGAACAGGAATGTCTTTTCAACAAAGTGCTATTTGAAAAGAACACTCAAGGTTAGATAATAAAACATGTAAAAAGTCTGAAATACAGGATACCAGTTTAAACGTTGATTGCACAGTTGATGTAAACTAAGCCCTTACTCAAGGCTGATCTCTCTCAGCAGTGACCAGAAACGCTCCTGTGCACCTGCACGCTGGAGTAAACCTGGCTCTGCCTACAGCCAACCAAACCTGCTGCTGGATAAACTCCTGACTGAGTCAGCAGTGCTGCAGAACAGAGGCAGTGTCAGGCCTGTTCTGTCAGTATCCTCTTAATAGTAAGGCAATCAAAATAGTTAGTCAGTTGAGGAAAAGTTACTTTTAAGAAAACTGGGAAGTCAGTATTACCTGTGAGCATCAACTCTAGCCTGGGAAGCATTGTCCTCTGTGTAACTTCCCAGTAGCTCCACCATTACTTTTGCTGCAGTGTCACTATAGAAAAAAAAATAAAGTTACCTCAGGATTGCTGAAAAAATAGTTCAAACAAGACACTCAAATATTTAAATAATTCCATTATGATGTTATAGGTCAAATTAAATTACACTTGAAAAAGATGTCGATGATTCATTTTAATTCTAGTGGAGAGAACAAATTAACTAGATGTATTCTTTCAATTCTTGTTCTACAAAATGTTTATCTTCACCCTTCATTTCATTCTCTTAAATTGATAAATTACCTGCTGGTTATGGAAAAAGCTTTCTGAGCTAGGAACAGCTTTCTATGGTTCACTAGAATGCTCCTCTTATGCACATCTGGATTTAATCATTGCAGAGTAAGTAGCGCTGCAAAGTTTATTTCAAATGTAAAATGGCATATCTTAAAGAATATTTATAGTCAGGGAAATGACTATATAAAAGCTGCTTTTTTCTTTCACAGAATCTCTCTTCAAGTATTCAGAGTGAGAGCTGCTCATTTTACTGACACAATTACACAGCAATTAGACTGGTTCAGGCTGCTGTGAAGCAAAGAGCTTCCAACGCTGCTCCGACAGACAGACTTGAGATAAACAACTCATTCTCAGGCAACTGGGTAAACCTACAGCCTTGTCTACCCAGATAATTTTGTAAACAACACCAGTGTTACTGCAAACCAGCTCGGAAACCACTACCACACCATTTAACAGTTTCATTTATTTTCCCTTAAGAGTTGTTACCACTAACAAGGTCAGCAATTGCTGATGCTTTTTACAAAATTTTAATGTACACACAAAGAGCTATTTCCTACTTCTCATGGAATTCTTGTTAACTCTTACACTAGAGGGCTGTGTCAGTTGTTCTTACAGAGAACAGATTTTGCTGATGCCATGGCACTACCTCCTTTGAATAAGACAGGGTGTGGGTGTAGATACAACCAAAACTCCATGTGAGAGCACAACCCAGCTCAGCACTGTGAGCACGTGCTTTGCAGAAGTCTCTCACGCACAGACATACACTGGCAACTACCTTCCCAAAAGCTCATCTGCAGATACAGCAAATTGTCCCACATGGTCTAAAAGCCTACATAATTTTCCTTAAAAAAACTGCAAGAATAAAGTTTCAGTTACTTAATGGCAATCAGACTGGTTCAGGCTGCTGCGAAGCAAACAGCTTCCAACACTGCTCTGACAGACAGACTTTAGATAAACATCTCATTCTCAGGCAACTGGGTAAACCTACAGCCTTGTATACGCAGGTTATTTTGTAAACAACACCAATGTTACTGCAAACCAACACTAGATGTTGTAGTGGAGACAAAGGACCAGGCTAATACAGACATTGTATAGACATTTAAACAAAGAGTCTCAGCTCATGTGCTATTCAACCCAACAATACACAACTCCTTATTTAATATAAGCTTTCAGTAGTTGCTCTAGCACACTTCAGAGCTATGTTACAGTTTCCTCAGACTTTTCCTCCCCTAATCTTTCCCTTAGGAGCAAAAATTGGAAACTATCATTTAACTGTTTTCAAATAGTTTGGAGGTTTTTGGGGTTTTTTTTGAAGTGGGGAAGGAGTGGAATCTTTCATTTGCATCTCTAGGAAACATCAGAAGGCTACAAGACAATCACTCCCAAACTTTCTGTGCTAAACTCTTGTGAGCCTCAGTAAATATGGCAGGCCTTTGGTCTTATTCATTCTATTCAGTGTCAGATTCCTACCATAAATAAGGATGTTTAAAGCAGTAACATAGATCACTATTTTACTACAGCTCATTGCTAAATGTATCTCACCTAAGATGCAAATGTGAACATTTTTTCTAGCAAGACAGCTTGCACAAGTGCTCTTGGCTCCACTTGCCAGTCTAGATGCGTAACTTGACAAAAAGCCAGTCAGAACTGAAGAGTGATGGTAGATAAAAGGAAGGAAGAAAACACAACAGAGGATTCAGAGACTTAGTGAGATGTTAGAATCAAGTCCCTCTACATTACACAAAATTAAATGGAACTAAAATTAAATGAAACAATTACTTTGCAGGTGCCTGACATGCTGAGCTTTTTGCTGCAGGTATTAATAACCAGACCTGCCAGACCTGTTTGAATTTAACTTGTGTAGGATGAATGGTGCTCTGAATCCTGCCAGGTCAATGGCAGAGACCAGCTGGAAAAGATTTGATACAACAAGCTTTTGCTTTACACCACAGGAAAAGGGGCACCACACAGAACATCTGCATCATTTACTTTGCAGGAGCTACTGATCTATTAACTACCAATTTATCCACTGGGAGAAAGTTGGGTGAAAGCTACAGAAAACCATCTCTTTGCCGTGTTTTAAAACATAAACCAAACAATTGTTTTCAACAATGTAGTTATTTTCCCTTGATTATAAACTGACATGGTAACTGAGGTATGATTTTTATTACTTATTTTTCAGTTCCCACTTATATTCCCATCCTGCTAGATAGAGCAACATTCCTGAGTGCTACAGCTGGAATGCTGCTGTGAGTTTCCCATACTATTGCAAACACTGCCCACTGATCCAGGAGAGTGAACCAGGTCAAAGGTGCCAGGGTCACTTCTTGTTTTCTTTTCTGGAGAGAAGTGCAAGTGCTCTGAAACGCTGCTCTGCTCAGTGCACAGCCTGCTGCAACTGGTGGTAAGGACATTGAGTGAAGGAGTAGTATCTTACAAGACTTGGGGAAGGTTTTAACGCCTAACTTAAAAATATCACCTATGACTGGTAAGCAAAAAACATTTAGTAGCAAGGTTACTGGTTGCAGTGGAAACAAAACCTTGAAGTTTAATCCACTGATTTGATAGGAAGACTAGCTTAAAAAGCTATTGTTTATGGGAATTAAACTAGTTAAAGCTTCACAATAAATCAAGAGAATGAGAAGTGTTTAAGAGTAGGAGCATTATTAGTGTAATATTCCTGAAACAAAGCACTAAGCCATGGCTAAGATCTGTGATTAACATTTCTGAATTTATTCTGACCATCTGAAATCTGTCACACAGTACGACTGATGCAGGAGCACTTTAATGTAACAAACAGGAATTCACAGTAATTCAGCTGACAGTACAGCTACTCCATGAGGATTAATCACCCCTAAATTGAGGTTAAAGATGATCCTGCTGTGCTGATGCAGCATTTCCAGGCTACAATTTCAGCAGGCCAGAATAAGACAACTCTCTGGACAGAAGGAACTCTTCTCCCCCTATGACAGCATCACACTTGCCTTTTCCAAGCCCTGGCAAGGGTTAGGGTTAGGACCCAACCCACTGTGCAGTTGCAGAGGTGCTACACCAGCACAAACACAGGTACTAGCATCTGGAGGGGACAGGCAGGGACAGGGGGTACAGGACAGAACCACTTCCTTCTGCAGCAGCACCAGGTTATGCAAATGTAGGAAATGCAAGTGCAGTTCTGGTGCCAATGTGAGTCAATGGAGAGGTCCTGATAGATGCTGCCTCTCTATGAACATCAAAACAAAGCTTAGAAAACTAACTCAGAAAGCAGAGTGAAGGGGAAGGGCAGGGTGAAGCAACACACCAACCACATCCCCATCCCTAACTACAGGGACATTCTAGATAGGTTCAAACTGTTGGGGAACTCCATGCTGAAACTACTGGATACCAGCCCATCTGTGTGGCCCCAGCCAATGCAGTCAATACACTGTATCACATCTCTAAGATAAATCCATGACAGCTCTCAGCTAAGACTTGCATTAATTTACAGGCACGACACACACAGGATTACTTTGCATGCCAGAAGACAGTGGTCTGCCAAGTTTGTTAGATCAAAGATGATCCAGGATAATAATTCAAAATGGCCAAGCAGGTATTCTGTGGACATTAATTTCCATGACTAGTGGAAAGGTCTGTCCTAATAGTAATGTTTACATAAAGAGTGATTCTGTTTGCTGTGATTGATAAGCCTCCCCACATCACTAAGAGATAGCACTACCATGCACTAAAATGTCAGAAGTGCAATTAAATAATAAACTTGGCATAATGCTCTAAGATTAGTATTTACAGACAGGAATAGTGTTATTTTGGGAGTCTGTGGTTTATAGCTAATTCACTACTAACTTTAATTTTTTTGGGAACACTGATTTCGTATAGAAGTGCTTAAAAACATTAAAAAAACCCCCACAAGTATATTTGGATTGAATTATCAGTAAAGATTAATTTTTAAAGTGCTCTGAGAAACACTTTTCTTGTAGATCATCTAGAGTACATCAACAGAAAATACACAGCTATCTAGTATCTATGACTTGTCTTTTGTACCTTTTCTTGCAGTCTACAAGGACATCATAGAGCAGTCTCAAAAGAGTATGCTTTTTCTCTGTGGCCAGATTCCAGTCAGAAATCCATTTTCGGACCTAGGTAGAATTAAAAGTGAAAAACAAGCATTGGGGAAAAGATTTAAATAACACTGGTATTATTTTTCATTTTCTCCCTACCAGAAAAGGATTGAAAATATCTTGCACAGAGATTTCTCTTTTAGGTCTCTGACTCTCAGGCTCTCCAAGCAGAAGCTGAAGTTTTCCTGTGAGAAGCCAAAAGTCTGTGCTCTCCTTGTTACTTTCTGAATAAGGATTTATGAGTGATTCTCATAAATTCTCTTTCCAGAGCAAGAGACAAGAACTTGACTCCTCACTTCTGATCAAAGCTTCTCACTTTGACTTCTATCACAGGAATCAGACACATCTAACTAGGACCAGCATGAGAAATGTAACATAAACAGCAACTTCACTTGGATTCTGTAGACAAGCCTTTAAAAGACAAGTTCTGTATTCTGTGTTCCTTATTTAGAATCATAGAATGGTTTGGGATGGAAGGAACCTTAAAGACCACCTAGTTCCAACCCTCCTGCCATGAGTAGGGATGCCACACACTAGATTAGGCTGCTCAGAGTTCTATCCAACCTGGCCTTGGAACACTTCCAGGGATGGGGTATCCACAGCTTTCCTGGGCAACCTGTTCAGTGCTTCACCACCCTCGCATTCAGTAATTTATTCTTAACATCTAAAATCTTAATCTCTTGCCATTTAGTTGAAAATGGCAAGAGTCGCTCCCCCTCTTTTTAATAAGCCCCCTTTAAAGTAGAAGGCCATAATAGGAGCCTTCTCTTCTCTACGCTGAACAATCCCAATTGTCTCAGCCTTTCTCATAGGGGAGGTGTTGCAATTCTCTAATCCTCTTCCTGGCCATTTCACTAGGCTCTGGCAATTTGTAACAACAGAGAGAGTCTGTATCAGCTCTGACTAACATTCACTGAGGTGCAACATGGTTAAGGCCACAACTTGAAGAGCCACGTTAATTACCTGATCTAGTTCAGTTGGAATGTACTGGATGGCACCACATGACGAGGCCACTTTCAGAAGGCTGCAGTACACTGTGTACCTCACAGGAGTGTTCTTGTCCATGCCATGGAAGAGATTGCTCAGGCTACAAACAAGGAACAACAGAGTTAAAGAGGTTCCAAAAAACATTTCCGGACTGCAGGTAAATGCTTATTAAGACACATGATAGTACAAAGCACCTCATGGCACCTTACAATTCTGATAAATTGTAACAGCTTCCAGTTTTGTAATAATTTTAAGCCCACAAGCTGAAAACTATGCATTTGAATTTTAATTTTCTAATACCCAAGTTAAAAAAAAAATCTATTAGTACTTCTATTGTATGATAGGAAAAAAAAGGTAAGAGTGCTTCTTGCAACAGAGAGACAGATGCCCCACATTTGACTTAAAGATGTACAAGATAATCCTTCCTCTTTAGAGACATGACTACTTTGCAAGGCACCACTGCCTCACTCTCCCCTGTACAATACTTACAGCTGCAATCTAAGAGATGGGCGCTCTCCTTCCCGAAATTTTACTAACTTCTCACACAGGTTTTCAATCAGTGCTTCTTGTTTGTCAGGTTCCAGGATAAGAAGCAAAGAGACTACGCTGTTCATCACGCTCTCAACATCTGCATGAAACAAAACATACAGCTGTTGAAAACCACAAGCAGCAATCATCGGTAGCTATCTCGTGCTGGAGAGTTACTTCTGCTATGAATGATTATTTTCCAGCAGCAAGAACTGTAAAAGAGAGAAAATGCCAAGATAACCAACCTGAATATTCATCAGAATGTACCAGGGACTTGGCTCAGGTGGTTTTACACCAACACATCTCCAGGTAAGGCAAGAATTACCACTCTAAGGTCAACACCGAAGGTGGTATTTGATATCACGCTTGCTCTGAATTCTATTTACACATAAGAGAGACCAGAGGAACTTCAGGGTTTGTCTTAAAAACAGTGGCTTCCTCCTGCACATCCAGAAAACTGCCCACAGTTCCACAGTGAGAATACTAACACCTAGTGCTCAACTACAGTAAAACATTTCATCAGCACAAGGGATTCCCAGACCACAGGGAAAATACCCACAGGAACAATGAAACATATTCAAAATCCTCCCCAGCTCCTGTTTTAAGTGCAGCATTCCATCCTTTCCAAACAGAACAGACGGGTTTTGTCTTTCCTTTTCAGTCTGCCCAAATCTCAGTCACACAAAGGCTAAGAACAAAACTCATTACATATGGAAAATATTTATTCCCCAAAATGACATCTGAGCATCAAAAAGCAATAAGCTGCTCCAGTATTTCCTACTCATTTGCATACAGTAAAAGGCAACATGAAAAATAACCTTAAGTTATCCTTCTCAGATGAACCAACAACACATATTACTTATATTAGCAATTGATTTTTTATATGGAAGTTTTAGATGGAATTTGCATATTGGTACAGAGCACAGGGAGATCACTGAAGGCCACTGCAGCATTATCAGTGTAATTAAAAAATAACAGTGCAGTTTCTAAGGATCTACAGCCCTAACCCGAAAAGTTACTGACTACTGAAAATCCCAGTGCTTTCAGACAATAATAACTAATGTTTAAGACTTAAAACTTCTACTTACAGATGTCCAGTCCTAATCTTTTTTACTTTAATTTTTCTTGATCTGCAGCATCACAGCCATTAACTGACAGTAAGTCTTATTTTTATAATACTTGTTTTTTTTCTCAGAGAGAAATGCCCTCATTACAAGCACAGTCAAGCTCGATTTCTGAATTCTTCAAAGGGCTCTGGATGTTTGGAGAAGGGAGGAGCAGAGTTCATGCAAATTGCCCATGGCAATGATGGAAATAAGCAGTTCCAGTTTTACAAAGATGGATGCATGGCCTGTGTATAAACACATGCTACACACTTCTAAATTCTGCGAACTGTGAAGTTTGAAAGCATTGGTGGTGATATGCTTAGGAAAACCAACAAGACTTAAAGGTGCAAACCTTTGTCATCCTCCTTCAGGCACACATCACACACTTCAATTATCTGTGCCAAGTCCACATGAAGTCCACCTTCGGCGTTTTCTTCAGAGATTTCTGCTCCTTTGGATTTCAGGTAAGCTCGCAGTTCTGCAGCCTTAAAAGAGAAGAAAAGACAATACAAAACAGTTGTTTTGTGAACGAAGTAACTAAGTTTCTTACAGTTTTTTGTTCTGCAAGCACTCCTCTGCCCCCAGCACTCACTGACACTTCCCCTTACTGCTCCCTACCCCCTGTACCCACCGCACTCCCTCTCCTCCACCCCAAGGTGTAACCCAGGGACCAGCTGGGTGGGCAGCACATGCTGTGGCTGCCCTGTCAGAGGCTGAATAGGTCACCCAGCTCTTGGACTTTCTCACCGTGGGAACATGTCACTTACAACTGGCTACTGCACAGCATGCCCAGTGAGTTTTCGTGACTCAGATGCTTTCTTATGAATTTTTACAATCTTTCGCTGCCTTTGAAAACTTTGGGCAAATAGTAAAACTATTTAGTTGCTTCTTCAGCAGAAAAGGATGGTGTAAACTAGAAAAAGGGTTTATAGAGGGCAGAACTTGCAGTCTTCACGCAGCTTAAAGACAGTTCCCAGTATAACCATAGATTATTCTGGGTTGTAAGGCAAGTCGTAGCATTATAATGCCACTAAACCAGGTTGCTCAGAGTCCTGTCCAACCTGGCCTTATATCACCACGACCTGCCTTACACTGCTAGGACTTAAACCTGCAACAAGGAATTACCCCATGCATTAACTTCACAATGCAGGGTCCCAGAGCCACAGACCTGCTGAAACAACCCGTGTGATGCCAGCACAGGGATGTGTGATGCCCGGCACAGGGATGTGTGATGCCCGGCACAGGGATGCGTGATGCCCGGCACAGGGATGTGTGATGCCCGGCACAGGGATGTGTGATGCCGGCACAGGGATGCGTGTTGCCCGGCACAGGGATGCGTGTTGCCCGGCACAGGGATGCGTGTTGCCCGGCACAGGGATGCGTGATGCCCGGCACAGGGATGTGTGATGCCGGCACAGGGATGCGTGGTGCCCGGCACAGGGATGTGTGATGCCCGGCACAGGGATGTGTGATGCCGGCACAGGGATGTGTGATGCCCGGCACAGGGATGTGTGGTGCCCGGCACAGGGATGTGTGGTGCCCGGCACAGGGATGTGTGATGCCGGCACAGGGATGTGTGGTACCGGCACAGGGATGTGTGATGCCCGGCACAGGGATGCGTGGTGCCCGGCACAGGGATGCGTGGTGCCCGGCACAGGGATGCG
>JAWWEE010000158.1:2165741-2246028 GCA_035221455.1 Xenops minutus | reverse complement strand
GGGCAGCATTTTTCCTGGTCCCATTAAGGGCAGCAGTTTTCCTGGTCCCATTAAGGGCAGCATTTTTCCTGGTCCCATTAAGGGCAGCAGTTTTCCTGGTCCCATTAAGGGCAGCATTTTTCCTGGTCCCATTAAGGGCAGCAGTTTTCCTGGTCCCATTAAGGGCAGCATTTTTCCTGGTCCCAGTAAGGGCAGCAGTTTTCCTGGTCCCATTAAGGGCAGCAGTTTTTCTGGTCACCTGCACCTTAGGTTGTCCCAGCCCCTGAGCTCACACTCCGGGTAAAATTGGGGAACCATCACTCCGTGTTAGCGCTGTGTTCTCAGCTAAAGAAATTTCCCAGCAGACCAACCGGGAAAACAGGTGGACTTTCCCCACGTTCAAAGGCTCAGCTGAAAACAGTGGAAAATGACAGAATTGCTGAGGTTGGATCCGAGATCACCGGGTCACCAAGCACTGCCCTGTTCACCTCTGAGCCACGTCCCCAAGTGCCACAGCCAGGTGTGTTCTGAACACTTCCAAGGATAGTGACTCCACCAATGCCTGACCACCCTGAAATCCTGAAATCCAATCTAAACCGGTCCTGGTGCAACTTGAGGCTGTTTCCTTGTCCCGGGAGCAGAGACTGACCCCCACCTCACCACCACCTCCTTTCCATGGGGTCCATCCCACCTCTCGGTGCCTCCCTGGTGATACATCTCTTCTGCTGTCAGTGAAACACTCATTTAGCTATAAATACGGAAACACAACTAAAAATGGGGCCATAAGGACAATATTTGGTGTTCTCAGTGTATTTAGAACTTCGGAGGGTCATTGAGTAAACAATGACGGCCTTGGAGTTTCCAGAGAGGTTTGCCAGTGTATTCAAGGTAACTAGGAAGAACTAGCACTTGATAATGAACACAAGGGATGCACAGACTAAAGGGTTCTGCTGCAGGCAGTTGCTGTGCTTAAAAAAATATTTTTGTTGACCTGGAAATTCTCTGTGAAAATCTTTCATCCTGCTGGCTGGCGAGTGGGAGTTCCACCCCTTCTGCAAAAGCTGAAAAAAATTAATCCTGGTGTGGAATTGGTGGGCAATTTGTAGGGATCAAAGCCACAGTCTGAGGTTTGGGGGAGTTTGCAGAACAGCCTTGGCATGTCTTGGCTCTATACTCTGAGTTTTCCACATTTGTATCAACACGAACACACAGAGTGTGATTCTATCCATAGCCTGTCTTTGTTTTGGATCATTGGGCATGTGGGGTAATGTTTCTGATATAGGTTTTGTATAAAATATGTAGAAGATACTGAAAGCACCAGCAGTTTCAACCTTTTATCAATAAAAATTGAATTAACTATTAGTCACATCACCTTATGATCATTATATCCACCACAGTTTGCAGAGATAAAAGTGTCTTTTAAAAACTTCCTACATTTCCTAAGTTAGTAAGACCACAGTGCACAAACTTCTGTTTTTTTATAAACCTGACCATACATTGACTAAACTTATTAATTGAGACTAACAACCAGAGCAGGGGTGACACCTGTATCTGAGTTTCCACAGCACTGGGCACAATGAACCTGATAAAGGCCCACCCTGCCATTATTAAATGCCATGACTCAAATCAGTTTTTCTTATCTATGTGCCTGTGTTACTTTTGAATAATTTTTCAATTTTTAATTTTTTAATTATCCAAATCCTGCCTAGTTAATTTATTCTACTTTGGCAGTATTTTTAAAACATTATCCCTATTGTACATGACTAATTATCTTTACTAAGGGTATTTTTAAATAGAATATTTTAAAACTGTCTGACTCATAATCTTAAAAGTATTTTGTATTCTGTAGGCCAGCATTCTGGAAGTTAGATGTAGAGACAGGTGTCACCTTTCTCTGATCTGGAAGGAGACCTGATTTTCAGAGAATGAGTGTTTGAGCATTTTTAAAGTGCAGCTGGCTTTCATCTAGTACTTAACATGGTCCTGTGTGAGTAAAGGTAACCTGTGACCCAGCACCCAGGGGGGATAGGGATACATCATACATTTGAATTGCACAGATCTTTAGGAGACACTTCAGGTGCTGATGTACCTTCCTAATGCAATTCCTAATTCTGAAACATTGTGATGCCTGCAAGCTGCCATGAGTCTCCTATAGATCCCATGCTGTGTCTGAGATGCCTCAGATGCCCCAGGGCATATAAATGTCCCAAGTCTCACAGGGAACTCCCAAACCCAGTGTCAATTTTGTGTTTAGGTAGTGCACCCAGATGGAGGTTTGTCATGTATTATTCTAAATATACAAAAATAAAATAACCATTGATCACACTGGGTAGACAGGACATGACTCTAAAGAGCTCTGCTGAAATATCCACATATGGTCTGTTGCATGATACTTTATTTGTCCCAGAAGAATTAAGATGATAGATGATAGCTGGGGTTTGAACTTGTGCATCAGGAAGGCCACTTTGAATATAAAGGGGGCAGTATGTGTTTTGTGAAACTACCGATGGAAAGAGGATGTAGTGGAGGAATGGGTTTCAGTTTCCTTGGAATTATGACATTTCTGTGGAAACAAGGCAGTTGTTTTATAGTCCTGTCTGCAGTTCTGAAGCCAGTTCAGGAACGGGGCGTGGATGGGGTTAAAGCACTGCCCAGGGAGCAAGAGGTGCCTGTGGAGGCAGCGGGGACTGGAGCTCCCACTGATCCCAGTGCTCCCAGGATGGGGAGCCCCAGCCACCCAGTGCCAGGGAGGGATGGGAGCAGGACCTCAGGGACACCCCAAAGCAGGTTAATGTCTGTGTGTGTCTGTATACACATGGAGAAAGTCCTACTGTCCAAGCAGGACTTAACTGCTGAAGGCACAAGATGAATTTTGGTTGGCACCCAGTGTAAATTGTTTTGTTTTGTTTTTGTAGGCAAACCACAGAGAGAGAGAGATGGAGTCTAAAGTAGTGATATTCTGCCCTGCATGCTTTGAGTGTGGTGACTGAAGAAAACAAAGTCCTTCAGGTGACACATCTTAAAAAGCATTTTTTTATGGAGGTTTGTTAAAATCAGCAGACAGCTTTTGAAAATAAAGGGTTTAAGGCTGACTCAAGAAACTGAGCCTCTTTTGGTAAAAGCATTGATGAAACAGATCTCCAATACAGAAAAGAAACGCAGACTCTATGATGGCATAATTTTTCTTCTTCAGATTTTGTGTTTGGGGGTTTGTTTGTTTGGGTTTTTTGTTTGTTTGTTTTTTTTTCTTACAGTTTTGTCTCTGTAGTGAGAGCCGAAAGCTGAGCTGTCTCTCTCTGTGAGAGAAAGCTGTGCAAGGATAAGTAGCCCATGGGAATCGCAGCCCCTTTCCCTCAGTGCAGTGGGTTTTGTGCTGAGTGCCCTCTGGAGGATTTGGGCACGCAGTGACCGGGACGGATCCTGGGGACCGCAGCTGTACCTGAGCTGTTCCTGAGTCCTCCCTCTAAAGGTTTTCCCTCTCTTGTCTTCTCCTTTGGAAGAGATTTTCTAGCCAACCTAGATGTGGTGGTGGGGGGAGCACAGTTAAGTCAGCTAATTATTAGTTTAATTGAGAATTACAGCATATGAGTTACTCAGAAGAGGTAAAAAAATAATTCAGAGCTTTGTCCAAATTCCTAGTCAGCCAAACTAAATCTGTTCCATATTTGGGAGCTTTGATTAGCTTTATCAATGCATAGAAATGTGCTTCCTACTTATGTTTCTGGTTTTTCCCTTGTTCTTGCTGAGGCTGAAAGGAAACTGCTGAAATACCCTTTGAGCCTTTTCTTACAGGGCATATCAGAGATGTGAGGGGAAGCCTGTTGTCCTTCTTCTTCCACACAAGTTCTGTGGTTAGAGATGTGCTTCCTACTTATGTTTCTGGTTTTTCCCTTGTTCTTGCTGAGACTAAAGGGAAACTGCTGAAATACCCTTTGAGCCTTTTCTTACAGGGCATATCAGAGATGTCAGGGGAAGCCTGTTGTCCTTCTTCTTCCAGACAAGTTCTGTGGCTAGAGGAACTCTGGAAAACTTCAGTAAGTATAGTAACTTTTGTGTACTTATCTGGTTTTCTTGTAATCTGTAAGTTTTCTGCTTTTGTCCACTTATTCCAATTCCCCTTGCTGTATCAGTAAAAAAAAAAAAAAAAATAAATACCTGCAGTTGCCCTGACCAGCAAGTTCTATTTGTTCAAATTATGTATTAAAATTTCTGAGTAGATGAAACAAAATTCAATATTATGTTATTATTAATAATATTGGGTTCTGACATGGAATTTTGCCTTTGAAAAGCATTTAGCAATATATTTTTTTTGGACTCTTGATACACTTATTTTGCTGGTAGTGTAGCAGGTGTTTTTCTTAACCATTTTTAAGGAGAAATCTTAAGTTTAGAGGAAATGAGCACTCAATTATTTAAATTTCCTGAGATTAGAGGAAGAACACTTTGCCAAACAATGCCTCTTCACTTCAAAACCTCTCCCCATAAATTATGTTAGGAGATCTTATTAAAAGTCTGTAAAAATTTCCTATTAAAAATGGTTGATTGCAGTCCAGACCATCACAGCTTTTGTGCTTTCAGTGAAATACCACAGCTGTCGCAAAGAAATATATTGTGAGACAAAAGGTTTTGTTTCCTTAGTCATAAATTATTTTTGTGATATCTGAAGTAAGATAAAACTTTCACTTATGTTTGAGTGAAGGAAGATTCCAGTGATAACTTGTTCAAAAATCTATAAAAAGAATATAAGAATGTAGATCTAGATAGCAAATTAGAATCAGACTTCCTTTTTGTTTAAGGAAAGCAATTATTTCTGAAGTCAGGGAAGATTATAACCAGGGATAATAGCATAACTTTGCAAAGCACACTGCCTTTATCTCAGTAGAACCTGAAGTTTAAGCTTTCAAGTCTGACCTTTGAGAACTATACAATAGAAACTTTTAGTGTTGGAGAGTTTTTAAACCTTAGTCAAACAATAGTTAGTAGTCTGTTTACTAATTATATTATATTAAACTATAAATATAATACATTATATTATACTAAAACAAAAAATATACCTTTTTATATTTTAAAGAAGTGTTAAATTAACTGGCTTTGGCCATATTTGTTTTTCTATTGGGAAATGAGTTTTCTGCTAAGGGATTCTGCAGAAACAGCAGCCTTTTAGAGAAGGAAGGACTAAATGTACCCTGTGAAGTGTTTGCTGTCAGGACTGGATCCTAACTACGTTCTTCCAGTCAAGGAGTAGAAGCATGTTCCAGGTATGACCTGAGTATGTAATGAAAATATGGAATTACAGCTAAAGATTGTTTTTTGAAATCATTAGCCAAATAATTTTGAAGGAAAGATAAATTAGGACATTCACCATTTGCTCATTCATCATTGCTTTATGTATAAAGATCAAATTTCTCAGCCTCCTCCCCTGCTCGTTAGAGAGATTACTGAATAAAGAAATATAGTACAGGTGCTAGAACTCAGGGTTTGAGAAACATTTTAGGTTATTTATGAAAAAAAACCAAAAACCATATGCTTTTTAAACTATCAATACTTTATAACTAAGCCAGTTCTCTTTACCCAGTGCCATCACAAGAGTTTACTGGAATTTGTCTATATATATAAATCAGGAGTGTACAAAACAAAAATGAAAGACCCGCTCTTCTGGTGTGTAATTTAGAGAAATGGACTATGCAGCCTTGATCCTTTAATAAGATCCATTACTATAGCCCCCCCTTTTTTTCCCTCTGAGTGGTTTTCTGTATAAATCAAAATTCATCTTCATAGCACTTTTTATGGCAACATGTGCTATGCATTCTTCAGGTCAAACTTACTCAGACTGAAAGAACTGTGAAGATCAGTATCTTTAGCATGAATTCTAAAGCAAAACAACCAGCACTTGGGAATTGTTTCCTTTGTGAGGATGAGGAAATACATTTCACATCCTGTATACCTGGGGCAGGTGGGTCAGGTTTTTGGGAGATCAGGAGTTGATGCACACTAGTGGAGATGAGGCCCCTTGGGCACACAATTCCACAGTGCTCCAGCCTTTGCTGAAGGGTGTGTGGGGCAGCTGGGGGTCAGGGAACAGAACCTAAACCCTCTGTAGTCCTCTGTACCCTGTTAGGGTCTAACTCTGTGTTCCCACTCATGCTGAGTGGTCTCTTACAAGTAATCCCACGGATGTCAGTGAGACTTTTCTGTAATAAAATGCTGTCTGACAAGAATATGGATATCAGAATCTGGCCCTGCACGTACTAATTCCATTTTAATGAATACTTAAATGGAATTGTTATTAAAAAACTCCATTTCCTAATATTCAATAAATCAAAACTATAAAATCAGTTTACCCGTTGTTGCCACTCTAGTCAAAGCCAGTTTCTCTCGTATTGAAAATACTACTACATACTGTCTCCATTCAGGAGGGATTAATTGTAATACTTTTATCTGCTTCATAAGATTTATTTCTAATAATGAAGAGCAGAGCAAAGTAAGGGTGCTTTAAACATTTATTGTTTTTATTAAAGCACCATATATTCATGAGATGTTTCATAAACACAGAGTTTGCTTAATGTAAGGAGCTTGTTTCATGAATGAACAACTTCAAAACAGAGTTTTAAAGAGGCATTATTCATTTCTCTGATCATATCCATTTAATTTTATAAGGTGGAGCCTTGGGCAGTATGTGACAGTGCACAGATACACATTAAAGCCTGCTAAGATTCTACAGGCCTGTCACCTGATGGAGATTATTAGAGCAGTATTGTGGTATGCTACTGGGGAAACTACCTGACCTCAGTCCCCACTGTTGTGAAACAAAGGTGGACTGTACAGAAAAATATTTTGGATTTGAGATCGTTTCTCCCTACACATGGAAAATAATTGATCTGCTTAACTTCCATGGTGGCATTTGCACCAAGGAGTAGGAAATATGCATATGATGCTGTTTGACTTCATTGCACAGTAACAAAATACAAATAAAAAGCAGCTCAGGGAGGGCAAAAAAGAAACTGAATTCACTTAAGTCAAAGATAAAGCTGCCATTGTATTGAGAGCCTGGCAGAAAAATTCTAGCAGAGTATTATTTCCTTGGAATTTGCTAAATCTTTGAAATCCAAGGGGTGGGGAGTGTTCAGTTCCCTCAAGATGTTCTTGCAGACATTAGGCAAGTTTTCTGATTTTATGCCTTTATGCATGCCAGGTTTCCAGAGTCTCTAGCTTTGATGCAATCCACTAGACACCCTGCTGTGGGGCCAAGGATGCCAACTCCTCCATTACTCTGCAGCAGCCTACCAAGTTGTTTTTGTAAATTATGCATTTTCTCAAACCATAAATATTGCTCCTTAAAGGGATACTGAAATGAAGATAATATGACTTTTCAGTAATAGGTCTTCTGATGTCAGCCATTCTGTTTAAACTGTTCAATTTTCAACAGAATTAAAGATCTACACAGTATATTCTACCTCCTGCAGACTGCTGTTGTTAAAAGGAAATAAATCACTTAAACAGGGTCATGAGCAACAAAGGCCAGTGTGGGTTCAAAGTTTACAGGTCTCTGCATTTATCAGGTAGAAATATGCTACATTTCACTATTTCATAAAATATCCTTTTATGAAAAAAACATCAATCTTTGTATGGCCTACTAAAACTGATTTCTCGAATGAAAGAAATGAATGATGACACCAAATCAAAAAATCGTTTATGAGTTTATATTTTTGCAAGACCACCATGACTCTCACATGCGTTTTCAATTTTGGTGAGGATGTGATTATCATGTGGATATGTTTTACTCCCACCATTTGTACTAAGGGATCTGTCAGGACTGTGTACCCTTCCTTGGGCAGTTCAGGATCTGTTCATATTTTTTCATTAATCTATAGTGGTTTTTATCCAGTGATTGTTATCATTTCTGTACATTATCTACAGATTTTCTGGGTTATATATAGATATGTATAAAATCACATATCATATGCAAGTTCACATTTAAACTAAAACTGCATCTTAATGACTTAGTTATTTCTCAAAGGTTTTTAACATCTCTATGGAATGATTTTTGTGTTGTTTCTGTCACACATTCTACAAAACATCATATTAATTACAGATTTTTAGCTCTCCTTCTGGTCTTTCCTTATCATTGCCACGCTTCCTCTGGGAGTCACCAAGCTCTTTGACCAACTGGACAATTTAGATACTTGAAAACAGTATTGTATATTCATGCTTCAGATACTGTAGAACTACAATGTAGTGGTTTGGGGCAGGAATAATATAAAAAACTATTTCTGATAATGACAACCAATACAACAACCAGCATACTGCACTAGAATAGGGAAAAGTGATTTCTGTTCTGGTAACTGGTGTGGTCTCCCCTTGGGTTTACACAGAGGGGAGACCAAATGAGCTTGGCCTGTCTAGGTCTCCAGTGAAAAGAGACACAAACAAATTAATATGATTTTTTAAGTATCAGTCTCATAAGAAGAATGTATGGGGAAGTTAATCTGAACTTCTGAGGAAGAACCTGGTGCTTGGGTTTTTAAAGAGGTGCATCTTGCTCCATTTGCTGTGGAGTTCATTTTGGAAAAAAGTCATTCTTGCACTGTTTTTTAGGAATTTTACTTTTTTCACTTTGTTTAGGAATTATGTTTTTTAACTATCTTTGATTCACTGGATAAAAAAGCAAAGGTAAGGGATGTTCTGTGCTTCCTTTGTAACTGAGAAGTTAGACTTTTAGTCAAATAATGCATGCTATCTAAAAATGTACTTATTCCTATGAACCTTCTCTAGTCTCTCCTAGGGAAAAAAAGAAGATTGAAACATGAAAAGAATGGAGTTTGATTGTCATTTTTGGGAAGAACCTTTTGCTAAGTCACACACAGAGTGTTTGATGTGGAGTTAGTGCTGTCAGGACACAAACCTTGCTGTGCTGTGGCTGGCACTGCTCTCCTGCAGCCTTATTGTGGTGACAGGGTCTCCCACAGTCCTTTCACAACCTGCTGTGAAATACAGCTCGTGCTACCACCAAAGACTCTGGGAAACCTTGCAAGGTAAGATAGGAAGTTCTGGATTTTAATTTTTTTTTTATTTAATTAATATCAGAAGAATGGTACTTAATAGAAATTTAAGAACTTTTGTTCTGTATGCTCCTGAAAGCATCCTGGAAAAATTCACAGAATTCTGTAACAGCTCCCTCAGAATACCAGAATAATGCCCCCAAATCTACAAACTGAGTCATGGGGTTCGGTGTGCTTTGCCTTTACATCTCAGTACACTTATCTGTGATTCTTGCAGGAGAAGCTGAGGCCATGTGCATGAAGTGTAAAGAGCTCATAACCCTCTTTGAGAAAATGTTCAGCACTTAGTGGATTCTCTACCTGAGGAAAAGCAGATCAAGAACTTGGCAGCTTTAGGTGTCAAAAAGGCAGTTTCCATTCTAAGGGGAATAAAAGCATTATCTTAAAAGTATCTTAGAAGCACTTTCCCTCCCTTTGACCCATATAAAATCTGTGGAAACCTTATTAAAAGTCCAAGATCTAGCAATTTTCTTCAAATGGCTAAGATAGTTAAATTCCATTCCGGTGACCGTCCACACTGTAAACAGTGTGTGTAATCTTAAATTTGAAGAAGTTTTCTCTGAAGAAAACTTTATTAATGTGTTCTGTAAATGCCTGCAGTTTTGCAAGTGCATTAGGATGGTCACATAGGAGTGTGTCATAATGTGTCATGTAGTTTGGTATGCTGCATCTGATCGTGGCTTTGGGGGATGATTTGGAGGATGATAGATGGAGCTCCAAAACAGCCTGTCAGAACAAGTTGTCCAGGGAAGGCAGGGGAAAAGGAGTGGAAAGGTTCTTCCTAGTCTCTTCTCAGCCACTGTTTGACATGCCATGAAAAGTAAACATAATTTCCTTCTCTAATAAAACATTGAATGTTTTTATAATCTGTCGTTGATTACCAAATCACAATGGTAAGAGATCTGTAGCTGATCCATTGAATCACACCATTTTTATAGTGTTTTCAATTATAATTTTATTAAAGAGTGAAAGATGTTCTGTGAGTATTGAGAAATATCCATTCCTAAAGGAAAGGGAAGCTTGTCTTTTCAATGTTTTAAATTCCACTTCCACCCCTAATAAAGCCAGGGGTTTCACTAGTTAGTTTTGTACTGTTACACTTTTTCATTAGAAGAATACAGGCTAAATACTGACTGCCTGTTTTCTCTGCATGTTTCATTATTTAATGTGCCTTTGCTGAATACCCCCTTAGTCAACAATGGTCCTCTTCATGACTGTTTCTGCTCATGAAGAAATTTTGTCAGACTTCTAATCTTCTGTCTGTGACTCTGACCCTCTTTGTGCAGAAGGTCCCATAACTTGTCTTGAAGCAAAGGTTTTGAAGGATATACCCCTCTCTAAGGTACCAGAAGTACAGTGAGCTACTATTGTATAAAAATCTCACAAGAGAGCAGAGGTATCTCTAAAACAGGGCAGTTTGCATTGCTGAAGAATCCATCTCTCACTAGGAGTTACACTACCATTGTTATTCTCCCTTGCTCTTTAGTTCTAAAAGCACAGTGATATGTGATATGTATTTCTCTTGCTCTGTCCTCAAGGACATACTAATGTGCTGCTGGGCTAGAAATACTTTCTTTAAAAGTACTCATATGCTGGAAAGCAATTTTTTCAAGAGAGCTGCAACCTGAGAATATCTTTTCTTAGGGAAAAGAATGGTTCAGAAATATCTTAACCATTTGAATGCACCATGAGTTTTTGTAATTTAACTTCTTTTTCAGTTACAGTATATATTATTACATGAGCTTTGTATTTCAAATAAATAATGTGTAATCATGTTTTTTCTTTCTGTGGAGTCAATTTTTATGACAAATCTAATTTTTTTAAAGAGCTGCATCTTGCTTCCATAACTTATGCATAGGCACTACTCTTCATGTGGTTATTTTTTTGAGTTTCCTATATCCTCTTGTGCTTTTTGCATGAGAAATATCTTCAGGGAACCATGTAACCCGTAGAATCAGACAATTACAGTATGATCTTCAAGGAAGCTTTGCTTACTTGTTGCTACTTCTGAACTTGATATTGCTCATAGCAAAGCTACTGAAAGGAGTGCAGTTGGACAGTTTCAGAACTTTAGTTCCAAGTGATGTTTTTCTTTTAAATCTCGTGTTCCTGATATTAACTTAGCATTAGGGGTGGACTCAGTGATCCTTGTGCGTCCCTCCCAACTCAGCATATTCCGTGACTCTCTGTGATTCTGCAAAGTGAGCTTTTATTCGCTGGATACCCATGGCCAGAGGTAATTTGCACTGGTGAGTAGCTTTGCATGTAAACAACTCAGGAAGGGATGCCCTCACCAACTCAGAATTCTGGCCTCAGAGATGGCTTTAATAGAAGTAGCTGTTCCTGTTGTTTTCACTCCTGTTAGCATTTGGCTGGATTTTGTGTCAGTTGCCTGGTGTGTGTTGGTGGAGCTTTACATTTGGTCTCTTGCTTTCCAAATGACCAAGAAAACTATCTGCTTAAAGAGCAATTATCTGGCTGTGCATGTTCAGTCACCCGACGGGTTTGAACAAAACTAATCTGTTATGTCGCAGCGTGTGTTGGTTTTGTAAGTGTCGTGTGAAGGCTGACAAAGATCACATTTCTGTGTTTTGCTGCCTGGCCCAGCCCATGGCCTCTAGAGGTAATGGATCTCTGCAGAACCTCGCTGGAGCAGGTCACCAAACAGTGCAGGATTTCAAGAGCTGATGCACTTTTATTGCTACAATTGTCTTGTCATGAAGGTGATGGGCTTTGTATTGTGGTTTCATGTATCAGTGTGGTTTTACCTCTGAAAGCTGAGCCCTGTTGGTAAGCTGGATAAAAATTTTTAAAGAGGCTTTTCTTTTGTTCTTAGAGGTGAACTGCTTCTCAGTAATAGGTTTCTGAGTGTACAGGTTCATATATGCTGCAGTGAAAAAGCTTAGATGCCTGTATTTGCAGAACAGCTGGACCCCAACCCTGGCAATGGAAGGGGGGCTCTGCTGTTACTGAGTGCTCCAGATCTGAGAAACTTCTGTGAGAAGCATCATAAAATTTATCAGAGCGTGACGGAATCACAAATTACACAAGTTTGTCCAAGAGGGTGACACCTACAACCAGCCACAACCCTGGGCCAGCTGCTCTTGGCAAAGTTACCTTTTGCTCTGAAGTTACATTGTGAGCCCCGTGTTTGGTGTGTTTTACTCTTAGAACTAGGCAAGCTGTGAGTGCTTACTACATGGGCTGGGTCTCAGGCCACTGTAGCCTCAATACAGATTATGAAAGAACAGAATAATCCAGACAACTGTATGAAATCACTTAGGACATCTCTATGTATGTGTTATTGCTCTAAAAAAATCACATAATTCTTTTTTCCACTTTTTTAAAAAAAAAGAACAATAGAAGACTGGAATTTTTTCCCCACTTTTGTTGAAGCAGATGTCTACAGGCAAGTTATAAAGTCCTGGATTGGATGTTTTATTAGGTGTCCATGCTACTGTGCGCTGTATACATTTCTCTATTAATTTTTTAGTGAAGCAGAGGGCATCTCTAACCCCACTCTTACAGTTATGGTGGTTCAATTCCAGAACCACCAGTGATAATTCAGATTTTCTCTTAACTGCCTTTTGACATCTGTGGGGTTTCCATTTGCCTGAATCTTCCGGCATGATTTGGGAGTGACACCAGGGGCCACAGCGTGGCACTGCACTAAGTAATCACAGTCTCCCATGGCCAATTTTTGGGAGGAGCTGGCTGTTCTGGAATTCCATTGTTGCCCTAGAAAACCATTACCGTGGAAGGTCAGACCACAAGAGCCAGAGGCAAGTGCCAGGTTTGGATTTGCACACAGCAGGCAGGGAGTCATGTCAATCTGGGAGAGGCATCTGTGGCCGCTCCTGTTTTGCAGTTCTCTGGTCCTGCAAGGTTCAAGCTTAGCTGCCATTGCCACCAGCCCTGGTCTTGTGTACAGATGGAACACAACTGGCAGCATCTTGTGGCCCCAGTGATATTCCTCCCAGGAGAATTACTGTAGAATTAAACCCAATGTTTTACCAATGACTTCTGATCTTGAAGGCTTCCTCTTTACTGTCTTTAGCATGGATTTCCAGGTGCAGTAGCCACGTCACCCTGACAGGTGATGCTATCTTTATTGTCATAGCTGTGCTTTGGTTGCAAAGTGGAGGAGTTGAACCCTCCTTGGCCCCCCAAGGGTTGTGTTCTGGGTGTACCAAACTCCAGGGTCTTCAGCAGGAAATTGGGAAGGATGTTCTTTCACTCAGAGTAAACACTGCTGGTACCACTGAAACACCTAGGCTAAGAGTTTCAGCTGAAATATGACAGAGTTTGGACCCAAATACTTGGAAATACTTGAAGGTTATTTTCTCTTTAATTGGTTTTTCAATAATTTTTGTCGAAGATATTTTTTTTTCTGTGCTTTGTAGTAAGGTGAGGCCTGTAAAACTTGCTTTCCTGTTTTCTGTGTTAAAGGTATATGTGCATACTAAGCATTTTTAGTGGCACTGAGTCTGGTTTATGTGCTCTTTGGAAAATAAGACACGAGGACTTTTAAAAGCTGTTGTTTTTCTTGACTGCACCTTCATTAATCTTATTTAGTTTCTGTAAGGGGCTATTTTGTGAGCTCCACCGATGGGTAATGTTTTCTTTTCCAAAGTTCATGATTCTTCTATTCAAATCACTAATTTTCACTGTTACACTCCAGTGGTTTAGTGCTTCCCAGGCCTCAAGGAATGAGTTTAATTAGCAATGCTGAATAAATTCTGAGGCATGATTCATCTTTCTTGTCACTCAGATCTAAGTAACAAAAATGCAATTTTAAGATGTAGTTAAAAGCCTTGGGAGAATGGCTTCTTCTGTATAACTGGGAAAGGATTCAGATGTGAATTTGGAAAAGGGGATTTTACCTGTCTGCCTGTTTTCAATTTAGCTGAAAGGTAAAGGATTCAGCCATATGTCCTTGAAGTCACTGGTATGTTGTTTTCAGAATACTGAGCTGTGAGCATTCCAAATTAAACATACATTCCAAATTAAAACTCATAATTGACTTGACAAATTTGGAAACTATTCTAGATTTAATGTGATTTAATTTGTCTTTGGATTTGTATACTTGGAGCTGAACATACAGAAGGGAAAATGTCATTCTCCAGTGATCCTAATTGTTGCAGTGCAGAGGTTCAAACTTTGTCATGTCCTTTTCTCTGAACTAAGAGAAGGTGTGTTTTCTAAGACATAGTGTCAAGAGGGGAAAACAGGGAAAAAGAAGAAAGTGAAAAGAAGGAGTGAACTTGGGAAAATGATATTTATATTTAAAGCCTTGTTTCAATATGCCCCAGTAGACACTGCCAGCAGCACAGAGGGCAATAGCATTTTGCCATGATATTTCACCTTCCATGCAGGAGGATCAGAGCATTTTATACCATCAATGAATGACAAAAGCAGCTCAGAACAGCTGTGGGAGGAATTAAAAGTAGTTCTCCAGAATTTACAAAAACAAATTAAAATAGTAACTTGCCCAAGGAGAGCTGGAAGCCAAATGAAGCTGAACTGCCTAAATCCTGTGTTTAAATCTGAGATGACTTTCTCTAGTCCAGCACATGGAGCACTGGGAATAAAAAATATGGATTGTTTAGCACCTTGCTTATGTAGGCATAAAGAATTTAAGAACAAATTGTGGCTCTAGCCAGTTCCCTGGATTTTGTCAGATTCAGACAGATCCTGAATGTTTTTTTTAATGTAACCTTAAAAGAACCCCCTTCCTATTAATTTTGTATTTATTGTAGTTACATTGACCCTAATGAATTTTTTTAAATTAATTTGACAGATGTCACAAATATTTTCAATGCAGTTTAACATCATTAAATATAACCTTTCCTGGAAAAAATGTTCCATGAAGTGAACATACAGTAAGTGCAAATGCTGGATTCTGGAAAGTCATGGGTGTTGGATATTGCTTAGAACACAAAGTAGGTATTAGGGAATAATGTTTTCGGGGCAGTATTACAAAGTTTTGCCTCCCATGTCTCATCAGCACATTTCTCCTAGAAGGACAAGCTCCTTTAGAAGGGAATCTGTTTATTAATTTAGCATTTAGGTATTGTGTGTAGTTGGTTATGCCTTCAGAACCAAATTAAGTGACCTTAGGAACTTTTGTCCAGGATTTTTATTATTTTTTTTTTTTTAATTACTTTGCTGTCATATGGGAATCAAGAGGGCTAAATGAACCCTCTGCAAAGGAAGGGTTATTCCACTTGAAGGTATGATATTCTTTTCTGTGAAGCTTTTTTTGCACCTGGTGGACCTAGTTCTGCCTGGGAGGATGACAAAGAATAAATCATAGTTCCTTACTTTGTGTGTGAACTCGTAGAGCAGTGCAAACACTCAGCTATAATAATCCAGCCCATCAGAAATAGAAAATGAATGTTTTGAGGACTGGATTCTACTGGACTCCAATACTTTATAAACTTCAGAGCATTGGTAGGGTCCCCAACTGGAATATAAATAAAGCAAACCCTTTCAAAGGTTTATAGGACTGTACTTGGTCCTCTCTTACTGCCCTAATTTATGATTGTTGGAAATTCACAAGCTGTGAAATGTGTTGGTCACAGAGCTGATGGCAGTAACTTCAGAATATGAATGAGAGCATCTGGGTTGCTATTTACCTTTGTTTCACAAAGTCAGCTTTTTATCTTTGTGTCATTTAACCTCAGAAATATGGCTGGGTTAGACAGCATATGGAGTCCTCTGTGGAACAGAACATTTACTTTCTGTAATCTCAGTAGTTTCTTCTATGAAAAAAGATACCTTTTGCTTTCACATCACCGCTGTTCCTCTACAAGAATGCAAATCAAATTATTGTAAATAAAAATAAGCAGTAACTTTCCTCTGTGAAAGAAATAAGGGTGCTGAGACTCAGAAATTCTTTATTTTATGTTGACTCTCTAGTGGTTTAAGTCAGGTGAAGGCCCAGGCAACAATCCTGCATAGCACCCAAATCTCATTTAAACCCCGCTTTCCAGACTTTAATTAGTGCATATGAATTTTGCTTTGTTTTAGTTAGAGTTTAATTTCTCTGTGCCTAACTTTGATGCCTTTGAGTTTCAGTTTCCATGTTTGTCGAATGGCAGAGAGATGATAAAGCTTTCTCAAATGTTTGTCCATTGCCATGAGTTTTCCTTGGGCTGAAAACTAGGGTATTGAGTCTTGCTATTGTTCACCAAAAATATGGTGACAGTTCCTGTGTGCTAATACTTCTTTTGTGCTTGATGTCCAGAATATTTGAGACTAATTTGGGAATATCTTGGTGTAATTTAATGGTCTGTGTTATGTGTGAGTTGAGACTAGGAAATGACAATGGCTACTTCGAATCTGTGCCCCAGTAAGTTTTTTTACCAGAAAAAAAGAAAAGCTGAACTTCTTTGGCAATTGGTGAGTCTGAATCAAGGTACTGCCACCACAGCAGGATGCTTCTTTTATTGTATTATGACTGGATATAACATCCCAGCCTGCATCTGTTTGCAAAGCCTCTGGAGACTTCTCTGAATTGATGGATTGGCATAAACTCAGAGGCTGTTGTCACCATATCTCATTTTCTGTTCTGACTTGACTTGTGTCAGCTCTGCTGAGTTTATAGTAAATATTATTTGTGATGAATCCCCTTGGTTGGCTTAAAGTGTATTTATGGAGACAATTTTGTCTGCTTGAGTACTACTTTTACTGCTCGCTGCCTCCAGGCCTCTTTGTACAACACAAGTTAAACACTATATTAAGGAGTGGCCAGCTCTAAGGGACAAAAAAGAGAGAAATAAAATTTTCTTGAAAGTGAAGGAGTTTTGCATCCAGTGACACATGAAACTCTTTCCTTCCACTTCCAGAACGGTTCCATCTCTTATGTCCAGGACTGGAAGTTGGAACAGCTTCCTCCTTCCTCTCAGAGTGGCAAGAGATTTACAGCCAGGAGCTAGTTATGAGCCAGGGACTGAAAGCCTTGGGTCAAAGGGGATAAGTAGTGAGCTCAGTTCTGCTCTAGTCCCTTAAACCAGGTTTGGGTTCAGGGTGTTGGCCAAACTGAAGAGAGTTCTCAAACTGGATTGCTCAAAGGACTTGGTGAGAGCAAATGCTATAATCAAATCAGTAGATGGAATAGTCAAGAGAGAGGCCAACAAAATTTGTCCTTTAGTGTTTGAAAGGTTAAAAATAAGGCTAAACATTGTCTACTGCTTTGGAGAGCTGCCTCTGAGCACAAATGCAGAGGTAACCCCCAGCTGTATTGCGCTGCAAGCTGCCATTCTGCTGGGGCTGGTCAGTGCTGGCCATGGAGGTGGATTTTCACAGGTGACCAGTCCAGATCACTGCTTTGTGGATACAATTTCCAGAAATGCAGAGGAAGGAAGAGGCTGGTGCAGCCTGGAACTTCTCATCCTTTCACTTCAAGCATGCAGGTTTTTTAGTCGTTCTGTGTTGATTCCAGACCAAGTGAAAAAACACTTGATTGATCATTCCTTGTTTATGTGTCTCTAATGCTTTTTGAAGAGCTTATTTACAGAGATGTCAGATTGAAACTGATAATTTATCATACATAGGATTTGACTAAAATGCCAGTGGGATGAGTTACAAAACTAGTCTTCCTCTCAGACATACCTTCTCTCTGGTTGACGTTTGTATATTTGGCATCGTTCTTTTGAGTTTTTGGGTCAAGCCACAGGCTGGGGCTACCTTTCTAGAGTTTAGATACAGAAAAGCTCTTAGAAATGATGTCAGAGGAACACTACAAATATTTTCAACTGTCCTGAATGACAGATGGTTTTGAAGCAAATGTAAAGATCATAGGTAGTGTTGAGTAGAGAGTTTGTTCTCCCCAGGCAGAGTGCGCATAGCATGTCATATGTTCCTCAGTGTCATTGTTTTGTCATGCTTGATGTGATGTGGAGATAGTTTAAATACCTCTGTCATGTGCTATTGATAAGGGGGTGTGGAGTAAATATATATATATATATATTAATTTGTGTTTTAACATGTTTGAAAATATCAATTGACAGTATCCTGTATATTTTTTCTCCAGCCTGTAAGTGGTTTTAGTTCCACCTTCTTTTCTTGGCTAAGAAATGTTTTTTTTTGTTTTTCTTAGCTGTCACAGGACGTCATGCTCGGGTGGCCTATAATAAATATCTGTTATTTATATGTAACATTAAAATTGCTGAATCCCTCTTCTTTTAGAAGTTGACAATTTAACTTGATTCTAGACAGGATTCACAGTTTATATTCATGATCAGAGCATACCTTTCCCAGCCAGGGTACATTTCTTTTTTACTGTTTCTGTTTTCAAGGTCTTTAAAAGTGAGTATTTTACTCAGCTGGTGGGTGGGTGATTCTAACTTAGTGTTTCATTACTGTGTTATGTTTTTATTTCCTCTGCTGAATGCTAGAACTGGAGTTGCAGAGAAGTTCATCCAAGATTCTCTGTCTTTTACTGTACGATTAATCTCCTAATAAACCTGGGTAATGTATTTCTAATTTGGATCCCTGTTCATTTATCCTACCATTGAAAGGAAGAATTCACAAGAGAGGCTCAGGTTCAAGTGATTGTTTTCTTCTTCTAAAGTTTCCACAGCTCACCTGGTACTCCCTGACCACCACATGTGGCTCAAGAGTCTTTCCAAACTCAGTGACCTTAGATAGTTCCAAAAAAGTCCATTCTAGAGCTGGAATCCCATCTGGCCTCCACTGCTGGAGGAGTTGTGGATACCACGCTGAGTCCCAGCCCTTTTCCTTAGTGCAGTATCTGTAAAAACAAATGCAATCAATGCAAGGATTAGATTAATTTTCATCCCATTGCCAACTTAATTGACCTGATTTGTCTGTGTTTTCTTGCAACGGTGAAGAAGTTGGTTAATAGCCTTGCAAAGAAACTTTCTGTTTCTTCCTTTTTCTGACCATAGGATACCAAATAGGCAAGCAAAAGTGATTAATTGTACACAGCTACAGTGACAGCTTTTCCCCCAAGTCTGTTGATAAAATTCCTGATATTGCTGGTTGCGTAGTCAGTTGCAATTCCAACAAAACAGACTTTTTATTAATTAAATTAATGATGACATTAGCTTAGCGATGGGAAATATGTGATCAGAACTTGAAAGTTTTAAATTCTTTCCCAGTCAAATCCAAAATGCAGCTGTGGGTTTCTCACAGTGAGGACTGAGCAAACAGTAAGGTCCCAGTGAAAACAATAACCATAGCATGATGCAGGATATCTTGATATTTTGCATAGTAGTTTTTGTAAATACCAAAGGATTTTGTCTACAGTTTATAAATAACTTTTGTTCAACAACAGCTGCAGCGGAGCTGCTCAGATTATGCAACTGCTTGAGAAGAGTCTGGGCTAAACTAACCCGCTTGTAATCAGGTTGGAAATTTGTTACCTGGGAGTTGAGAAATGAGCCTGGAAGAGGCAGGAAATTGGGGGAACTGAGATCCAAATAGTCCGGGAGAGAGTTGGAGCGGGTGGGAGCTGTGCCTGGGAGAGCACCGTGGTATTGAACATCACATTGGCAGTGAGGGGAGCTCCACTGGGCAGCAGCAGAACCTGCAGATCCTCAGGGCTGGCAGCCAGTGGGTGCCCCTGCAGCCAGCTGGGATTGTCAGTCACAGCAGGCACGGAGGATTTGGCAGTGTGACCCAAGTCAAAGGACGTGATTTCTAAGCTATAAGCTCTTTTGGAAAAGAGTGGGTTTTTAAAAAAAAAAAAAAAAAAGATTAAAAATGACCAGGCTTTGTATGTAAAAGAAAGGTTAAGTCTACCTAAGTTAGAGCTGGGATGAATTGTTATAAGGGAGGTTATTTTAATCTGCAGTGGTAGAGCTACAAATGACAAATATTGCCTTGGAAAAAGTGGTTTATCATGGGCTATAAAGCTGAAATAGTTGTGCTACATTCAGAGACATAGTTTTGTCTTAAAGGGACTTTTTCTTGTGGTTTGGTTTAATATAGGAGCCAATAGGAATACTCACAGATGCAAGAATAGTTCACATAAATTAGAGCAGTGAGTGTAAGCCATATCTTCATATGTGGTGCTGGTGACAATGACATAAAACAATATTTAAAGGTAAGTATTTGAGTCTTCAGCTTGCAGAGTTATACATTACACAATTTTTTTTTAATGCAATTTTTTTCTCTTGTGGCAACTTCTGAGTCCACCAGATGGTGAACTGACTGTGTTTCTGAATTAACCATAACAGCAGTTGTTACAGTATGTGTAAGCATTTGGTCTATTCTTTTAGAAACATCCTCAAACACACCGAGAATTTGTGTTTTAGTTAGAAAACAGGAAGCAATTCATACATATGACTTCAACATCTTTTAAAATCCAAACTATTCACAGATAGATGATCTTTATCCATTCAGGAATTACCTGAGTTTGCTTCAAAGGATTCACTTTTGTCTGTGTTATTCAAAGGGTTATATGATTAAGGTTCAAATTAGATGTTTGGGAATGAAGAGTGTTGTGCACACCCCCATCCCCCAGTGTATTTGGGCTAAGAATAAAAGGTGCAGATTCTTTTAAAGCACATTTTGAAGTGTTTTCCTCTACACTTTCACAGCTCCAGACTATAAACTGTCTAGACAGCCTTTTAGGGTTTATTTACAAAAGACAGTACAGCAGAAGCAGCCCATACATGATCACTGCAGATGAGTTATTCATGTTAATATTTACTAAATAATGCTACCTAAAGCAGAGATACTATGATCTTAATTTAGAAAGATATTTGTCCTGCAGCACACTGTGTCCATTACCCCCAGCAGAGGCACAGAAACAGGGCATGGCAGATAAGACCTGCCTTTGGTCTCCCTAGAAAATGCTGGGACTACACAAGCAGCTGGTGCTGTTTCTGTGGAAACAAAAGATGTACCCGGAAAAAAAATTCCTGTGAAACAAAAATAACCTAAAATACACTTAGGAAATGTTGGGCCAGTTCCACAAAGACATAAGTAAACAGAGCTTTAAAAACAAGTGGGGCTGTTTATCAGTGGTGAGATTTTCAAAATGACGTAACTGCAGTGCGTCCCTGTGATGATACGAAATCCTTTCTCTGCAATACTGCACTCTTCAAGTGAGTTGGGAACATGGTCAGACTGATTTGAAAATACATCTTTTTAGTTAAGTACTCTGTTACAATTTGTTATAATTGGCACTTTCTCTGGTTGCTTTCAATGTATTCATTGCAAACTTTCCATCAAAACAACTTCTGTTTTAGAAGACACCAACAGAGTGAGAACCCGTACAGTTTCCACAGGAGGTGTAGCTATGATCTTCTCTGAGTCCCAAGAGACCAGAAGATTCTTCCTACCAAGGTGAAAATTCTGTACGTAGAGTGAAAAGGAAAAGCAGCTGCCCAGGTCACTTATGCCTATTAACCACAGAGTGAATTTTTTTATCTGCTCAGTTTTCTTCACTCCAGGAGGTACTAACTCAGTTTTGCTAAAAGGTGCGTGTTGTTGATACATAAACCCTGTGGTTCCACCAAGGAGATGATAGACCCAGTCCCCAGAGCTTCTGAGACCCCCAAGAAGCAGCTCCTAGCCTAAGTACACCTTCTGTGATGCTCAGTGCCTGCCACAGTGGCTGAACATGCTGCTCCAGTTTAAACTGCTTTGCAAACCTGCTGTGCTCCTTTCCTGCTCTCCCCACATCCTTCCCAGGACAGCTGTAGGAAAATGCATGGTGGGTGATACTCTGGGTGAGAAATGGACAGTGTTGTTGGACACCAGTATGTTGCTTATTTCTGAATACTCACTGTGCTTGATTTATCACTGTGCTAGGTTTCCTGCACCGGTGACAGGTCAGGGATCACACCTTTTCCCTGCACTCTGAAAGCCTAAAATTGATGAGCATCCCTCTTGTAAAGTGTTAGTTTGTTGATATTAGCATAGAAAGAGCCATCAGGTGGATGCACCGTCATACACTGTTCCTGTTCATACACAGTTGTGCTTAGCCTGAGGGGTAAAACCATTCAACAGTCGAAATAAACAGGTAAGTATAGAACCAGTAAAAGAGCAAACAAATCTAATATCAGGAGAACATTCATATAAAAGAATTATGCACAGATACAAATGATTTATCACTTAGAGATTACTTTGACTTGGATCCAAGTGAAAATACTGTTCCCATCTGAATCTTTCTGTTTAGTTTTGTTTAAAATTCCCTTTTCCAAGCTGTGAATACAGCTAGTATTTGAGACAGCTAGTTAGTTACTATTTTGTCATGGGAGCTAAGATAAATTCTGATCCCTTCCTGTGATGGGAAGAGAAAATTGTGCGTATTTCTTAACAATCAACTTTTTGCATGCAGTTTTTATATGTTTGCTATTCAGTGGAAAGTGTGATTGAATGTTAAAAAGAAATGTTCACTGAAATAAGACTTTGTTTTATTATTGGTTGGACTGGAAATCTTTCATGCAGTGCTTACTCAGATCAGCTTTATCTTTGTGTTGATCAGTTGTTCATCTCTTAAAACTGAAATACTGGGCTGATAACTGTAATCCTGCTTTTTAACTTTGATAATGCTTTTAAGCTCCAGAGAGAAAGATGCTGGAGAATCTCTTGCACACTGCAAAGATTATTTGCAAGATTAGATTGGCCCTACACACCTCGGCTGTGTTATATTCTCCTGTAGAAATGTTGAGGAGGTAGTAAAGGAATTATTCTAACATATGTTTGTTGAATAATGGGTGTTAAGAGACAAAATTACAGTCAGTGAGAAACAGTCTACATAAACATACTGATTTTTTAATATTTTGTTTTAAAATGAGCCTTTAACCAATGAATTTCAGAGTTTTTTAGGGAAAAGGTTGGATAATGAAGTTGTTAAAATCTGCAACTTTGAAAGCATAACCAGTTTAGAAATCCCTTCAGATCTGTCTCTGTCCTTTTTTTATGTTTGTTTCTCTTTTTCTATGCTACCAATGTGAAATAGTATCTGGTGACAAAAAAGTAATCCAAATTCTGATATAATCCAGAAGGAAATTCTAACAGAGGGCACTGATAGAAATGAAAGTTCTATGATATGTCTGACTGCTTAGAACTTTCAAAGAGCTGTACAAAGCACATACAAAGAAATTAGCATCTTTCTATAATTCCCACATTTTTGGGAGTCCTGAGATTAATTATTAAAACGAAACAAAAACCTGCCAAAAACCTCTCTGGTTATGTCAGCCTGAATTTAGGAAAGTGGTCAATCCCAGCTAACCAGCTCTAGATCAACCTGCTTGTGGCAAGTAGACCAGATGACCTCCAATGTCCCCTCCAACCTCACTCATCCTGTGATTCTGTGAAGAGCAGAATATTACTGGGATGTGAGTTGAAACGTTCTGTGTATAAAAGCAGTTGCTCTGTAGAATTTGTTTATTTTTTTTACTGTTGTTTTATTCACCTGCTCAACAAACCTGTAATATCATTTTATATTTGATCACGTAGCAGAAACTTACCCAAAACAAGGCTATTACTTCAGCCTTCCAAAATAAAGAGATGGGTTTGTTTGTTTTTAAAAATCCATTTATAAGTGGCTATAAAACATAAAAAAGCCAGTGGCCCAGGGTGTTCTGAGTGCCACACAATGCTGTGTCTGTGCCTCCCCAGTGCTGAGCTGTAGACCAAACACTTGTGTGCTGAGCACTGTGAGCTTTTAGCAAATGCTGATCAAAAAGCAAAGGGGGGAAACAACAGAGAAATATACATTGATTTTCAGGAAATTGTTTGGCCTTGGTTGTGCTAATTACTAGTTCCAGAAGAAAAACATTTCATTCTTTGATGGCAGTCTTTCACCTTGGAGATTATTATTTGCACACATCGGTCTTTGTTTGCTCATTGATACACACATAAGATAAAGTTCTTTTTCCTTTAATATTTCTAAATTCAAACTGTTTAAACTTCCACATTCTCATTAAAAGGCTTGGGTGATTTTTTTTTTTCCATGGAAATTACAACTTAGGCTGGATGGCTCTTCTAAGGCAAGGATTTATTATGATTTTGGAGTGTAAAACTGAACAAGCACATCATAATTTAGTTAACTGTTTTTAAAGAGATTCAAGTTTTTGAATTGCAAGTGCTTAAATTCCCGAGTTCCTGCTATCACTGCTGATACCAGATGAAATTACTTAAGCCCTGAGTAAAGCCTTTGACTTCAGAGACTGAGTAAGAGACCAGAATTTAGCCTTTTGTCAGTGGAAGGGAGCATTGGAAACCTGCTTACCCTGCGATGACAACAGCACAGCTTCTCAGGCAGCATCGGCACAGGCTGTAAATCTGGTGGTGGAGGGCTCAGCAAAGGCTGTGAATTGGAACACTTCTCTGAATGAACTGGAGCAGGGGAGGGATCCAGTCGGTCATGAACCTGTCTCTGTTCCTCCTTGCTGCCTCAGAGGCTCCTGCAGTAAGTACTCTGGGACAAGCTCTCCCTTTGGCTCAGTTTTCATTTGCTGGGGGTGTAAAGGTAAAGTTCTATCTAACTCTCAGTCTTGGTGAGATAATATGTTCCTTTCCTTTTCCTTGTGTGAGGGGGATTTTTTATTTTATTTTTTTTTTTATTTAAGGAAAGCGTTTGTTCATCTCCTAAAATTCCAAGTGGTTTTCAGGGATGAAGGTGGAAAAAAAAGGTTGCCCCTATTGCACTGAAGTTTTTTCCCACTGAACATCCCAAAGGCAGGAGACAAACTATAACAATTCTTTCTGCAAAAATAAATGCTGGCTCTCGATCTCTGCTTCATCAATCAGGAGACTGCGAGCCACAGCAGGAGGCTTACACAAACAATCACACACACACACTCTGTGCTTACCTCCCCACACCTAAAATTTGCTGCAATTCAGTTACCTCCTAGTTTTTTTAATATTTCTGAGAATGTGTCTGTGCTAGGCCTGTAGGACTTCCGTGAAAAAGATTCAGTTTTGTGAACAGGGAGTGCTTAAATTCATGCAAAATTAAATATGAAAATGTTTTTCTACACGGATGTAGCCTCGCTCTGGTATTTCTCAACAAAGTGAGATGAGGACTTAGCCTCTGTAGTGATATATAGTATTTACTTAGTGTCATATGTGGGTGTGGCTATCAGGGAAAATCATTGCAACATATTTTTCGTTTACTAAGTGCAATTTAGGGTGATATTATTTGTAATTAATTTAGACTGAGATTTTTCTCAAAGCTACTCATTGCTAGCTTTATATTTATGTTGCAATGGCTTTTTCTTTTCCTGAGAAGTATAGCTGAATGTCAGTGTAGTGCTGTGGCAGGATAAAGTGATTGGAAAATCCCTTCAGTTGGTAGAGGAGGAAGCAGACACTCCCTAAAAATATCCCTTCTGAGGTTTTATTAATGGTCATGCTCAATAACTGACTTCATCACATAGTGCATGTTGGAAGTGAGAGGTGCTCTTAGTGTACTATAGCTGTTTTGGGGGGACAGAAGTGAGTTAAGCCCTTAGGATTCCTAAAACTGCATCAAGCACCAGTCTGTGTGACCAAACAACCCACAACCTTGAAGTAAAAAAGTAAATTCAATCTGCTACTCATGTGGGCAAGGGAGAACTGTGTTTTTGGGATTTATTGCAGCAGCAGAGTTATACCAGCACTAAATCCTGGACATTGCCCGTGCAGAGAGGGATCCTGCCTGTGCCCTTCACCCTGGGGTAGGAGCCAGGCCTTTTCTGCACCAGTGTTGGCTTCTCCTGGATCAGCTTGTGGTGTCTGGGATACCCGAGTGGGAACTGCGGGGTGAGATCCAGTTGTAGATAAAACAATGTTATTGTTTGTGCTGTTAATGAGCTGTCTTATGTTATCTCATGGTAAATATGATTAAGAAAGTAACCACGACAAAGAGTGACCATAGCCTGTTCCTTGTTGTTTTGGTTCTCAAAACACTTGTTTTGGTTTTTTTGGCAAAAAATGGGGGAGTGGAAGTGGCATTGAATGAGAGGGAGAACTTAGCCTGAAGTATAGTTTCCTTCTGCCAAGAGCAAAGAAATTGTAAAAACAAATTCTTGGCTGAAAACTTAAAAGGATAGGTTTGGAATGTTATCTTAAAGGACGTTTCAATCTTGGAGCTTCCAGTCATACCCCAGATAAAGCACTTTGTTTATACATTGCCCCATTTCACATACAATGGCTTCTATGGGAGATGAGCTGTACGTGTTCATCCTGGGTTTGGATGACACAGAATTTAATTAGAGGTTTGGTTTGTTGTTTTTCTTTCTATAATCTGCTAGTTTTATACACCACACATCTGACCTGCATTTTTGCAGAAAGTACTAATTAAACAGATTTCATGTTGTTGTTCGAGGGTTTATTCCCTTTCAGGTGTAAATGCTGAGGAAGCCAAGAGAAACTTTAGAAATTTACAGTATTTACATCCGTGTGACCTGGAAAAGAATCCTAGAGAGGGTTTTTTGTAACATCTTTACCATCCAGTTTAGACTTTGATTTTAGACTTTATGTTTGTGCTTTGTTTTAAAGGAAATGAGACTTTTAGAGTCATCAGGATTAAATTAGTGTTGCCATTTCTATACTGATGAATTATCTGAAGTGTGCATACCTTCGTGACTGAGAGAGATCACAGTTTGAATGGTATTTAGCCTAACCAGTAGCTAGTAGCAAAACTCACTGCCTTACAGCAAGTGTTGACATCTCTCTTTGTTGTTTTAAACAAACCACAAAGGACTAAATTTTGGGTTTGTGGGCTTAGATAATAAAGAGAGGGTATAGTTCTGGCTTCCACTGAAGCTGATAGCAGAGTTCCCCTTGTCTACACTAGCAGCAGGATTTCACTGTGTACAGCAAAGCATGGGAGAGCTGCAGAAGATCTGTAAATGTTTTTGAAACTCGGTGCTGACTTTGATTCTCCTCAGCGCTAAGGAAAAAAGTTAGTTTTCTGCCTTGAATGCATAGCATTTTCACGACTTTTAATTCTGTTTGGTAATTTGCTCTTACTTGTGCCTAACAGTGTTAAGGGTCCACAGAACAGAAGGTGTGGTATTTTTAAACAAACTTGTATTGTTTTTGTGGTATCCACTTGAAGCTTCACAGTTTTGCTTTAGCAGTAAAAGTGACTTGTGCTGACAGCTGGAGTAATTGCTGTGCATGGAATAAAACTGATTGTTTTCTCACTACAGTTCTAAAATTTAAGTGTATTCTTGCTGATCTAAGCTGAATTACATAGATAAATTTTTGCTGTATGCAATAAAAATGGTTTATATGTTTTCCTGATGCTTGAATGTGCAGAAGACACTTGTAACCATTATTGAAAGGTAAAAAAGAGAACGGGGCAGATTTTGAGGCAATGAATTTTATTTTTATATCCTATTCTTTCTCATTGCTTGTTATTTTTATAAGCTCTACTAGTGCTTTTTCCAACTCCCCTTGAAATTAATGAGAGTCAGACTAAATCCAAAGAGACTTTTGTAGATGAAGCACTCTTTCTTTCGAGAGGTGATAGAGCTTTAACTTTAAAATGTGTCCTGTTAAGGGGAATTAGGAACTGCCTACTGGTGCAACAGGTAGGCATTTACTCCGAGGGAGGTAGAGCTTTAAGCAAATATCAAAAAATGGTGGTCGTGTCATGACATTCATCACAATTTTTGCCTGTTTCCACATTTGAACATGTTAGAAAATATGGCAAAGATTTCTACTGAATGCCATTGGAGACAGGTAATGGATTGGGCATTTTCATAGGGATGAACTCACTCAGCAAACCACACATTTTGAAGGTCACATTGTCTTGTGAATCTTCTTATCTCACTGGTTGTTTTTGCCATGTTATTATGAACTGCCTACTACGAAAGTTCTTTTTTTGGTTTTTGGCTTCTTTTTCTACAATGCTGTCTCAGAAAGCAACGGGAGGATCTGTTTTTAATGCAGCATACTTGAGGAAGATAGCGATGCTATTTGGGCTTTGTGCTGTTTGGCACTACGAATGAGTTCCAAGGATCTTTTGCACTAGTTTAGTTATTGGCTATAGGAATAGTTGTATCTCTAACAATCACCACTGGTAGCAGCTCAGGGGGAGTTTCCCTACAAAGTTCCCTGGCATCCCTTTGTTCACATCGACATCAGCACACTTTGTGACTCTTTGGAGAGACAGAAAAACACACAGTAACACGAGGAGTCGGGGAGGCTTTTTGTCTGATCATTACTGGTTATTCTAAATTGCTGTAAAGAGCTACAAGAAACACAACTACCTGTGATAAATTTGACAAAACTACTGGATTCTCTCACACCTGCCTGTAGTAGGAGAGATCCTGAGATGGAATCAAATTGTATGTCAGCTATGCTCAGTATATTCAGATTTGCACAGCCAGAAAAAGAAATGCATGTTCCCAAAAGTGACTTAATTTTTCTGTCCTGTGATGCTTGCTCCCTTTTAAAGAACCTTTGTTGAATTTCCATTCTTTCATACAGAGTGGTGTTAGTTTGTGAAGCTGTCTAGCTGAAACACATACATGGGGGTGAATGCTTTTGCCTAGAATGTAGCAACGCTTGTGATCAGTGTAAATGGAAAAACCCACATTCTTGCTGCCTGCTGGAATGCACAGCTGCATTCCCGGAAGAACCAGCCAGTCCAAAAACCCTTCTCCTGTCTTTTCTTCTTTTGTCTGGCCTTGAGTTAGGTGACTACTTTTGTTTGTTGATTTCATTTGCAAGACTACATATCTATTGTCGTGCATGTAGACGCTGAGTTTTGGTCAGAGAAATGGTTCCTTTCTGCCACTCATGGAGAAACAAGAAAACAGGATTTTTTTTCTCTGCGTGTTAGATCCCTCCACAGAAACAGCCCACTGCTAAATGCAATACATGCTAAGTGTCCACCATCTTCACAGTACAGCAAGTTATATTCTGCAGTGGGAGATAAACCTTGTTTTCTTGGATCAGCTTTGATTCAAGATGAAATCCTCAGGCTGTTTGTCAAGTTCACAACGACCAGAACGATGACCTGGCTCTGGAAGGAGTGAGTAGCTGATGTATGTAGCTGCTGCTCCCTGACTGATGTTAGTGTGGAGTCTTGCTTGTAGCAGGGACAGTGGGACAGCAAAGTATAGGAGACCAAAGGGACAAGGAAAATTAATATTTGTCAGAGGATGCAGAGCATGACAAGGACTAAAGGCTACATCCATGGGATGTAGCATAAGGATAAGCACAACATAAGGATCCAAACCCTTGGGGCTCTTTCTGCTAGAGGATTGCACCCAGTGACTCTCAGCTCCTGTTCAGTGAGTTACTACTGTTTGCTCGAGTCAATGGAACTGTAGAATTTTGCTCTGTAGCTGCTATTGGTACGTTTTTAAAAATGATTCATAAAACTAGAATTAGGGTATGTTAAAATAGTTTATTGTAGCTGTCATATTTTCCCTTTAAGCAGATGAAGTTGTCATTCTTTTCAGTTTTAAAGAATACCAGAAAAAGAAGAAAAAAAACCCTTATATTCTAGCGCACTGTGGTGTTACCCACAGAAGTGTAGCTTTCAGTTACATTGTTTAAGTTGCAGACAAACACCTATTTATCTAAACTAAAGTAATTTTATGGATCTATAAAATCTGCGTTTTCTCTCATGTTCCTCTCCCCACGGTTTTAGGCATTCAGAGAAAGCCCAAAACTGTAAAATAAATCTTCAAATGCTGCAGAAGGCTGAACACAGCTTTTACTACATACCTTTGCAATTAGAACTAATTTACTGCCCTGGGAGACAGGGGAAATGTGCAAGGTACTCGTTGGATAAGTATACCACAGTAAGAAAAGCATAGCTGCTCTGTAAAAGTTATCTGCTCGTATTCAGCAATTATCAGGGTCATTCTTACAGCCACATACCGCAGAGAGTTAATTAATGGGGCTGCAGCTGGTGGTACCACTTTGGCTGCTTCAGCCCAACCTCTTATTCCATATTTCTCAGGTTCGTATGACCAGTCTTGGATCACTTCCCATCTTTTTTTTTTTTTCCCCCAAAGTACAAAAAGTACTTAAGTCTCTACTGGAAAACTGCCAAGCTTTCATAAAAAAGAACAGAGCTGTCGTTTCTTTGCTATTTTTATCTTCTCTGCCAAAAAAGACACCATGTTGCATTGGCAGTTGTATATTTTAAATTACCTTCTCTGTTGAGCTTCTTGGGTCAAACCCCAGGCTCTCTACAGCCAGTGGATGTCCAGCACATTGCTGACTGTAGCTCCACTGTGAATCTTGGAGCACTGGATTCCCACACACAGCAAGACTGCACTTCTCAGTTTCCTGATGTCAGGAGGCACACGAGTTTGAAAAACAGCTGGTGGGGCAGGTGTATTGGGCAAAGCATGTGAGCCTGTTTCCAGTCCTGATGCCTTTTGCAGCAGGAGGGTGCAGTCACAATCTGGCACAGTGACAAAGTACCCCAGCCTTCCTGGGACAAGGATCTTGAGGCTGAGGCAGTGGGTACAGAGCGGTTCTGTCCTCCTGCTCTTTGTGAGAGGGAACATCCTGCTGTGAAAGCCTAGTCACTTCATCCCCACTGTGTCAGGTTCCTCAGGAGCTCTTGAAATGGAGACAGAAAGGAGGTAAATCTATTCCCATTGCTTTATGCCCTTTCAGCATAGAAGGCAACGTCATGTAAATGTAATGCAATTTTCAAGATGAAGGAGTTAACTGCCAAAAGCATTTAAAAATCAGATTGTATGCAAAGCCCAAAATACTTATCTTGCCAGTGCTTTTCATTCTGATGAATTATCATTTAAGATACTGCTTTGGACTGTGAGAGGTAAAATTTCATTGCCAAGATTTCATTACCGTTCCTAAAAGGACTGACTCTTATGTTTAAATTAGAATTAATAATATGAGAGGCCTCTGCTGTAATTGCTACAACCTAATTTGGGATGTGCAGAAAGCTTGCAAGATGAAAACTTTTTGGAGGTTATTATTAATTCAGACACAGTCTTCAGCCCAAAACTGCCAAGGAAATACTTATATTTAATGGTGCAGCACCTTAATATGTGCCTTTACTGTAACTTATAATTTTATTAGTTTCTCTTAAATCTGTATATTTTGTAGCTATATATACAGAAAGACAAGAGATAAATGTTTGAAGAAAGACTAGCAATCACTGGAGTAGAGAGAGAGATGGTGAAAGGCTTCATGAAAGCTGTCCTGCCACAGGAAACACAGTTTGCTGTAAAGTGTTCAGTGGTGAAAAATGTGACCACACTTATTCTCTACTGTTTGAAATATTCCTTTTCCCCTTCCTCCCCCCACAGTCTTTTGGCTTCTCAAAATCCTTATAACAACAGGTTTCTTTAAGGGCACTTTCATCTTACAGTTCCTACTGAATAATGCTTTGTAGGTGAACACTTGCTATATTTACATAAAGATCAACTAACTTCCATGCTTAAAAAAAGAGGCTTCATCATATTTGCTATTTATGCCACATAGAATGCAACAAGTGATTCCTCTACTTCAGAATGAAGAATGAACTTTCTGAGTATTTACAGTAGTATTTGACAAACAACATGTGTCTTAGACACTTTACAAACTGTAGTAACTGGGAGGTGGCTCAAGATGCCCTGAAGAGGATTAGAAATTAGAAGGATTAGCAGGTTGGTATCTTTAATTTATCAAATGTGGCATTAAATCTTTTACTGGGACCACACTGTAAGGAAGCAGACCTTTCAGCTCTTAACCCACACTCAAAGCACACACTCTGGCTTTTGGGTGTTTTTTTATTCTTATTCTATATGCTCCATACCAGCTTCTCTTGATGCAGAATTTGATCCTTGGGGTTGAGAGGTCTTTTGTCTTCCTCCATGTAAATCAGCTAATCCAGAATCCTGGGCAACCTGCCTGCCCCATGCACTAGTGCTGAGAGAAGTGATACTTGAGGGAGCTTGCCGGCTTGGTTCTTTAACTGAGCACTGATTTATGGCTTTTGACTGAGGTCATCGCTTGGCACATGGTGATGGCCAGTTTGATGGATGAAGGACTCAAGCAACTCAAGGGCCCTTAACATTTGTAACCAATCTTAATCTGGCTGGCAATGACCACAACAAAAAGCCCCCATGTATTCTTGTTTGGATCTATTTTAAACTAGTTTGGCTTTGTTTTCTTCTTGGAGACCTACTGCTGCCATTAGATACTCTTTGATTTGGTTCCAAGGATGGGTCGGAGTCACATTTTTCTTTGATAAACCTATTTTGGTTCCCTCATTGATCTGTGCTGCTGAGAGCTGCACGTTTCTTTTTGGTCTGCTGTTGCATTACCACATCAAGGAGAGCTTGAGGAGCCAGTTCTGCAGCAGAGGAAAGAGGGGATTTCACCATGTCAGTGAGTGCACATACACTGCTTTTCTTTCATGTGTGCTGAAGAAGCAGGTTTGATTAACAGCACCTTGGGTATCACCAGTTCAACTACACCTGCGAGGTGTGTGGGTAATGCCAAGTGCTTCAGAAACAGCATCAGTAAGACTTTACTGCAGAAACTGCAAGGGGGAGTGGTGAGCTCTTAGAGAAAATACTTTATCCTAGATGTACCTTCTGCCATGAGAGGTACATCATCACCCCTGTGCTACTGAGCAGTTGGTAGCTCAGGTTTGGGAAGCGTGGAACTTTCCTCCCTCTGGAGGGTCTCTGCTCCTCCCTACTTGCATAAATACTCCTCAGTGAGAGCCATTTTCTGTTTTAGACTTGGAGGTGCCATGAATCCCTGCCTCTCAATATGCCTTTATTTTGTGTCATTATTTTATTTGGATTGTACAGTATCTTGTAATACTTGTATTATTGCATACTGCAATGTGAATTGTAGAACATTCTCCTGGGAAGTGGTAGCAGAGAAGCTCTGAGTAAGGGAAACTCCATGAAGATATGTTGTTCACATATTTAAAATTAAATCTAGTTCAGGAATAAAACAATCATATGAACTGCAATGCTCTGCAAGGCTGATACTAATGTCAGTGACAGTATAATGCTCTGTGACTTTGGTATTGAGCCCCTTCCTGTAAAGTTAGGCTTTGAAAACTGACTTTTTTATGTAAAAAGTGTCCTGCTGTACTGCATATCTGGGAAGGAGAGATTTCTCCCATACGTAGTATAGGCAGCTCAAACAGCAGCAGTGAGACTCAATACTAATCAGTTCTTACAGAGCACTTTTTACCCACTATGGTGCTGTAGCATCTCTTGCACAGGAAAGGTCCTTTTCATTCTGGCAGACTCGTTCTGAAGGTGGTGATTTATTTTTCCTCTATGGTATTTCACAACCCCAAGAGCTTATTTAGAGAACATTGGTATGTCTTTTGGGTTTTACTTTTCTCTGTTACACTTTAAGTGACTAAAGCATAGGCTGATAATAAATTCCCCTGATAATTATTATTTCTGTTACTGTTTTATTCTGTGCCGGTGCTGGAGCTGCTGGCTCCCTTCCCAGTGGTAGGGGCTATGTAAATGTAGGAAAAGGTAAACTTTGCTTCAGAGAGAGAGAAAACATTTCTGTGGCATACAAAGGAAAATAAATACCATAAAGGCTGTCCTTTTGCTCAGTGTAGCTCTTTCAGAGTGATTTTGCATGGATTAAGATGTCCTCTCCTGTGAAGAACCTCTAACTCAGAATTGTATATGCAATGCTCCTGAGCTAAAACCCATGCTGGAAACATCAGCATGTGCCTTCAGTACTTTGGGGCTCAAATACATCTGTTTCACAGAGCTAAGAACTCTCCTCCCAAACCGATGTTCATCTTAGAAAGCACACCTCCTCCTTTTTGCAGTCGGAGGTGGGAACCAAGCACACTTTGACTATGGTCATACGATATGTCACTGCAGGAGCTGGGACCAAGACCTTCTGCCTTCTAACCTAGTCACCTCTGCCTTGTTCACAGAAGGGTGGGGATGAAATGAGTTTTCTTCAGATCGCCAAAAATGTCATCAGACATCAGATCTCCAAACCTAAACTGTCTCCAACGCCTTCTCATGAGTCCAGGGCCTCACCTCTTCCCCTGTGTGCAGCTGCCAAAACCTCTCACTTCCTTTCACTGACAGCTTCACCAGTGCAGCTGTGTATTTTCAATGAGTAGCACTAGGAAAATTTTGGGATGGAATATAATTAAATTTTTTAAACCCACAGGAAAATTTCTGGTTTGAACATATTAGTCACTCAAGTTCGATTAAAGATTAATTTCTAAGGAAGTTACCTGGTGATCCAGAGAGCTGCAGGGTGATCTCTGCTTCGCTATACACTAGTCCCAGTACTGTCACTCACATCCTGATTTGAATCAGTAGAAAAACCAAGGTACCGGAGGCCAGTGACAGATTCGTGGAAGGACGTGTCTCAGAACCAGTTCGGATACTGTGAATTTTTAATTCTGGTTGCTGTGCAGAAAGCCATGGCAGCATTCCCCTTGTGAAGCAGAGCAAAATCTGACCTCTCCTTGTCATCCAATGAGGAGAAGGTAAGCATTAAGTGCACTTCAGCTCTGAGCAATTCTGAGTTCAGCAGAAATAAGGTAATGTTTCAAATGCCTTGTAACCCCCTTCTTTCTTTTATGCAGCTCTAGGTGCTGCCAAAGCACATGCCTGTGTAATCCTGCTTGCTTCCTGAGCAAGAGATTGTTTAACTTATATAGAGCATTTATGTAGCTGGTGTCTCTTCTTGGATCTTCTTTGAAAGTGTGGGAAGTCAGTGGTGCATTATATGAGACACTGATACGCCCTGGATTTATTTAGTGGCTGTGGGGTTGTTTAGCCCTGTCAGAGTCCCTGTCTGGACAACAGGAAATCTAAGAACGCAGATGCCAGATGAATGGAGTCAACAGAAAGTGATCTGGGCTTTCTTGGGCATACAGCTCTCACAGATACAGTCATAGCTCTGTGGGTGTGTCTGTTCAGATGGAAGGCATTAGCAGTGGGAAAGAATTGCACCCAGCTTTGACTACCAAGAAAGCTGCTGGATTCTCTGGTGTGGAAGGTCACTCCTCACCATCATGACCACCTAATTTTTTTTATCTTTTTTCCTTAGACAACCCATTATGTGGCACCTAGACATCAAAGAGATATACATCTAACATACTCTGGACAGGCGGTGATGGCAGGAGAATGAGTACAGCCATCTCCCACAGCCATCTTCAACTTCCTCCCAAACCTCTTTGTACTGTTCTACACTCCTGAAATGACTCTGCATCTCTTCGTGGCTGCACTGTGAGACACCCAGTTCTGCTCCATGAGTGAGTTTGCATGGTCCTTTCTGGCTCCTGCATCTTACCTTTCCTCTTACACAGTCACTGGGATAGGAAAATTTATCAAGGTTTAGGCCCAACTGCTCCAAGTCCTACCGTGTAGCTGGCAAGGCACTGAACAACCATGCAAACTTCTCCCTCCTGTGGGTATTGAACTTGCTCATTGGGAACCTCAGCTATTATTGGTGTTGGAAGCAAACCACAGGGGAGTTAAATATCTGCACTTAGAAAAAAATAAAATTGTAAGCAGAAAAGGCTTTCCAGGGGTTTGTACCCCTCCTTTGGGGATGGTTTTGTTAGAAATAACAACTGGAGTTTGAAGTGACAGCTACTGGTCTGATAAACACTAAAACTCATTGCTGATAATTCTGTTTCTGCCTTTGTCAAGCTCCGTGTTAATGGCTGGGTCTGTGCCCTACCTAGAGCAAAACTGAAGCTGATTTTGGATATCACTCATACTTAATGACATTCAGGAATGAAGAGTACCAAAACAGTGGAGCTGGTGTCACAGGTCTTGTCACATGGGAAGAACTGAAGACTGGGAATAAGAAGACTGAAATATTTCTTCGTAGGACTTTGCATTCTAGAGTGACCTGGGCACTTTTATATCATCTAGTCAGTTTTTGACAGAGCAAGGATTAATATATAGCTCACAAATACATCTGTCTGGGGTGGTTTCTGCCAGCTGGGCTTTTCCTTTTGTGATGTTCTTTTGTGTATGTCATGGGACAACTTTTTATGGGGTCCTTTATAGGAAATGAAGGAGAATCGGTTTACATCCCGCTTAGAAAAAATGGCATCAAACAACTTCTTCAAAGATCAGCACATTTCTCTCAGCACAAGTAAAAGCCTAAATGGTTAAATCAGTCCCAACTAATTCAGCATTTACTAAACTCTGTCCTTACTCACACGTTCTACTATTCCCAAGCAGAGTAGAATGTGGATTTATAGGAGAAAATGGTGCAGATGAAAAGAAACAGAAAATACCCTCCTTTAGAAGGATACAAACTTTTCTCTGGAGTATTTAAAGCAACCTGATGCTTGCACCTCTAGAGCAATGTTATTGTACAGCTTTTCCTTCCCATATGAATGTAAATGTTCAGTTCAGCTTGCTGAGGATTGACCTGCACAAGCCTCTATGGCTGGAGACAGCAAATAACGGTTTTGAAAACCCATTATCAACTGAGTTGTGCAAATAACTGCTTGTACTAGTTTCCTGGCTGAACTGAAATGCTGCGAAACAAGTTGTTCTGTGACAGTGGAACTAATGAATCCTAGCTGCCTGGATTTGAATCCTTGCCTCTCAGCTCTCTGCCCACCCCTCAACCCCTGCTCCCTACATGTCCCCCGTGATTCCCTCCCCTCCCACTATCTCTGCTTCCCTTACTTCTCCCCAGATAACAGCTGGGCAGTGGTAGCATGTACTGTAGTTTATTCTGATGAGTAACTGGCCGGGGGGAGCCAAATTGTGCAAAGAACTGCTGAGCTCACTCGGCAGAGCTTCCTTAGTGGGGGCACTGGGGTAGGTCCCTTTGTTTCTATTGAGCTGCCAGTTTCTTGAACTTTGTGCTCACTCAGCATTGCTGGGAATGTCATGTCTGGACAGAATCTGGCTGAAACAGGTCCGAGGCTGGGAAGTTATTCGAGAGACAGATGGACTGGCAGAGCAATCACATAAGCCTCGTTTCCTAAGGGAACCTGCCTTCAAATGCTTTGCTTGAACCAAGATGAAGTATTTTTGCGTTGTTTTCCAAGGCTTGTTAACTACTTGGATTAAACTAAATATGTGTATTAAATGATACTGCAAGTGTGTTAGTACTTTTCTGTCAGTTTATATATATTTTTGAAAAACAAAGTAGCAGTGAATTTCTTTCTGTACATGTTTTGCAAGCAAAGCATGGCACAGCCAGTCCTGCCTAGTTTATGTTGGCTTCACATAATTTTTGCTGTCATGATGCTGTTTCTTTTATATCCCTCTTCCTTCCCTCTTCATTTTCTGCAACACCCAAATGTTCTTGTCTTTGTGGGAGAAATGCACAATATGTTTGAGCATTAACTGTCTTCTTAAAAGGTTGTGGTATTAGTCCAAAGGCATTTTTCTCCTCACTTTAGCATGGTTTGAGGTGTTTCAGCTTTACTTAATGCAGAAGTTCAAAAATTATAAGGAAATTGCTAAATACACCTAAAGTATCAATAAACTGCACTCCTTTGGAATTGCAAGCCCTAGTTTGCCATTTTCTTGAACAGACATCATGTCCAAGCATTCTGTTTGGACAGACACAAATGAATACCGGGATGGAGTTTTCTGACATGTATTGCCATGTCATGTTTAATGACAAAGATGTTTAGTTTTCTTCTTTGTGAACATATCAGCCATTGGCATTAAGGGGTTGCTCATCCTCATGAAAAAAGAAAGATGACTCTTAAATTCATAAATACCCCATTCACTAAACCTAGTTCATCTCAAATGTTTATCTTCCTTTTCCTACCTCATTCTACAATTAAGGCCAGCATTTTGTACTGCACTGCAGGGCATTATGTAATCTTGGTATTTATAGAGACAATACAACATAATCAGGGTTTCTTTTCTGAGCAAGGAGCTGAGTACTATTACTGTACTGTTATATAGAAGGAACAGTAATAAGAAGATAACCTCTGGGGCCATCAGCACTATCATCGTCTATCTAACTTTAGAGTAAGAAAAGTTGTAGGAACTATAAAAAAGATGCAACTGGCAAGATCAATCAGTAACTCACAGTTGTGTTGAAATCCAAGCCCTGGTTTCATAGTACCATATGTTAAACTAAACTGTTAAGAATCAAGATTTTCTAATAAACAGTTTTCAGCTGCTGCTGTTCCTTTTTTGTACCACAGAAGCACCTAGGAGCTCTGGTGACACACCAGTGCCATAGTGTTCCAGGCACATATATATATATATACATATATATATAAATATATGTACAAACACAGAACAGAGAGAAGATTCCTGCATTTAAGGATTATGAATTCTCATAAAATATGTCAGTGCTTTGAAAAACATCAGTGATGACATTAACATCTACTAATCTACACAGTAAATGGTATGTTGAGTTTTCATCTGTCTTCATTTCTAGATCTCATTCAGAAACATTTTTCTCCGGAATGTATTTATTAATTTTTGTCCAGCGTTTCATTTAATGCATTGTGTAAATGTGCTAAAAGAAGTTATACTTTGAGAGAACTATCTGATCACTCCATGCTGCAGATGAACTTTAGTGCGTTAGTCTTTGCAATGTCAGAGCAAAGGTAAAAAGGAAATACAAATGTAGATTTGTAGGTTATTGTGTCTTTTATTATTACTGTATTGAAATCCAGTCTTGACTGTATTAAGTGCATCATTGTTACACTGCTGGCTGCTTGGTGTCTGGTAAATGGAGTTCACAGGGTAATTCCTACTCACACGAATAGCCGAACTTGATGCTAATTGCCAACTTTGTTGCCATGGTTATGCAGAACAAACATCTCCCTAACCCCCTGGGCAGGAATCAGGCACAGCACAAAGGTAGCTAATTTACTGTTCTGAATAGATATAAGTTGAATAGAAAGCTTTGGTCAGCGAGGGATTCTAATCCAGTTCCAGTCATTAAGCATCCCGTGTAGAGAAGTGATCTTACCGTTTATAAGCTGTTAAAGCAGATGCACAGGTTTGTCTGTATTTTGTCTAACACAAATATCAAGGCCATTTGTGCTTTCTATTCAGAAATTTGACAAAGTAGAGACAAAGTTGTTTGGCCATGGCCAATGAGAAGAATTATTTCTACACATCCATTATCTGCCTTTGTTAATGGATAGAGGGTGTTGGTTTTGTGAAGATGTGTTGCATTTTTACCCACCTGCTCAGCTCTACCTTTACTCCCAGAGAGGGTCATCTTCCATAATGACAACATCAGAGTGAGTTTTGGTATGCCATGGTCTACCCAACTAAGACATGGCTAACCACTGGCGTGTGTTTGATGCCACTGTGTTGATAATAGCAAGTGAAGCTCATGATACAAATTTGATGGGTGTGCTGCAGAGATGGGAAAAAGCTGAACTGATTCTTCTAAAGGTGGGAGAGTGAGAGGGAAAACAAAGGCTACGGCACACATGGAAAACCAGAGCAGCTGGTGAGGGACTGGTGAGACACCTGAGAAGCTGGTTAAAAAGGACAGAGGACCAGCGTGCTTTAGGGAGATTGTCCCCTTCTCCCAGTTATAGCTATAGCCCCTGCTTCTCCAGTTCTACTGGCTGCAAGAGCACGTTTGGTAGACACAAAGGAGATGAAGCTGTGATAATTTTGACATTTTGTATGGCCCAATTGCTTTGGCAACATCATTTTTGGCCTGGGCTTAGAGGGAGTGCTGTGCACAACCATTGGTGCTCCCAGCAATGAAGGGGATGCAAAAGAATTGTGCCTCCAGTTCACAAGTGCAGAACCCACTCTGTCAATTGGCAGCCCTGTTATGTTCTGCCAGCAAACCACACAAAAATATATTTTTAATTAACTTCTTCAGTTATAAAGGCCATTTAAATGACATATGACTTTCAAAACAAGATATTCTATGGGCCCTATATATCTCTCCCCATTCCTATGTTTGCTTTTCCTGCTTTGCCATCTGACATTAATGTCTGTCACTGAACATCTCAACCTTTGTATCTTTCTCATGGGAGACACAGATCAGAGTGTTTAAGCTTTGTAATTTGGCATTGCTGGCATTTTTGTTCACCACAAATGTTTCTGATGATCCTAATGACATTTCATCAAGTTTGGGAGGGAGAAAATCATTAAGAATAGAGATAAAAAACTCCCTTGTTGATCTGAAGCGCTCTCTGAATGAGCTCTGGGAAGTTTAAATGCAGTCATGGCATCCAGCCTTCAGTTTGTACTAGAAGTGAGACTATTTGCAGATACTGTTTGAGAGAAAACCAGTGTTGAAAACTTCAGATGAAAGGTTTTGGGCTTGTTCAGCAGAGGTATGACTATTGATCAAAAATACATTCTATGTGTTTCCAGTTTATTGAGGCATACTCATTTCCAAGAGCAAAACTGCTGTCTTTTTATTTTTACAGTCTTTGTTTGAACTGAGATCCACATTCATTGTTACTGAGCTTTAATAATCTAAAGGTCACTTGAAGGGCTTTTGTTTGAGAGACCTTTCAAGCCAAGCCAAGGCAGCAGTTTAGAGAACGTTTCTTGTTTGTAGACAAAAATATATTAAAACAACCAAGGGAGCTATTACTCTTCCACATAATTATTTTTAATGTCTCATTGGACATGTATGAAATGCCTTTCAGTTCCTGTGGGAGAATTACTTTTTTTGCATTTTGCAGCGTAGCTTTTGTTAAATTTCTGTGCTGCTTTTCCATTGAGCAATGTTCACCCCAAAAGACTTTATAAACACCAACAGTATCTCCAGGAATATGCTTCCAACATAATCCACATAAGTACTTAGAGATTTGTCAGCAGTCATGAGCCTGATACCTTGCATACCTTGTGCCATCTATTTTATTTCCTGGCCATAGTCAGGAAAGAACGTGACCCCGGTTCACAGAGGGGAAAGGCAGAGAACAGCCAAGAGTCCTGCCTGAGGTGGGGCAGAGCCATACGCTGCAGCAGCCAGTGGAAAGGGCAGGGGAGAGGGGAGGAGGGCTGAGACACCCTTCACCCCCTTCCCTCTGGTAAATGCGTGCCAGGTAATCCGAGCACCTCTGTGTCTTTGGAGTTAAAACGACTGGCAAACGTTTTGTGCTGTGTAGCTCCTTTTGTTTATCTGGGAGGGACTGGAATGGGGTGCATCCTTCCCAGGGCAGCAAGCACTGAAGTTGAAGGGAGAGGGAAAGAGTAGTTTTATGGAAAGAGAGAAACCATCCTGCGAAAATGTAATTCTAGCAAAAATATTTGGGCTTGCTGTGTGCCATTTTTGCTCCACAGAGGGGCAGGCTTCTGAGGTAGATGCAGGTACTTCAATACAGTGTCTCCTTCCTATTGTGTATTCATGATCCTTTAAATCTGCCAGTTGCCTATTCTGTTTTGAAAGATGCTAAAATATTTCTTGCTCAGGCATTGAGAGCTCCCACAGTGCACAAAGTAGCTGAATTCTGCAGCCACTGCCCTTCTCACAGGCATGGTAAGGCTTTCAGTGACCCCCCATGGGCTGTGCTGTTAAGAGTGGCACTGGCACATGCTTTAGGCAAGGGCCCAAAAAGCATCAGGGCTTACTCTAAACCTGAAACCTTCCATGGGTTAAACCAGAAGTTATTGCTTATCTGTGTGTGGCACATTTAACACATGGCTTTGCTGGTCACAGTACCGGTGTCTGTCTCTCATTTGTTTCCTCAGGGCTGATGTGTGCCCTGATCTTCCAGTGAATTTACCCGTCTTTTCTGCTAAAAAAGGAAAACCTAACTGAGCTCAGGGCTCTGTGCCAGTTTTGGCACCTTACACAATCACCCACCTTTATCAATGTCTCATCATAAAGCTGATAAAGTTTAGCAAAAATGGGTATCTGGATAATTGTATTTGCTAACTAGATGCAAATCTAATTTCAAATATATAGTGTTCCTAAGTTTCAAAGAGATAAGTAAATCACCATGTTCAATACCTTCAGATGACTTGAAGTCTTTCAAGTTAAACTTATAAAATTGTAAGTTATGTAGAGGAGTATGATTTGCAATATACTCTGTTTTGGGGAATGACTTTGCTTTGTTTATGGATAAGCCTCACACATTTCTAGCAGGCTGTGGAAGCTGTATCTTTGAGCAGGATATAATGACAGAAGCAAGTTATTGCAACTCTGTAACACAGTGATGTTCTAATGTTTTAAGCATGAGTTGCTCAACAATAAGTGATTTAATTGGGTTTGAAGTTGCCTTTATATTATTATCTTGGAATAATAATTACATTGTATCTTAAGAATATATTATAAGACTGTAATGATAATGTGCACTTACCAAGATCTGCCTGATGTCACAGTGGCAGAACACTTATAAAATATTTTGAGCATAAAAATCACTGCAAATATGTACCTAACGACACATTCTTTGAGACAAGAACTGAGAAGCAAACTGGGGCATTTTTTAAATACATCATTACTTGAGGGCTTCCTGTGAAGTTGATCCTGCAGTGTCATCCAAAGTTCCCTGTCCTGATTTGACAATTTTATGGCTTTGAACTCTCACTCAGTTGTTCAAGGTGATTTAATCATTGGTTTGTGTGTCTTTACATTTAGAGACTGCCAAATGTAATTGTTTGCAGAATATTTGTTCAATTTGGAGTGCTTCTATTCAGGCGAGATGCTGTTAGAGGGAGCTCAGAGGGGGACAGTGGGAAAAATGAAAAGGACTAAATATGTGCGGCCTGAATAAGGGGTAGGAAAAGTTGAGATGAAAGAACATAATGGTCTATATGTAACTGAAACATGTAAGCATGAGAGAGAGAGAAGAATTATGCCGAGTTTGGCAGGAGGATGTAATGAGTAATAGATGGAATGATGAAGGGGAAATAAAATAGGCTGGATGAAGAAAAGCTTCCTGACCACGAGATCTTGTTTGATTACTGAAGTTTCCCAGGGGACTTCTGTGATTTGGGAAAACTTGTACAAGACTGTTCAGAGCCTCACAGTGCTCCACAATGCATAGCTCTGTGGTCACCTAATAACTTGGCATCCAGGAGTGGATAGTGCTTCCCACCTTCTAACTGTGTTTGAGGTTCTTTGGATTCCTTGGATTTGCTGGGCAGCCGAGAGCATCCCTTGTGTGCTGGCCGGCCTCTGGCTTCTCCATTAGTTAGGATTACTAAATAATGTGACAGATCTTGAAGAAAACCTGCCTCCTCTGAGCTTGTACATGCAAATGTGCTTACTGTGGTGGTGAGACTGATCCTGGTTCTTTGATGCTGAGGGTGGGAGACTGCAAGGTTGGATTCAGCTGTCCAAAGCAACACAATGCCTTTGTGTATGTCCTCATGAACCTGGACCCAGCCCTTTACAATATCTGCATGGATAGTAGTGGTAGATGATGTTGGAGTGGAGCATATTGCATGTTGCAAGTGTTAAATACTCTGAAATCCTTATTTGGCGAGAGAACTTATTCAAGAACTTTCATTTCATGATAAAGCATATGTAGCTGTTATGAGGTGTTCCTGTTACCCAATCATAGAATTATTTCAGTGTAGATCTGGTGTCTGGCTAAAGCTGACTCCAGTAGTTCCTCTGAGAGAAGTTTATCTGATGAAAAATTAAGTGTGTTTTTAGATGATATCCAACCAATTTGCTGAACTTATTTTGACTTCTGCCTAGAGGTTCTGAGAGTAAATTGATAACTGAGAGTCCATTTGGATTTGAACAATTAGGAGACAAGCATGCAAAAAAACAGAGGCAGTGAAGACCACAAGGCTTCTATAAATTGGGGAGCTCAGATCATGGAGTTAGAAAAATGGGTTGCCAGGCTGTTTTCTTGGTGGGTCTTCTCTGCTTGGCCTTTCAGTGTGTTCTTTGTTTTCTAGTGGCTGCTCAAAGCAATAGAACCCATTTCCTCGAATGCACAAAGAAATTGCAGAGGCCACTGCTGCTCAGGGTGAAACAATGAGGCAAATTGGGATCAGCAAGGTGTAAGATCTTTGTCAGTGACACGGGCAGTGGGATGGAGCACACCCTCAGTGAGCCGGCCCACAACACTACACTGGGTGGTGCAGTCAACATGCTGGAGGGAAGGGATGCCATCCAGAGGGACAGGGACAGGCTGGAGAGGTGGGCTCCTGTGAACCTCTTGAAGTTCAACAGGCCAAAAGCAAAGTCCTGCACGTAGGTTGGGGCAACCCCAAGCACAAACACAGGCTGGGTGGAGAATGGATTGAGAGCAGCCCTGAGTAGAAGGACTTGGGGGTGTTGGTGGATGAGAAGCTTGACATGACCCAGCCCTGTGCACTCACAGCCCAGAAAGCCAAACATATCCTGGGCTGCATCCAGAGCAGTGTGGGCAGCAGGTGAGGGAGGGGATTCTGCCCCTCTGCTCTGCTCTGGTGAGACCCCACCTGGATTACTGCACTCAGCTCTGGGGCCCCCAACATCAAAAGGGCTCAGACCTGCTGGAGCGAGCCCAAGAGAGGCCACAAAGATGATAGAGGGCTGGAGCACCTCAGCTGTGGAGACAGGCTGGGAGAGTGTGGGTTATTCAGCCTCAGTCTGAGGAGAGAAGACTCTGGGGAAACTTTCCCACAGCCTTGCAGCACCTAAAGGGAGTGAGAGTTGGAGAGGGACTTTTTACCAGAGCATGCAGTGATGGGACAAGGGGGAGTGGCTTTAAACTGACAAAGGACAGAGTTAGATATTAGGAAAAAAATCTTTACTGTGAGGGTGATGAGACACCGGAACAGGTTGCCCCGAACAGGCTGCCCCACCCCTGGAAGTGTTCAAGGCCAGGTTGGATTTGGCTCTCAGCAACCTGTTCTAGTGAAAGGTGTCCCTGCCCATGGCCGGGGGGTTGGAACTAGATGATCTTTGTGGTCATTTCTAACCCAAAGCATTCTGATATTAAATATTACTAAGAACTCAGTTTTGAAACTGCACACAATCCAATGTCTGCTCTGCTCTCAGGAGCTAAATATTTGGAACTGTTGGAAACCCTGAATGTTGAAATCAGAGATTTTTCATATAAGTTAATCCACTAATAAATATTTTTTTTAAAAAAATCCTCATATAAAGATACTCCTTCTTTGAAATGTCTTGTTTGAATATAATATTTATTATCTCATGGATGCATGATTAACTCCGTATCAGTAGGTACATAACTTGTGCATTCTGAGATATGTCTACCAAAGGAAAAAAATAAATCATTTAGATCTGGAACAGTGATCACAATGGAGGTTTCATTTGCAAAGGATTTATGGGGACTTGAAGTGAGTATTATGTTTTGAATAAATGCACCATTGACCAGTATCAGATTTCCATAGGCTTTATCTTGTTTTTCCTAAGCAACTGCTCATAAACTTTTTTAATATCTTGACTAGCATGATGGTGCTACTTGCAAATCTGTTCATAGAGCTATTAACCTATGATACTGCAATGTAGAGAAAGGAATCACACTTACTTTCTTGTTCCTTTCACTAGTTCATTTAAAAAACATAAATAACAAGGTGACAGGTTTTCTTTGTGCTTCTTTCTTTCCAACTAATATGTTAAATATTTCAAGAAAGATTTGTCAAGACATCACAAAAGTAGGTCTTAGTTCCGATCTGAACTTTACTAAATTCTGCTTTCATGTAATAGGAAGGAAAAACAAGCGGTAGATTTGACGAGTCTGTGTCCATGACTCAATAGCTACAGCAAACTCTCAGTGCTTTTAATTTCTGTGTCATAGCAGTACTTGGATGAATTTAGTGGAATCAAACGTACGTAAAATCTGAAGAGAAAGGAATGTCTTGTGTTTCATGAAGAAGAAATTTGACTTCTAAGGCAAGTTCAATGTGTGGGTTTCCTCCCTCCTCTCCTTTCTTCCCTCACCTTTCCCTGCAAGCTTTGTCTCTGTCCCTGAATAGCATGAGCCTTGTGAGATAAGTCTGTCGGTGGCAGCAGGGTCAGTGGAGGCTGCAGGTGACAGCCACAAATGTGAGAACAGCCCAGTCCTGCAGTGTCATACTGATGAGAACAATGCAGGCCAGTTGGATTGGGCTTGATTCTGTGGAGGACACCCGGGCTTTCTGTCCCTGCCTGCAGCAAATCTCTCTTGGGCTGAAGGTCTGAAGCCACGGACTTTTCAGATGGCTGTTCACACTCGTGGCCAGACCAGACATCCCATGCAACAGCATGTGGTGATACCTGCACAAGGGAGAGACTGGCTGTAAAGCTCAGATTTTGAAAAATAAAACCATACTGAGTGTGAAGCCTCAGAATTAAGAACTGGGAAACCTCTTGTTTTGGTTGGAGCTACATTTTCCCTGCCTGTTGCTTCCAGCCAACTATGAGCTTGTTTGCCTTTTGTGTATTGCTGCAATGCACACGTATCAGTACGTGCAGTCCGGAGAGAGAAAAGAGACATGCACCTTCATGTAGCTGTGGTTAAATGAAGGACACGGTTTGCTCAGTTACTAAGAAAACTAAAGGGCTGTGCTGGGGGGCTGAGGGCAGTGGAATCTCTGCCCAGGCCGTGACGGAGCCGTGGGTGTTGGTGCTGCGCTGATGGGGCTGGGAGGAGGGACGCGCTGTGTTGCAATAGCTTATCCAGCTCCAGCCCTGCCACCCCCTCACAGGTCACATCACTGACACATCACACAGAGCTGCGCTGCATAATGCAGCCATCTGCGTTTCTTTGCTTACCCAAGGTCTCCAAGCACTCCGCAAATACTGCTGGAGTCTCCCATTGTTCTTACAAAACTGCAGTCACCTCTTTCATTTCTCTGGAGCGTGCAGAAGCTCTTGAACAGAACCCAGGAGCTTTTGTTTCTCTTCTGCTTTCGGCATTGGGCACATTGTCCCCACTGCTTTTCTTCTACACTCGCTGAACATCTGTAGGCAGAGGACGTACTTGGCTTTCCCCACTATCTGGTACGAGTCCTGGTGGACTGACATCCTCAAGCACTGATTTCAGGGGGACCACTCTTGATCCACAGCACCCTTAGTCAAGGGCTTACAGGGATTAATTCCTCTGAGGTGTGTAGGATGAGAACAAAACCCAGTGAAAAGGGGTTTAGATCCTCACCTAAGACAGACTAGTCTGCTGGAGGCCCCTAGTTTCCCCACTGAGGAGGACTGAGTATCTTTGCACAGGACTTCAAAAGGACTCTGCAAGGAAAAAGTGAGGTGTATTTGTTCAAGAATGAAGTTGGAAGATAAAGGCATTCATGGTTATTGTTTAGGGAAACATGTTCATGGCCAGTCTACTGGAGAAACTGGTAAAGGACAATTCAAAGTCTGCGCCTTCCCTGAAATACCTAAGTTAGTGAGACCTGAGGCTGCTGCTGAGGTACACATGAGTTACCAGGCATACTGCAGTGTGTGGCTGGGGACAGCAGGTCCACTTCAGCTGGAGCCTTTCTGGCTCTTTGGATTGTATAAATGTTTGGTTTATATTTCTGATGAGTACCTATCCTCAAAGGTTGTGTTCCAGGTGGCTCAAAGAATTCTTTGAATTGGTGCCCATGCAAGGTATTGTTACTGATTTGTTTCTGTATTAATACATTTAGAGTTCAGTGTGCCTTTATAGTGGGATTTGCATTCTACAAACAGGGAGAAATTAATTCCTTAGATCTTCCTTTACCACACATCCATTTATAATGTACTAAGTTTTAGAATATTTTGATTTTCCCCTGCCAAAATAATAATTTTATTACTTTCAAAGCTATTAGAGGTAATGCCAGGAACTGAGCGTATTACCTAAGAGCCTTCTCCCCTCAACATTTCTTTTGTATGTGTACCAAATACCTATTAAAATTCTATGTAATGGTTTTCGCTGCTCCATAAGTATATCCCACTGTATATCTAAGACTTTAAAAACGTCACATACGCCAGATCTGAACGACGTTACCGATGCCCAGCCTTCCATGAACTCCTATTCACCAGAACCCCGGCGAGGGCAGGATACACGGCGATGCTTTATGGCCTTGTACAGCCCCGTGATTTATACTGAGCCTCGTCCTAGCAGCGCGCCAATAAATTTCTCGGAGCCCGCGTGGTACCTCGTCCCTCTCCGAAGCCCCATCTCGCAGCGCTCGGCGCTGCCCCGCAGGTGCGGGGGGCGGAGCGGGGCCGCCCCCCCGGGTTGAATGCGGGGTCAGGGCCGAAATCCCGGCGGGGCCGAGCCGGGCCGGGCTCATCAATTTCCCGTGCCCGGTGCCTGCGTCCCGGCGCGGCACTAATGCGGAACAAATTGAGACATATCCTCTCCGTAATTAGTTCCAGCGTTCCCAAGATTTACGGGACAATAATGGCCCGAGCCCTGCACGGCGGGCTCGGCGCTGGGGGTGGGTAGGGGATGGCCCGGGGGCTGTGAGCTCGCCCCCCGCCAGGGACAGCGGCATCCAGGGATGCACAGCACCCCTCGTGGGGTTGGGGCTGTCCGCAGTTCCCCATCGCCGCCTCCGGTCCCGCACCGGAGGGTCCGCAGCGCCCGACCCGCTCCCGACGGCAGAGAGACCGGGAGAGATCGCGCATCTTTCCTCCTTTGCGCATTAGAAAAAAAAAAAAAAAAAGAAACAAGAAAAAAAAAAAAATCTCATTTCCCCGGATAAACAAAATGTCCTCTACCCGGCTCGAAAGCGTTCCAGTGCCCCCGTCAGCCCGGAGAGGGAAGGCCGGTCCCGCCTTGCCGGCGGATCCCAGTGGTGCTCGGCAGCGAGGAATGCGGGATCGGGCCCGCCGTGATGAGTTCCTGCCCTTCTGCGCTCCTGGAGATGCTTCGCAGCTTTGTATCTTGGCACTTAAATAATCAAACTCTGATCAGCTCCCTGAGTGAAAGCAGACAGATCCCCCTGCGTGCTGGGAGCGGCGTGAGCAGGAGTGGAGGGGCTGGGGATTTATCTCTGTTTAAGTAAGTCTCCCCCACCTCCGAGCAGCGAGGGGATCATTTATGAGTTTAGTAAAAGTGTAGTGAGAATTACCGGTCCCTTAATTGGTTAGCATGGCGAAGGGAAGCGGAACGGGAAAACATCGGCTGGGGAGGTGCTGGCAGAGCTGCTCAGCTTGGAGCAGGTTCCCGAGCCCGTTTTTCCCGGGATCAAGTGGGACTCTCAGTAGAATAAGCCTACTCCAGTAAATATCTGTTGTTTAATCTTGTAGAGTATGCCTTCGAGCACAATCGAAGATTGAGCCTTATCAGGAATTACCATAGCTACGGAACAGCGGACAGCACAATAAAGCCTAATTGCTGCCTGTCAGAAATTTGGATCGGGCCGTGTTTGGAGCGGAGAGGGCAAAACGTTCCGGACCGCCTGGGTCTGGACATGGACAAAGCAGATACTGTCCCTGAACTGCCACCTCTCGGGCCATTGCTTTCGATTGTGCGCGGGACTTGGAGTCATTTACATGCGGTGTGATTGAAATCGGGGTTGGGATCTCTGGGGAAGAGGCGGGCAGGTGTCCCCTGCACGGGGGGAGCAGCTCCTGCCGGCATGCTGGGGTGCCCCCGAGGGGACCTGCTGCCACCGCTTTGCAGCGGGGCCGGACACTTTTCACTCTCCCTGGTGCTGGAGAGAAAGGAACGGCTGCGGAACGTGGCGTTGGCCCTTTCCCAAAAGTCCCCAGCCCGTCTGGGGACAGAAGGGTCTGGGCTTTCCTCCCACTCCTCCCGCTCCACCCGGGAGATGCCGGGACGAGCCCGCTCCTTTCCCCGCACAGCTGAGCTGGTCCGGGCGGGCGCAGGTGCCGGAGCAGGGCTGAGCTGAGCTGAGCTGGCAGCCCCAGACAGAGTCCCCCGGCCGAGCGCAGCTTTCCCCATGCTCGCTGGGGCTGCTGGCAGTCGAAGGGAGGGAGGATGCGCTCATGGACAAGGGGTCGTCTTGTTTCACCGCTGGGAAACGCGAGAGAGGCGAAGATTTGGAAATACTTCGGCAGTTCTTCCTCCCAGGTGGGATAACGCAGACCCAAGCGATCAAGAAAACAGTTTTTCCCTTTCAAGAAAATTTATCAAGCTAGGTTATTTCAAGAGAAGGGAAAAACCCTACATTAGTTCGAAAAATAGCCCGCTGCGGGGAAAGCTTTTTCTATTTTTACCAAGAGAGGTCTAGTTTTCGTGGGAAATTAAATACTACGCCTAGGCTGGCCTAAGACTTCTATTTCTCTATGTACCTTGCCCATCGTAGAGCCGAGGATCATAGAATCAACCATAGAATCGTTTAGGTTGTAAAAGACCTTTAAGTTATCGAGTCCAACCAGCCTCATGGCTGGGTCCGTCAGCGAAACGAGCAAACCCAGCGCCAGCCCCGCTCCCGGTTCCGCACCTCCCCGCGGCCCCGCAAGGCCCCTGCGGGTACCGGGCAGGGGGTGTGCGATGTGCGGGAGCCCCGGTGCGGCCAGAGCGGGAGGCAGAGCGGGAGCAAGTGCCGAGGCCGGCAGTGTCAGCGAGGGCAGCGCAATCCCCCGCACGGGCGTGGGCTGCCTTCACAAGTGCTGTTCCGGGGTGTGTTTTAGTTTGCTGGAGACTCTTAAGAAGCGGCAGATCTTGTAAACTTAGGCGATATTTACTATCGGCAAAGATAATCAACGAATCTGTCGCACTTACTGTACAAGTAGATTTCTGTAATAAGTAGATTTATGCGTCAAAAGAGAGATTTTTAAAGCGAAATTACCTGAACATAGTTTGTGAAAAAATAAGTAATTTCACTAATAACAAAATCCGACTGTTACGGTTAAATAGCTGTAAGAGAAAATGAAATTATACTTGGCTACGCCAGTAACAACCTATCTCAATTTCTTTTGCTGCAGAATTTACCCTTTAAATCTTAAAACATCGCTTCAAACTGGCGATGCTTGCGGTAACATCTGATGCCGCGGCGGGAAGGAAACACCGACGTGCACATTGTCACCGGGAAGACAAGGGGCTCGGTCTGTCCTGCGGCAGGTAAACGCTCACGGCATCTCTGCCACTGTTTGCGCTGCAAAAGGGGGTGAGGTGCGGGCAGGACGCGGCTGTGCCCTGTGCGGGGGGTGCCGAGCGGGGCCCCCGCGGCATCTGCGGTGCTTCGAGAGTACCCTGCGCAGGGGGCAGCCCTCGGGAGCTGTCCCACGTGTGCTCGTAGAACCAGCATCCCCCACCCCGGCTGATTATTACTTAGTAGTCCTAAAGGAAGGCGGCAGGATCCCTCTTCTTGCCTTTGGTGAGAGGGTATCCCCCGGGGACGAGGGGGGCGGCGGGCTCTCCTCTGCCACACGTCCCGCGGAAGTTTCCGGCAGGGACAGTCGGTCTAGGTGGGCTTCCGCACCGCCAGAATCACGGCAACCTTCGCTGCCAGGGCCGACCCGAAACCCGCCGTGTCTCCTGGGAGGAAGGACCGTCCGGGGATAACGTGGAAGGTGCCCTCGGGAGCTCTCCCGTCGCCGCAGCCCTGGAATGCGCGCTGGGGAGCTGCTGTTCCGAAGGCTGGAGAGGAAAAAGACACTCCGGGGCTTCACAGAAGCAGCGCCAGGTGGATCTCTCAAAAGCAGGTTAACTCACAGTGCTGCCATCCTCCCTCGCCTGCCCAGCCGCTTCCTTCCCCCTCCCATACAGACAGGTCGGAGGGACAGGACCAGGACCGGGCACACGCCGGCCCAAGTCCCTTGCAAAGGGCGCCCACCTCTCCTTTGGCCTCGGTGCCCTCGGTGCCCTGGCACGGCCGACCCTGCGCCTCCAGGGACAGGGAGCGCCCGGTGTGCGGGGCGGGGCCCCGGGCAAGCAGCCCGCACCCTGCGGCTACTCATGGAGGCGCAGGTTCCTCCCGGGGCGGGAGAGGCACCTGGAAAGACGCTTTCCCCTCGCAGGAACGGGGTCCGCCCGCCCTGGGCTGTGTCACTTCCCCTGGCTCCCGCAAGGGCGGAGGCTTCTCCGGGCGGTCCCCGGGGCCTGCGACCCCGCTGCCCTCGAGAGTCCCCACGGACATGCACGGAGCTGGCGGGGGAAGTCGTCCAGCACGTACTTACTGGCCACCTGGATCCCTCTAACAGTCTTGCAAGTCTCTCCTAAAGCCAAGGGACGTTAGGGTGAGATTTAGTGGCTCTTGCACCAGAAGAAGGGTGGGAGTGATGTGTAGGGGAGATATATTCTCCCACAGTCACCTCTCCCCCTCCATCCCCGGCTCTCCTCGTCTCCCCCTCCCCCCCGCGTGTCTGGTCCGGCTGGGTTCAGCAGAGCGGGCTGTGGGCAGCCCCTCGGTGGAGGTTGTGTGAATGGAGGATCGGCGTGGCTGACTCCTCCTCCCCTGCAAGCGCCTCTATTTGAGCTTTGCAAAGTTGAGGGTGAGCAGGCATCCGAGGTGAGGCGTGCGAGGCGGCCGTGCCCCCCTAGCACGGACAGGCGGACACACGCACAGACAGACAGACACGCACACGCGCGGACACACAGACACAGGCACACCCCACGCTGCCCTGCGCTGCGAGCGGGTGCAAGCCCGGAGGCGATCCTGGAGAACAACCTTTCCCTGTCGCTGCTGCCGGCTCCCGCAGGGCTGGACCCGGGGAGCTGCGTCGCGGAGCAAACTTCCCCCAAAGGGCTGAGCTCGCCAGCCTGGTGCCTGCAGCCGGAGCCGGCCTCCGGCTTGGCGGGCAGGAGCCAGGTGTCCTGGAACAAGTGCGGCCCGGGGGCAGACTGGCTGCCCGGCGGCAGGCAGAAGGTCTGCGACCAGATGGGCTCCGACGTGCGAGACCTGAACGCGCTGCTGCCCTCGGTGCCCTCCCTGCCGGGCAACAGCAACTGCACCATGCCGGTGAGCAGCGCGGCGCAGTGGGCGCCCGTCCTGGACTTCCCCCCGGGCGCCTCCTACGGCTCGCTGGGGCCGCACTCCTTCATCAAGCAGGAGCCGAGCTGGAACGGGTCGGACCCGCACGAGGAGCAATACCTGAGCGCCTTCACCGTCCACTTCTCCGGCCAGTTCACGGGCACGGCCGGCGCTTGCCGCTACGGGCCCTTCGGCGCCCCGCCGCCCAGCCAGCCGCCCTCGGGCCAGGCGCGGATGTTCCCCAACGGGCCCTACTTGCCCAACTGCTTGGAGAGCCAGCAAGCGATCCGCAACCAGGGTAAGGGCCGCGCTGCCGGGCGCCCCGGGCTCGGGGGCCGCCCCCGGAGCCGCCCGCTCCGCCTGGCCGGGCCGCGCCTGGTGGAAACACCAAGTCCAGTCTCCGCGGCTGCCCAGCCGGGTCAGGCGAGCCAGCCGTCCCGTGCCTCCCTTCCCTCCCTGGGCGGCAGCCACGTCGCTCCGGGGAGCTTTAGGAGCCACGATTTGCTGCCCCCCACACCCCTTCTGTGGGGCAGCGAATGGCTCTGCCAGGCGGGCTGGAGTCCCCCGGCTCCCTGCCTGGGTAGGAGCAGCCTCTCGCCTTCCCAAGGGTTTGTTCGGCCCGGAGACAGCGTAAGTCCTGAAATGGAGGTGGGGCCGGTGGCCTGAGACAATTCCCTCTACATATCTTGGGGCTACGGGTTGGGGGGGGGGGTGTGTATCTCCAAACCTCCTGAATCAGAAAAGCGCTGTCCGCACCTTAGTGTTTCCAAGCCCTTTGTCAAATTAACCTCGCCAGGGCTGGATGCCCCCCGGGCCTCTGTGCACGAACAGGGGCGCCTCGTCGTTTGTTGTCAGCATCTCCGTGGCCAGGACCGGCTGCGCTGCAGCTCCCCGCGGTCCCCGGTGTTCGCACCGCCCTGCGAAACTCCCGTGGGCTGAACGGCGATGGGGTCATCTGCCTGTGCCACCGGGAGCAGCATCTAATCGTTTTTCTTCCAGTGGTTGCAGTGTAAACATCTGCGGGTGCAAACGCGAGGAAGAAGGGAAAAAGGGGGTCAGCCTGCGGAGCGCTTGCCCGAGACCTTATGGGTCTTGTTCCCGCTCCTTCAGCTGGCCCCGGAGCCGCGGGATGTCGCGAATTGCCCCGCACTCTCCGGCCCCGTGGAGGGGTCGGGAGAGTCTGACCGAGGGCGGTGGGGCAGTGGCGGCCCCGACACTCGGGGGGTCGGCGGAGGGGATCCCGGCCGGAGCGGGATGTGTCGCCGGGGTCTCGCTGCTTTCGGCGCGGGGTCTCCCGCACCCAGCCCGCAGCTCGGGCTTGCTGTGCGCCGCGGGGGCACAGAGAGGGGCTGGGACCCACCGTCCCGGGAGGGCCCGGAGATTCGGGCTGTCCCCGCTCGCTGGCGGCAGGGCAAGGGGCAGAGCAGAGGCCGAGACCGGGCGGACTCGCTCGGTGCTGGCCGCCGAGGAGCAGCCCGAGGCCGGCGAGGCGGCCCGGGGCGATGTTTGCAGGGAAGGTGTTGTTCAGTGCCAGGTTGCCGTCCCGGTGCCACCACGGTGCTGCCTCGGACCCCCGGCCCCTGCCCGCATTCAGCGTCGGAAACCGCGGAGCGGGGCGCCGGGGCCCTGCCGCCCATCCCGGCTTGGCAGCATCCTTGGAGCGGGGGAGAATCCCGGCCTCGCCGGGGCCCCGGGACCTCTGCGTGGTTCCAGGCTCCAGCTGCGGGACGGGAGGGAAGCGGCACAGGGACTCTGCCGGGGAGCTTTGAAAGGCATCTGAAAGGGTCTTAGACATCGGAGAGGATTTGTAATTTCTGGGCCGAAATAGCGCTGAGAATGCGGAGAGAGGGGTGAGGGAAATAAATTCAGCGCCGGGTTAGCGAGGGACAAAGCAGCTTCGACCCCGTGCCATCCTATTTAACCCCAGCCGCCCGGGTTTGACCACCCCGAAGGGAACCGGAGCCTTTAACACACCAACACGCGGAGCCCACGCTGGGCAGCGCTCGGCCCGCGGCACCACCAGCCCCGCACAGCCCCGCACCTGTGCGTGCCCGGATAGCCGGGGCAGAGGCACCGACACCTCCTCCGCACCTCCCCGGCCCGGCCGCGGGGATCGAGGCCTTGCAGGAGCCTGGGGAAGGCGCCGTGGCGGGGAGCAAGCACCGTGTCCCGGCTTTCTCCATCCCTCCCTGCCTGCCGTGCTCCACCGGGCCGAGCTGCTCCTTCGGCAAGGAGGAATTCGGCAAAGGGTGTTTGCTTTTTTTTTTTTTTTGCTTTTTTTTTTTTTTTTTGTTTTTGTAGATGGATAAAATGTTCTTGCTTTGGCTCTCCTCAAGGTTGAACTCCCTTTTTAGTTTTTTTCTAAGACGGTTCCTCCGACCGTGGGAAAGACGCTACCTTGGCTCTGAGATGACATTTCTGCCAAGTCTGGGATGGGGTGGGGGTTAGGAAACTAAGGCTTTGAAACCTCTGCCCAGTTTTCCTCTTCTCGTTTGCCTTTCATCCAGCTGGGCTCCTCCAACAACTGGATGCCTCCAATGGGCCCCGTTCTCCAACAGATGTACAACTTTCAATTATTTTCAGCACATTTTAATCAGGACTGGTTCTGATAACGCCCTAATTAAAGAGACCTCACTATCGGCAGCTCGGTTCAGAACTCAACTTTCTTATCACATTCCTGAAGCTTTGGGTCAGGCAACACCGGAAAATGCGGCCAAAACCTTGTTCTGCTCTGAGCTGAGTTTTGAAGGTCACCGAAACTCTGTGGCGGGCCAAAAGTAACGTAGAAAGTGTCAGTATTTTCAGAAAGCGAAAAAAGACGCAGAGGGAAATGGAGAAAAGGGAGTTGAAGGTTGAGCCTCCACCCTGAGGGCTGAGGGAGGAGATAAGGAGCGAGAAACAGCTGTGGGATGGGAGCCCGTGAGGTACCGGCCTGTCAACGCTGCCACAGGAGCTCTGCTCTTAGGGTCAGGGGCATGTGAGAGACATTTGGCCGGGGACAAGGCAGTCCCACTCCTATCCCAGCCCCGTAGTCTTAGGGCCGACCTAAAATCATCGGTTTCAAAGTCTTCTGGCTTATGTTTTTTTTTCCTCCCCGTTCCTCCCTTCATTTCTCCCGCTCAGCCGCGCAGGTAAATGAAGCTCTGTAATGTCTCTGGCTCCAGCCTGTCCGCAGAGAGAATAAAATGGAGACGCAACATTCGGATCCCTTTGCTGCCTCTGCATTTTATTCTCTCTGAAACCCGCCGTGGTTACCGATCGGCGGCAGCGGCGAAGCAGAGACCTGCCCTGCGCCGAGCACCCGGTGAGCTGAGAGAGGCGCCTGAACACAGTCCCGACTGCTCCCTCTCCACTAACAAAATCACTCTCCAGCCTCACAGTCCATCCAGACGAGTGTGTGGAGGGTGCTGGAATAAGCAGGTTAACGGAGAGGAGTGCGAGGGAGGAAGCGCTCGTAGTCCCTTTGGTTTCTTTTCCCAGCCCGCGACGGACTTTTTGTTTTGTTTTGTTGGTTTTTTGTTTTGGTTTTATTTTTTTTTTTAAGAGTGGCTCTCGGAGGAGCTTCGTTCTCGGGGTAAATGCTGATGAGCCGAGAAGCCTCTGAGATAATATTACTTTGTAATTACTTTTTTAGCTGAAGTTGTTTAGCCAGCTCCAAGTCATTAATGAAAGTTGGTGTCCGAGCACCTGATTTACGATTCCGTGTCGGCCCGGGGTCAGCAGAGGTGGTCTCTTTCCATCTGAATCTGCTCGGTGTAGGAAACAAAATAGGCTGTTTATTATTTTGGAGAGCAATTTTCGCTGAAAGGAGGAGTTTTATTTTTGCATGTAACATTCCGCCTCTTTATTGCAGACTCTTCAGAAAGCGGCTCTTTAAAAAAATAAAGAAAAAAAAAAAGGCAAGATTAAAGGGTAACTTCTAAATTGGAAACGCCACATGAGTACACTGAGCAGATGGAAATCTTCCTCTTTAATATGAGCAACAATTAATGAAAACATCCTTTTTATTACCGAAGCCGATCTGTTCTCTTTAAACACGAACAAGACTTCCGACTTTCCGCTCTCGGAGCGGGCAGCCCTGCCGGGGGTCCCGCGGGGGTCTCCCCGCAGCGCCCCGAGTCCGCAGCCTTGTCAAGGGCGTGTGTCGAGGGGGGGCGATGAGAAGAGTGAACGGAGGGGCACAATTTAGCCCTGTCCTTTTGCTCAGCTTGGGCAGCCGCCCCGCGGTGCGGTCGGCAGTGGCCAAGGATTTCAGAGCGGCTCGGAGGGGCTTGGCGGGGGGCACCTGCTAACCCCGCTGTGGTCTTTCGGCAGGTTACAGCACCGTGGCGTTTGACGGGACCCCCAGCTATGGCCACACGCCGTCCCACCCCGCCGCTCAGTTTACGAACCACTCCTTCAAACACGAGGACCCCATCAGCCAGCAGCCCTCCCTAGGTAATTCCCAATCCAGAGTGGCTCCGGGGTCGCAGTGCTGCCCCAATACGCTATAGGCTGGCACAGGTGCCCCAGTGCTGGAGCCCCCTCTGCATCGCAGGGCAAGTGGAGGGGCGGTCGGTCGCCTTAGGGGTTAATTTTTTGCCGCTTTCTCCGCAGGGGACCAGCAGTACTCGGTGCCTCCCCCGGTGTACGGCTGTCACACGCCCACCGACAGCTGCACGGGCAGCCAGGCCCTGCTCCTCCGGACCCCCTACAACAGGTACCTCCGCCGGCGGGGAGCTTCGCCTCCCCTCCTTTCGCGCGGGTTGTTGCTGGGATGCGGTCTCCTCCCCGCATGCCGTTCAAACAGCTTCTTCTTTATGGAAGGAAACAGATTTATTTTTTCCCTTCTTAAAAGAAAAAAAACCCCAAACAAACATTCATACGTAAAAACCAAACAAACAAGCAAAAAAAACCACAACCAAAACCCAACCCAAACAAACAAACAAAAAAATCCCAAACAACACCCCAAACACCACAAAACGAAAAGAAGATGCTGCGCCTTCCGTCCCGGGCCCCGCCGTGTCTCGGAGCTTTCCCGGGCCGTCTCTCCCACCCGGGCCGGGGGTCGCGGGGGCATCGATGCCGCTCGGCGCTGGCAGAGCATCCCGGGGGGACTCGGGGGAGCCGCTCTCCGGCGGCAGGTGCCGGCCCTCTCTGGGAGAACGGAGCCGGGCTGCTCGTCCCCCTTAGAGCACACCTGTCCAGTAGCCCGCTGGTGCAAAGAGTTTGGGATTTGCTTTTAAGCGCGCCGGTGGGGAGAGCCCGGGACAGTCCAGCTGAGCCCCGGGGCTGCAGGGCCCCGCTGCCCGCCCTGCGCCTTCTCCCCGCAGCCCCGGAGCTCTTACCGGAGGCCGGGAAGGTGTGGGAGCACTGGCTGGGGAGCAGCAGCGATGGGCAGAGCGTGGTACACGCAATTAAAACTCAGCTCCGTCCAGAGGCTTCGCCTTGCAGACCAAGAGCCCTTGCGATGGCTCCCAGGGGTGATGGGAGCTGGCCCGCAGGGAGGTTATTTATTGGAATCGGGGCAATAAACCTATCGGATTTCCTTGCCGGGAGAAAGGTGCATCTGGAGCTTTGCTGCAAGCAAAAGTCTTTTTGCCAACAGACGGGCCTGTGGTAAGCGCGGCTTCCCGGTTTTTTTTCTTTCTGACATGAGGGCTGGGCGTTGGAATTTTACAACGTGTTTAGTGAGTAAAAGAAGTTTCCCAAAATTTATTCTTCAACTTTTTGTGAACTTGGAGCCAGTCCCGTATCTTAGAGTTGCTAAGTAACTCTCGCACACAAAACAATGTGCCTCTGCGAAGGAAGCCGCGAGCGGCTCCTCTTGTAGGCCGCTTATATCATCTCTGAATAATCAACACTGGACGTGAGACAACAAAATTCTGTCACTTCCAGAAGCCACTTCGCTAACGAACGTGAGCTGACGTCAAGGGAAGGAGGGAATGAGGTAATGAAGGAAGGAAAGAAGCCTATCCAGAGAGATTAGCTTGCAGAATAATTGGCGGGGCGAACTCCTGCACTGAAGTGACACAGATTGCTCGCCGCGCAGGGAAATCTATAAACATGGTTTGCAGGGAGGCTCGGGGAGGGCAGATCCTACCGGGCCTCGGGGCTCGCCATCGCTCCTCTCCTGGCAGCCACAGCACCTGGGAGGTGTGATTCCCATAGGAAACAGCTGATCGTGCCGAGCCCCCTCTCCTCCATGTGCCTCCACCGAGGCAGCGGCGGGCAAAGGGAGAGCACTGCGGTGTCACCGCCCTAACGCGGGACTGCACTTGAGGTCGGATTTCTTCCCGACCTCAGCCTTGATCCTGCCCTACTCCCTGGGAGGCTTACGGCTTACTCCGATAGGATAAGGATTTAAGCCCTTATACCTCACAGAAGCCAATACTGATGTGCGGGGGTGCAAATCAGGCAGAACTTGTTCCACGTCGAGGGCAGCCCCAGCTGTACAATGCCTGCTTTTTTTTTTGAGGGCCGCCCAGGTGGGTGAGCTCAGTGCAGCCTCCCCTTAATAAAGGGGATGTATAAGTGTTCCCCTACAGAACACGGTCCAAAGCTCTTGGAAAAAGCCGTTCTTCCTAACACAAGTGTGAACGAGTAGTTGCGGTACAGAAACAGAGTGGACTCATTTGCCACATCGCCAACGCCCTGAAAACGACCGCAATGTCCTTTTCCATATTTATATTGATTTAGCGAAATGGTGATTAGTTTGTTTTTTTTTTTTCAAGGCCGTATTTATTCCGCACCTCCTTTGCGACCATTTCTTTCACTTTTCGCAGTTCAGGTCAAGTTTGACAGCTCTGCTTTGGCAAGTGATTGCTCAGTCGCCGCATCTGAGCGCCGGTGCCGGTGATGGGTGCTCAACCCCGGAGTGGGGGGGGGTTCGTCCTTCCTGGGACAGAGTGGGGACAACAGGCACTGCTGTTCGCCTTTAGCAGGGGGAGAGGGGGCGATGTGACGGAGGAGACGAGGTCGGGGTCGGGAGGTGTTGCCTCTCTCTCCGGTGGGATGCGACGGCTGATGTTTGCCCTGCACCACCTTCTCTCTGCGCCGCCCGGGGCACTGGAGCAGCGCTCGGGCGTTGTTTGTGATCCCTCGCCCACCCCTAACCGAGGCTTCGGGTCCGCTCCGCCTTGCGTAGACCTGTCAGAGCCATCCCTCCGTCACCCCCGTCCCGGATCCGTCGTGTCCAACAGGACCCGAGGGGTGATGCTTCGGCTGGCAGAGGTGGAGCGAGAGAGCATCGCGGGGAGATGCAGAGGGAGCCACCTCCATCCGATGCTCTCTCTTCCCCCTCCTCGCATCTCCCCCGCTGGGTGGAAGGGACCGCTCTCTGCTTCTCGCTCCCCGCGGGAGCTGCGCAGGGTCTCGAGTGGGCGTGGGTAGGAGGGTCCCTCTGCAGGGAGAGCTCCTGGTGTCAGTGCGGAGCCAGTGAGGGAGAGCGCCTCGCCATCGCTCCCGTACCCCGGCAAAGCAGTCGCGAAGGCGGCAGCTTGAAGGAAAATGTTAGAAGATCGTAATTCTTATCCTGGAAGCAAAACTATCTCTGCAATCTCTCGCCTCGGCAAGTACTTGCTTTCTGTTTATAGTGCGGCCCGCTCTGCTGCCAAGGAGCCCCACGCCTCTGCTTGGTAGCTGGTCACGGATGAGAAACCCGCGCACATCGCAAGTGTGCATTTGTGGGTCCATTCAAATGGTGATGTGAACTTTTCTACCTCGCGCTGTTTAATGTAGTAAACATGCTCGATGTTGAAAATTTACTGTGAGTCACACTTGCAAAGACTCTAAAAGTGGAGGAGTCTCGGTTCAGATTATAGCTCTTTCTGTGCAGAGGTCAAGAACTCGGTAATACTCCAGTGCAGGCCAAAACAAACTCTATATGATCTACTACTGGTTTCCTTTTAAGTTCCCTTTTTGCTCAGCGTTGACTTCCTTTTATTCCACTCCAACTTACATTAATCCCCGTTGTAGAAATGTTCCCCCCCTTCCTCTCGTTTCTCTTTAAAAGCATCTCTGTAATGAAAATAAGTTATTTTTAGTGTCTTCTTGTGGCCGTTGGAAGGGCCAAGGATTCAGATTGGAATCAGCGCAGGCATATCCCTGGAGACCCCGCTTTCCTCCTCATCATTCAAACCTCATCCAAACCCGAGATTTTGAGCGGAGCTGTTAATTCCATGAGATCATCCCACGGTATTGTTAATAATAAACCATAGCGAGGCGTAAATGGCGTTAGGGACGCCCCGTTCTCTTTCATGTCAGATGCGAGATGTTTAAGCCGACTCGGTGTTGGGTGTCCCCCGACCCGGCCATTCCTGCCTCCGGGTTTAAGAGATGTGAAGCCCGGCCGTGCCCACCTGCCTCCCGCCCAGGGCCGATTCCCACGAGTTAGCCAAAGCTCGGCCAATTCGAGATGGAAACCTCGCAGGGCCGTGGCTCAGCACAGCAAACGAATTCCTTCCCTTAGCCACTGCCAGCAGCAGAGATTCCACAGCCCGTGGGCATCCTTGTCGCGGGGCATTCCACACCCAGGGCGTGGCGGGAGCCCGCAGCGCATCCTGCGGGAATCCACCCTCGGGACCTCAAGTCGAACTTCCAGTTCAACCCGGGCAGCAAAAACAACCGAGGCTTTCCGTTCAATCCCCGCCGGGCCGGGCTGGCGTGGGGTCCGCGCCTGGGTATCTGCTCCCCCCGCACTCACTCATTCCCCCACCGCAGGAGGAGGGCGAGGGGTGCGAGGGCTACGGGTCTCTCCTGGGGCCGTGCCGATTCGGAGCGTGGTTTAGCTAAAGTAGCCGTGTTCGGCTCTCCCTCTCGCTCCCACGACTTCCCAAGCCTGCCCGAAAGCCGCTCCGGGCTCCCTTCGGAGGCTGAAGCCGGCTCGGGTTCTGCGGTTCAGCTGTGACCAGGAGTGGAAGGTGGCCGGACCGCGGGCATGGGACGAGAGGGAGCTTTGGCCGGGGGGCTGCGGGGTCCTCTGGGCGCGGAGAGGTTTGTTTTGGACACTGTCACCCAAAGGCGGCATGGAATACAGTGGCTGAGAGCTGTGACAAGATGAATAAGTGTATTGCTTTATGAAAAAGCAAAGGAGGGGAAAAAGTGGATATTGTGGGGGAGGCTCTTATAAATGAACTGTCAAGGGAAAGAAAGTTAAAGGGAAATCTCCTGCTGTAAATGCATCGGGCGGGCACTTCTAATAAAAATCAGGGTCCTGGAGGAATTAATTACAGCAGCATTACAGGAAGAATTCGTGGAATTGCAAAACGTAGTTGGCACAGACCAGCACGGACTGCTATTGCAAATGGGGAAACTGCAGGAGAGTTTAACAATTCCTGAGCTGATATGCAGGACATTGTAGTAGCATAATAGCACTTCAGACATACTAATGAATAATAGCGTCCAGTGATACTGACAAATGATATTTCGCATACTTCGAGATTGAAGTCACTTAATTTGTTTTTATATGCAAAAGCTTCCCACTGGAATCTGGCTCTTTTAGGTCGCTTCTACCTGCCACGAAGTTAAAAAAAGAAAAGAAAAAAAGGGAAAAAAGAAAAAAAAAAAACCCCTTCTAATAACAGAATGAGATAAATTCACCTCCTAAGTCCAGCGAATTTAGGTGTGATTAATCAACGGGGGAGAGTCGCGTTTATTGTGAGCGGCTGTTCCGCGGCATCCATCAGTGCGCCCGGCTGAGGGCGGGGGGCTCCCTGCTCGTCCCCCCGCCGCTCACCGGGGAGCTGCGCTGCGGGGAGAGCCCACAGGGGACCCGGGGGAGCCTGACCCGGGCTGCGGCACCTCCTCGGCCCGGTGGGGACCGTGGGGACCTGCCCGGGCGGCAAAGCGCTGCCGTGCCCGCCTCTCACCGCCCCTCACCGCGGGGCTGCCGCTCGGGCTGCCTTCGGTGTGCACCGGCGGGGAAAGCGCCTGTTCCAGCGCTGAGCTTCGTTTATCGCTCGGCCACTCCATTTTTCTCCTGCTTGTCAAGCCCCTCTATGTAGCAACATCCATCATGAGTCACGATAGCTGTTTCACTCCATTACCCACGTGGTCTCTCACACTCCTGGTTAAAACAGTTAACAGATTTGCCTTTTTGAAACAAATAATCCGCTGCGTTAGTCTGCCCGGCTGCCTATATTCGTTTCACTCTTTTCAATGTGTCAATATGGGATATTATTTTTCCGTAAGGAGAAAGTTTTATGTTTCCATTTCCAGCTGCTTAAAAATCGTCAGGCTTGCAGATTTCAAGGGACTTTTCGTTCCACAGCCTTTATTTTTTTACTTCCTTTTTTTAAAAAAAAATCGTAACACATCGATAAAAGGGATTGCACAAAGTACATTCGTTTTCTACTGTTATATAGGTATATTTAAAACCAATAACAATGAAATTATTGATATCTTGATGTATTGTTTTTGATATTTGTAATTCTAGTTCTAATTCTACATGTTTTCACAACAGTGACAATTTATACCAAATGACCTCGCAGCTTGAATGCATGACATGGAATCAAATGAACTTGGGATCCACGCTGAAGGGGTAAGGAGCTTTGTTCTTTTCTAACCCGCTGCCCTAGTGTAGCTGTATTACTGTGCTAACTCTGTCTTGTATTTTATGACTTCAATCCTGTCACTTGCACGAAAAAATACTATCCGGTCCTGACAGTGGCTCATCTGGCTGTGGTTTGCCTTGGTTTTTGATACTCCCAGCAGCAGCCTGAGCTGAGGGTTGGGGTGCCGCGCCCATGGAGCCCAGCCCTGGGTGTCCCGGCGGGGACAGGGCAGGACAAGGCAGGGGAGGGATGGGCGGCGGGTCCCTGGGTCCGTCCCGGAGGGGCAGCCGCGGCTCCTTCGCGCTCTCCTCCTTGAGCCGTCGCCTCTTCCTACCATCCCTCTTCCCTTTCCCTGCCTTCGCCAGGCCCTGCGTCCTGTGTCCCGGGCCCGGCCGCCTCCCGGCTTCCTTCCTCCCGGCCATTGTCGCCCTCCCACCTGCCGGGAAGAGGCTCCGTCCCGCCTCCCCCGCGGGGCTTCCTGCGGCGGGCCGGGCAGGAAGGCTCCGAGGCGCCGCGGGGCCCCGCCGGGGTGGCGGCCCCGGGATGGGGGTCAGCTCCGCTGCCTCCACCAGCCCTGCCCGGGACAGTGATCCTCCCCCGCGGGACGGGGAACAGACACCCGCCGGACCGGGGCACTGCCGTGTCCTCACCTGGTTTCATCTGCCATCGCCACCAAGAGCAAAAGAGCCACCTCTCGATAGTAATCCAAAGAGCCACCTTTCGATACCAACCAAGAGTGAAAGAGCCACCTTTCAATACTGACCCAGAGTGAAAGAGTCACCTTTCAATACTAACCCAGAGTGAAAGAACCACCTTTCAATACTAACCCAGAGTGAAAGAGCCACCTTTCGATATTAACCAAGAAAAAAACCACAGAGTGTCCGCTCAGAGCAGATAATTCCCTTCTCTGAGTACATAATTGGCTGTGAAAACCACCCCACCGAAGGCAGGTATGGCCAGCCTTTCGATGTTCTCAGTGTCTAGGAGTGAGCAGCCTCAAGGGAACAATGGGAGAGGCCGTGGAAAGCCTTGCGTAGATCTGTGCTCTCATGCAGTTGTCCGTAAATGTGAAAGTCTTTGTTCAAGATGAACTTTGTGAGCAGTGCTGTGGCGCGATAAAGGAAAAAAATATTATGGGTCTGCTTTTAGCTCATTCACAAACGGTGTTTTGAAGGTTAGAGGGAGAAGATAGTAACATAGTAAACTATCTGTATGGAAGTGAACGACAGAACTGAGCCTGAAGAGGTGTCTCAAGGAGCTCTCTTGTGGTTAGAGAACATCCAAAAATCCTACAGCTGTGTACAGTTCACTGCCTTTGCTGCCGATCCCCTCTTTTTAAAGGTTATTTCCTACTTTTTTTCTCATCAGTGTTTTTGATTTCCTCTTTCAACTGTAGTCTTCAAAGATCAGTCATTTCAATATTAGACACTGTTTTGTCTCTTCTGAAGAAAATATCCTGCAAAATGGAGAAACACATCAACCTTGACCGAGGTCCAAGTTATTAAAGCAAGGAAGACGTTATTCTTTGGGGAACTCAGTGAAAAAAAAGGAGTCACAATAGGAATATTAAAGGAGTACTGAACAAAATAAATGGCTTCTTACTTGTCCAGGAGTCAGACTGTTAGCAGTGTAAAGTATGTGACCTAGGATGTATGAAAAGGGGGGAAAAAAATCAAGATGAATGATCTATGGTAAAACAAAGCTGAAAGTTTTGGTAGAGGCCAAGATTGTAGAATCTGTGGAAAATCAGTGCTAGACATAGCCTCATCACTGGTAATATGAGCCAAAATAGTTATCTGTCTTTTCTGGCTGAGAGTTACAATACACAGTACCTCCAATCTCAGTTGCCATGAACATAAGGTATTCTTCCCCAGATTTACATCTTTAAAATATATGAACTGTTCATAAGTGATTCCCAGGCGTTTAGTATTTCAGATGCTTTTCTCAATCTTGTAATTTAAGAATTTTGGAATGAATCTTTCTGTTGAAATATGGAGCTTCTAGATTCTGTCCAAAGATGACAGTCCCTGTTTAGCTCCTTGCCTTCAGTTCTCCCCAGCTTCCTGGCTTCAGTAAGACTTTTGCACATTATAAGAAGGAAGAAAACATTGCCAGTAAGTTCTGCAAACAGTTAGAGAACTCTAAAATTATATAAAACTTACAAGTCATACACTTTATATTTGACAGCAGACCAGGTCAGTAGCTTGCTTTCTGGGTTCATGTTCAGCACGAGTTTAACACACTGAAATGAAGCTGTTGCTGTGCATTTCAGGTAGAGTTAGTTGCCAGTTTCTGTGCTGAGGTTATCTAGCAGTTTATCAGAGAGCATTCTGGATTTAGCTCTTTACATTCTTGCCAATATATAAACGTTCATCTCCACAATCTCCTCACCCCAGATTAAAAATCTGATATTGGGCAAGGAATACTGTCAGTGTCCAAAGCTTTGTCCTTTTCAGTCATTGTGAAAGTCGTTCCATTGGGTTGAAAGCTTATGAACAGCCCTCTTTGTGTGTGATCAGAATTGAGAGCCTGACTTCTAAACTATCAATCATTTTATCTGCTCATAGCCTGCTTCAGTCCATGCCTTTAAGGCCATAGAGGACTTTTTTTCCTGAATGTTTTTTTCTCTATGGATATTTTAATATTGAATACTGGAAACGATGGCAACAAGTTTCTTTGTCTCAGTGGAGCTGAGTCTTTGAGTGCTTTCAGTAGATGTAAGTGTTATGAATTTGTGGAAGGCATGGCCTGAGAGACAAGCAGAGGTGGGCAGTAAAAGGTATGGAACAGAATCCCTGGCCAGCCATTGCCTCTTGGTGAAGAAAGACATCTAAGGTGAGGTGAGATGTTGTCTTCTGGCAGAGTACAGCAATGTGATCGATTGGCAGGGGAAGGAGAGAGAGGTGTAAATGGGAAAGCAGATAGAAAAGGCTGCAGCCACGAGTTTTTGATATTCCTACTTGCTGGCAAACCAAAAGGATGTCTGATGGCCTAAGATAAGCATCTCTTTGCAAGGATTTGTCCCTGGAAAAAGAAGACAACCCACTACCTCTACCATGTAGTCCAAGTGACTTCAATTAGTGTTTTAGATTTTCATTTAGGCTCTGAATGCCAACTCAGTTGAGCTCTGATTGAGCCCAGGTTGTTCTTATAACTCATGTGAGGGAAGAACCGTGCCTTGTGAACTAGTGTGTTGATTGTGTTGCTTGTTTGCTCAGGTACCTCTCTGTCACCCTCTGAAGTTTGGGTAAGCAAGAGAGAGGCTGGGCTTGTTGTCTTTGAGCTGTCACAGAAGCTGGCAGCTTCAAGAACTTGAAAGGAAAGCTTTGTTGTTAAGGCAATCACCACCCCTGGTGGAGTGGATTTTATCTCCTCAGACTGTTTGCTGATGATTTGTTCCTAATTTCGTGGTTTTTTGTTTGGAGCAGCTGAGATCAGATTTATACTCTTGCAGGAAAGTCAGTGGGTCCTTTGCTTATTACCCTTAGAACTCCGGTCCCACACGTTTCAAAATGCGTGCCCCATGTTAGTAGACACCTTTTCAACTCATTTCTGTTCTTAAGACTTTTGTGTTTCTTTTTTATTTATCCAGTATGAAAAACACTGCTTCCTTGCATAGTAGTTTTGAAGGTAGACCTCATGACTATAAACCCTTCCTTGGTATTTTGAGGAGTTATGTATAAAAGTGACTGGTACCAAGAAGGAAATGATACGTCACGGTAGACAAGAAATGTAGATACAATCCCAACAGCAACACTTACAATTGTCTGTTCAGCTGCTTGAGTAAAAGGTTGTGATCCATATTTCCAAGAGTCATCTGAAATTGAGTGTATAACCAGACAAAATTTTGGGTTTTCCCATTTTAGTTTTGCTTGGGTGTTAAGTACTCAGCTTGTTCCATGGAAATTGGTATTTGTTGCTGTTTTCTCAGGCTCAATGGAAGGAATTTAGCTATGATCTCTGTAGAACTCTACTAAAACTGCTTCTAAAACAAGATAGTGAAAACTAGTATTGTTTAGGAGGGAATTGTAAAGGTTTTTCTGTTTAGCTTTGGTGGTATTAATAGTAAAATTTTAAGGTGCAAAACTTTCTACTTGGGTTCAGTTCTGCAGTCAAGATGAACTGGAAATGGACACACTAACCTAATGTCTCTAGAACTGAATTTGTCCTTTCCCACTGGTAGCTGAGGGTCTCATTATGAAGGGAAGCGTTGGGTAAAATCCTGATTCCAGTCGGGTCAATGATAAAAAACCCCCAAACCAAACAAAGACTGTTGAAGTCAGAAATACTAGGGTTCCCTGAAAATCCAGAGCCTTCCTTTCATCAGTCAGCTGCTTCTCTCATTGAAGATGGCAGAAGGGCTCTAATCTGTGAAATCATGTTTTTTAATAGTCCCTTGCCTTGGAAAGTACAGATAAAAATGCAGCTCTATACTCCACCCTCTGTATTAGTATTAGACAAAAACCAGGCAGAAACAGGATCTTCTATATAACTAATCAGAATCTTTTTGCTGTCTCCATATGTATTTTTCCCAGGGTGCTAGGATGGTAAATATTTTAGCAGAGGGAATTAACTCTACTTCTCTTCCTTTATGTTCTGTTATCAACGGGACTAGCCCACACCCTCACTCTGCCTCGTTTTTGGCTCTGTTTCTAACCCCTAAAATTCCTGTTCCTGCATTGAAACACAATTAAATTGAGGCTTAATGTGGTGCCTGTTTTATGTAATCTTGCTTTCTGGCTTTTTTTATTCTTCCACGTCTGAATCTCATGAATCAATGTGTATTCACATTTCATCTGAAATTTTCTAACTCTCCTCAGTGTGCCCTAAAGCTTCCCTTTTTTGGTTTATGAAATAATAATAAAAAGCTTAACTCTTCAGATTAAGTTGTAGCTGCTTTATACATTAGACAGGCAATTTCAGTTTAACAAAGTAAAAATGGTGTGAGAGAGAAATTGCAGCTTGATTATTTTTTAAAATATTCAGATTAGAATGTCATCTTTTATGAGGGTTTTTTTATAACCACTTAAATTGATACAACTCTCTAAAGCTGCTCTGTTTTTCATCACACATTCTCATCTGTAAACCCTTCATTTTTATTAATCTTTGCACAATCTGTGCAACTTTGAGATTAATCATTTTAAAAGAGCTACTCTCCGAGTGTTAAGGATTTGCTGTGCTAATGGTAAATGCAAGCCCTTTAAATACTCTACAACACAGAGACCTTCCTTAGCGTTCCGTGCTGTGTAAGTGTCAGTCTTTGTTGCCCAGTTATCTAGAATTGCATTTTATAGCTATGTTTCCAGGTCAGTTTCTGGCTGTCTAGATCCAGAGAATAAAATATACTGAGTCCTTTTCTCACCAACTAACCCAAACTGTAAATATTTATAGTCCAGTTCTGCCTTTGTGCAGCTCCCATTGAAGTTACAGAGAGTTGTATATTTACAAGTGAAGGCAGAACTGGCCTGTGAGGCCAAATCCTCCAGTCCTTGTGAAGCAAAAATTTGTGTTGGATCCTGGCAGGACAGCTTGGCTGCCTCTGGCCTCGCTTAGAGTCCATTTAGGACCTGTGGAGGGATCAGTCCAGGACTGCAACTTACTTACTGGGGATTTTTCTTTTTTTTTTTTCTGTCTCTTTTTTTTTTTTTTTTTTCTTTTTTATTTCTTTTATCAATTCAACCGTTCTCTCCCTAATTATCCCCCTGGCTTGAGGTGGATTTCTCCTGTGGGCTGCTCAGCCCTTGGAGCAGGAGGAGACACGGTGTAGGAGCTTTGGCCATGCTTTCAGCCAAGGGCACTTGCAGCAGGGCAGTGAGTAGCTCCACTGGCAGGTCTCCAGGCTGCCACAGTGTTGTCTGAGCAGCCCGTCCTGCTGAGACAGAACATGAGCTTTGGTGGAGATCTGGGCTGTCCCCTAGTCCTCGGACTCTATCAGGATAATTTTTCATTATTATACATATAGATTTGGTGCCTGAAATGCATAAGGCATTGTCTGTCTAGTTAAACACAGAGTGCCTGATTAGAAAAGATTAAAATTAAGAAATGTCCTACCTTCTGGAGATTTCTGTTTAGTTAATGTACTGCAGATATAAATTCATCAGTTACTTGTATTGCTCATGTATGTGGCACTGCATCTGCTCATTATCTCTTGTACGTAATAAAGCGGGTGTTTGAGTTTAATAATGCATTTAGATTTTTATCAGTTCTTCTTTCACGCCTTTATTATAGTACATAAATTACAGCCATGTGAAACAAGCCAACTGTGCCAACTGTGGTGCACATTTTGTGGCATACATCATGGATGCCTGGAGTAAAGAGGCTGGAAGAAAAAGAAGTGTATTTCACCATGAGGTTACTATTGATGCACAGTGGAGGCTGAAGTTCAAGAGAGCAGCAGTGGAGGGACTGTCTGTGAAAACTCCTCCTTCAGTGTTCCAGTTTCCCACTGACTGGAAAGAATATCCACCTGTTAATTTCTATCTCCCAGAGGGTCAGATTATTCCATAGTGCTTCATAATGAATAAATTGTGTTTTAACCAAGAAATCTCTTGTGATCCATTTTGCTGTCATCATCCGTATGGCCATGCTGAGTACCAGCCAAAGCTGATGGAAATGTGCCCAATATAAAATAGGAAATAGGGCTCCTGATTATTAAACTGTCTCTCCTAGGGAGCTGGTTAAGGACTTAGTGTATTATGAGTCAAGAGGCTCAGGAAACAGGTTTTAATCTTCACAGCTTTGCAGTTGTATGTACAGTTCTAGTGAAGTATAAGTAGAAATAATGTAAGGAAATATGTAAAAGGCTGAATGTTGAGGAAGGCTTCTCAACTGTGCAATAAAAATTGAGGTGGAGATCAACTGGAGGATACCTCTCATTCGTAGAGCCATTCCTTAGGGCATACACAGGGTCTTTGTTCTGTTTCTTATTCCTGTGAGGAATTATTTCAAAACTGAGTGGTTTTTACAGAAAAGGTTATCATTGAAAGATGAAAACCGTGAGAATTTTGAGGGAAAGTGTGGCTGTGTTTTATGGTGTAATCTTTTACTGCATATTCCTCCTTCTCCTTCTAAAGTTTCTGTCCTGGGAATTCTTCTTATCTGACTCTGTGTCTGTTGTTTATTGTAGCATTTAAGGTTGTTAGGACACGTGTGAATTTGGGAGGTTACATGGTTACTCAGGGTGACCAATGCTGAAGTGAATAGGAATATTCACCCTCGATTACTGCTGTGTTACAGACCAGCAACAGCTTTTACTGCAGAACTCCCTCTTTGTCCATGATAGTTCCCATTTCACGTCTCTGCAATTTGTGATCAACATGGGTATCACCATGGGCTGAGTGACTTCAACACCCTCCTCCCATTATTTTTTTTAAACATGTACAGACTTGCTGCCTTTAAATAGAGTAGAAAATTTGGTGCTGGTGGGAAACCTGAACTGATCCAATGGTAATAGCAAGTGGTAATTTGTGACTTGTATTAGGGAGCAAAAGGTCATGTCTGGACCCTGGGCAGAGAGGAGACCCTATTTATTTGGACATGGTGCATATCTACAGAAGAGTTTAATCTATTTAATCAGATAATGCTATCTTCTTTATCTATTATTACAGACATTACTACAGATGAGAGATATTTTCTTGCCACTGCTCTATAACTTATTCCATTATGGTCACGTTTGCTACTTAAAACTGAAATAAACAGAGCATACCTTCCCAAAAGGTGTAGCCTTTGATTTGAATAGTCAGGTGAAGCCAGGATTTGAAGCTGAAACTGTAAAGCAGCAAAGGAATTGACCTCAGAGAACACACCTGCCAGGTGGCAGCCTGTGAGTTGCTGTGGGGACCGACGATGAGGAGTGCAACCCACCTGCTGCAGAGAGAGCTGCTCCCAAACACTGCTCCCCTCCTCTTTGCTGAGCTTCACAGCCCCTTTAGACACATCCCATGTTCCAGTTCCACTGCCTGTTCTGCAAATCACTTAAGAGGTTTAAAAATTCCTTGTAATTCTACTCTGCACATGAACTTTGAGTGAAGAGAAAGGAAGGGCTGGTGAAATGAGAGTCTGGGCCTCAGGGACCCCTTCAAATTGCTATTGCAAGCATTTGGCAAAGGCTGGGATAACATCCTATGTATCCATCTTTGTCCCTAGCTGTGTGCCCTTGGGCTTTGTTCTGCACCTTCTAGTTTCTAGTGTGGTGTAAAACATGTACACTTACCATTGCCAGTATATATTTCTACCTGTGACAGTGTACACATTAATGCTTTATTTAAAAAATAAAACCTAAAATGTATTTGCGTAATTTTGACACTAAGAAGGCTGCAAACAGGAAACACAGCAATGTTCCAGCATTCTGGACAGGAGAACATAGGATTTTGAGGAACATATTAGACAAAACACGTGGCTGTGACATACTCAAAACATAGCAGAAGTTACAGATTTTTAAAATTAATGAGTTGCATGAGGAATCTTCAAAATTTATACCTAGGCTGGTTTTGTTTAAATAATTTTTTATTTTCTTTTTATAAAGGGTTAATTTGTAGTGCATCCTGCAAGCTGATATGTGGGACAAATAGTTTAGACACTGATTTGTAATCTCTGTTTATGAGTACATGACTGCTATTCTTATAAATGTCATCACTTTCTTGGTAGTATCTGGTAATATCTGAATCATGAGGTGCTGACAAAAATCCACTGCACTTAATGTGAAACTTGAGGCATTTTGCTCATTCCAAAAGATATTAGCAATAGCCAGCTCCACATTTAACTGATAAATAATGTGTACATGTGCACATGACACTGTTATGCTGCTATGTGAATTTTTCCCTCTTACCTAAAATCTGTATGGAAATACATCACAGTTCAAATCATGACTTTTTTTTTTATTTTTTTTTTTTTTTTTTACTGGCCTGTCTTAATGGATACTAATAGATGTATGTATGGAGTCAGTGCATTGTGCCAGCGGGAGCAGATCCATCTGAAGGCAGAGCAGGTTTCCTTTGGTGAATTTCATTTGAAGTTGGATATCATGGCTATAGAAACGAACTCTGCGTATGTTATCAATGACTTAAGAAACAAAACCTCTCACATGAACCTGAGTACTGAAAAATATTTAATTTTTCCATTATTCCCATCTTTATTTACAGCCATACAGCAGGATATGAAAATGAGAACCACAGTGCTCCCATGTTATACAGCTGTGGGGCCCAATACAGAATACACACCCATGGAGTTTTTAGAGGCATACAAGTGAGTATAGTGGGGCACTGTCCATTGGGAAGTAAAACTGCTGCCTGTTTATAATGTTAATTTACTATTTCACTGGTATTTATAAATCCATCCTTGATTTGTGGTTCCTCTGTGTTATCATGAATTATTTTATCTAAGTGTCCTGACTTCACTGAAGCCATTGAACTATAACTTCAGATTTCTTTCTGACACAGTCATTTAAAATTGCTTCTTTCTTCTTCTAAAGTATGTCTGCAAGGCACTATTCCTTACATCCTTCTCAGAATGGTTCAAAACATATGATCCAGTTTCCAGCTTCTGGCTCCAGTCACTCTGGCCATGTGAAGCCTCTGGTTTCAATGGACTATGTCTGATACCTACATATATGAAACTGTTAGATGGCACTTTGCTTTTGTGTATTTCTGAAATGTCACTAATTTAAATGTATTTCCTTAAAACAAAGTTTATATGTGATTGTTTCCTAATGACTAAGTAATCAGTGAATATTTGGAAGGAACTTAGCATTCATGGGAGTTAATTTCCTCCCTTTCTCAGACAGTCATATCATTAATAAATACCACTGTAAAAGATATACCTTCTTAAAACTGATGGCAAAGTCATCACAGAATATCTGTCTCTTCTGTGTTGTCAACATACATCAGTGTTTTTAGATAGCATCTTTTCTACTTTTCCTTTTCTGTATAGTTTAGCAAGTCATTATTCAGTGGCAAGCTCTCAGAAACAGGTTCCTGAGCCAGCTTTTGTTGAGTGAATAAAAGTAAGTGGGTGACATTGTTTAAGGAAGTTAATTGTCCCAGAAGGAGGAGATCATCTCTGATGGAACATTGTGACAGTGGCCAAAATGCATTAAGACAGAACTATTCACCAGCTCCGCCTAGGCAGTTGTTTTTGGTTTGCTTTTAATCAGGTTGCATTAAACCAAGACATTAATTTCCATGTCCTTTAACTTCATAGGAGTATTTAAAATAAAGAGGATAATAATACTCTGGCTCATGCTCTTACATCTTACCCTGGTATAAGGTTAAAACTATTTCCTATGGCAATATGAACTCTGCCAGGATTGTGTGGTTATAAGAAGGTCAGAGTGTGGACCATTTAATCTTACACATAAATACTGGTGAGAAAATTCACTAAATAGAGTTCACTGTATTTCACCTTCAAATAATTGTAATACTCTGCAAACAACAGATTGCTGTACGCTAAGGTTGCAGATCATTAATGTAGAATCAAATAAAACTGCCTGTTAACAGTGTGATCTATTTAAGCATCTCTTTACCCTGGGGAAGAGCCTCTGATTGTCTTTGAACATGTTGAGTAAGAGCTGGCAAACACGCAGGTTGCACTAGCAGGTCCCTGTCATTGCAGGATGTCCGACGAGTGCCGGGGGTCGCTCCAACTCTTGTGCGGTCGGCAAGTGAGACGAACGAAAAGCGCCCCTTCATGTGCGCCTACCCTGGCTGTAACAAGAGATACTTCAAGCTGTCCCACCTGCAGATGCACAGCAGAAAGCACACTGGTGGGTACAAATCCTGCTCCACGCCAAAGTGGGCAGGGGAGTTTTGGCAAGGAAAGACCTGCCAGGTCAGGGATGGTGAGAGTCTGTCAGATGAGCTCCTGTGCTCTCTGTCATCCCTCTTTTGGATGCAGGAGACTCTGAATCTAGTGGGAAAAACCACTGACAGCAAGTAGATCACATCCCTCCCTTCCTTACTGTTACAGGGCATTGAGTTGCTTTCCCTCTTAATTTTTTATTTCCTTCTTTCCCCCCTCATTTGGGAGCATTGAATCTTGCTCCAAATCTTATCTAATGTTGACTATTAAGAAGTTTCCTCTGCAAGAGGAATCTAGACGTGTAGCATCCTCTTGTTCTCCTGTGTAAGCCTTTTGTGGTTGGGGGTGGAGGAAGGGATTGCCAAACAGCTTCCTTGCTATGGGATCATTCCGTGAAGAATTGAGGCTGAAGCCAGTCATCTGTAGGCTAAGGTCTGGATTCTCTCTGAGTTCAGGCAATAAAATTTACATCTCAAAATGTGGAAATCAAACAATCTGCTGCACCTTGCCAAAGAGCAAACAGAGTTATTTCCCCTACTGGAAGATTTATAGCATTGGACATGTAAAATTATGATATATCTTTAGATACGCTCCTTATGCATTTTTTGAATTGTCTATTCATATTTTTATTTAAACAGTTAAATCTGTGCTAATCTGGAAATGGGTGGATAAAATCTGTGAAATTGGATGTCACTGATATGAGAGCAGGTCAAAGGGATGAAAGAGAGAACAGGAAGACAGTCCATGCTGTGGGGACCTATCAGATGGTCTAATATTTCATAAAAGAGAGTTGCAAACTTTTCCTTTTAGAGATCATGTAGTCATTTAATTGCATAAAATACTTACAGGGGAGAAATTAAGAGAAAGCCCTTCTAATTTCTGAGCAGGAAAGTCAGAAAATATCCAAATAGCCATCTTTAGCATTTCTCAGATTATAAATTCAAGATAATTTAGATTGTACATGGAATTTTGTCTTTAGAGATGGAGGTCTACAGAAATGCTATTCTATTTTCTGGAAATAAATTGGAAACAAGAAAATGTAGGGATCTGTTGGAGTCCATTCAGTATTTTTCTGCAATATGCCTCAAGAGCTCTGAATTTTTCTCAAAATCACTATTTCTTTCATTCCTAAATTGATTTACTCTGTATTTTAACAGTCATTATTTGTTTGTTCTGGTCCTGTATTTTATTACATTTAGTTGCTTGGCTTTCACAATGTTATTTCTGGATGAATCACAAGGACTTCATCTTATATATTTTTATTTATTTTCCTTAGTTGTAGAAGGTTTTCAGAATTATACCACTCATTATCTAGGCTAGTAGAGTCACAAAAGTCCCCAAAGACATTGGGAATAGGCCAATGGCTGTCTAACACCCCTAGAGAGGCTTTTTCCATTGCCTTTGAGGTCAGACATGCCCCTCATTTGGTTTATGCTGTAGTGGAACAGGGTAGAGGAAAAACACCTTTTTCCCCTTAAACATCTTTTCTGTACAGATGGGCCCAGATCTTTCTGCCCACACATTTGGATATGTTGAGAGCAGAACTTATTTATTTCTCGAATCTTTGTTAGTTACTTTCTGTAAGAGGCCAACTTGTTTAACAAAGCTTATACTTGCTGATACAAACAAGATTTCAGGGTTGGTTGCAGCTAAAGAGACAAAGAAGGGTTGATACAGTTCTGGTATGAAAATGGCTTGGCTTACTTGCCTGGCTGATGAATTCAGATTTAGGATCAGAAGGGAGTATTCCCCTTTATCAGCTGGCAGGGTTTTGTCCTCAGCCTGTTGTATGGGTACTAGACATTTCCTATTATTATGACCTGGAAATTTTACTTACCAGATTCCCAGCTGCTGTAGAGGCTTAGAATATGCTGCTCTTCATTTCCTTTCTCCTGCTGTGGTCTTAGTCCTACTTTTAGGGAGTGAACTGTACTGTATGGGAGCTTCTGGAGTGGGTAGGCTGCAAACACTTCCAAGTTAACATATTTTCTTGGCCACTTGGTGTGTGGATGGTCTGGATTTTGTTGCTGTAGTGGTCATTTTCAGTCTCATGCTCTTCAGGGCAGTTGAACAGACTGTTAAGATGCAAATCCATTTCCAGTCTCCTTTTTAATCTCAGTAAATCTCAAGTCTTTGCCTAACCCTGACTTGTGTCTCCTGCATGTCAAAAGCAAAATTTGGAAACCCATTTTTTCTGAGGGCAGATCATCATCACTATGGAAAATGTGTCTTGCTGATAACAGTTATGGTAGATACAGTTCACACTTCTCTGCACCTCCTTTCCTTTCTCCATCTGCTCTTTTTACATGTTAGGAGCTATCTTAAGGGGCCCATATGAATCCAGTGAGGCTGTTGGTTTATGCTGATAATTATGTGGGTGTCTCTTGAGCTCTCTGATCATCTTTCCCTTTGTAACCCAATGAACTCCAAACCCCAGTTCTAGAATTCTCTACTAGGTAAAGGGTTGGTGGAATTAACATGTTAGACAGAAAACAGTTGGCAAACATATCACCTAATATTCTTAATAAACAAAGGGACATGCTTTTTCCTCTTCTGTTTCATTGTTCCAGTGGGGAAGAATCCTGATGAGCCAGTCTAAAACCAGCAAAGATGTCAAAAGACAGCTGAAATAGAGGATAATTTGGTTGTGTTTGGTATATCTCCCCTCAGCCAACATAAAATTTTACTAGTCCTCCTGTAAGGTGGTCCTGGACTCATTCATGGCTTTGAAGCTCTTTCACCTTACAGTATTTTAGTGTGATGGTAGGTCAATTTTTAAAATTATGAACACATGATTTGAAAACAAATTTAATATATATAATATTAAACCAACAGGTATTATCTATCCACAATAATGTTGGCTCTAGGTTATTTTTTTCTTTCTATGATAGATACATACAAAGGACTGGCTCATCAGATCTTCCATTCTTCACCAGTTGCAGTATTACAAAAGTAAACAAGGCCCTGAAACACAAAGTTGGATTCTGTAATCAGTTTTGACCAATGTTTCAAACAGCCTTATTTGAAAATATGTTAACATTTTGTACCCTTCAAGACTGCTTATTCATTCTTAACAATGCCTTTATTGAAACACGTACGGCCAAAAAAGCTTTTTTCTTATCTTGGGGTATTTTGCTGCAGCAGATAGGCCTCTGAAAGGAAATGCAAAACTACATCTAACTTTTCAACAGTACAGCAAATAATGTGAATTGTCGTTCTGTGGCAGAGTTCAGACACTTCCTTGCAGAAACAAATTGATGCCTAGACCTCCATAAATTTCACTTATGGTGGACACATCAGCATTCTTGCCAGAGACCCTTTGGGTTCAGTTTCACTCATTGGAAAAACTGGATTTTTGCTAGCACAAAGCTGGGCATGTTTGCAGAGGAAATATCCTCTGCCAGGGATATTCTTCAGCCTGAGTATGCTCAGCTGCAGGTATGAGCTTCTACAATGAAGTCTGAGATCAGGAAGGTTGTCCTTTATGTGGTAGGGGCCTCAGGTCTTGCTCATGAATTTCTGAGGCTCTGGGAGGTGTAAGTAGTGAAGTCTAATCATGGCTTTTATCTTACTCATCTAACAATGATTTCTTTGCTTGGACAAAAGTAAAGACCCTTTTGCTAAGGTGTGTGCCACTGTGGTGCTAAATGCTTTCAAGTCATTAGTGCAGCTCATCAATACAACACCTTGGAAAGACAGAGCTGTGTCCTCTATACACAGAGATGATAGACTGAGAAATTAATATGTTTGTGCCTCGGCTGGGACTTTTGGAGTCTGGAGACTCTTAAGAATCTAGAGCAGTAACTCTGGGATAGCACTCTCTCACTGATGTTGCTTTGAAATACTGATCTTCACACCCAAGCCAGGGAATACCATCCTGCAGGACACCGGGGAAGCTGAAAGCTTACCTGGGTTCAGGAAACAACTAGACAAATTATTGTGAAAAAACTCCATTAGCAAGTGTTAAACAGAAAGCCATCTTTGGCTTAGAAAGTTGTAACTCATGAACTGCTGGAATCTAGGAGACTGCTGCATCCTTGCTATTTTGGCTCTCCTGCAGGCATCTTCAGTGAGTCAAGGTGGGAGACTGCTGGGCTGGATGGGCCTTTGGCCTCACCCAGTATGGGCTGCTTTTAGGCTGTCATTTCTACAGAATAAATAAGAATACTTCTGAATTTAAAATGCAAGATTAGTTTCAACACAGTAATGACATGTCACAGACGAACTATGGTGTGAAGATGACAAAAAGTGTTATCTATAAAGGCTCCCTACTAAATAATTAAGCATACATTTTATCTGAGTTTGCTAAAGCAAATTCTATTGAATAGAAAAATGTTATGTTACCAAGGCAAAGTGTGATCGTCAGGTTGTGGTTGTTTAAGTGGATATACTTATTTAAGACAAGGAGCTTGAATTGGTGAGGGGAGTATAGACCAAACTTCAGGTTCTCATTCACTCTTGCAGTCAGTCTCTGGTTTCAAAATCAGCCTTCTCTCCTAATGTTTTCTTGTTAGTGACAGGTTTTTGCTCTTGCAGAACTCCTTAATTAAATGCAGTGACTAGGAACACTTTGTGCAACTGCTACAGCAGCAGGCTTTTTGGTTTTCCCATGCATTTGAGCAAATGAATTTGCTCCAGAGAAAATGTGCATGCTTCCCCTTCCAGGTTAACTAGTTTTGAGCAAGTAAGTTTATTTTATTAGAAGCATTTATTGCAGTACACGCAAAGGATGATTCACACTTGTTCTGCAATTGTTAGGCTTTATTTTTTTTCTAGATATTTTGCTAAATATTAAAGCTCTGCCACTCCCTCTATCCTCTCTGATCTTTGCTATTTTATTATGCACCAAGTTTAGCCTTTCTTTTGCGTGCCCTCTTTCAGTAATGTGTGTAGTCACAGAAGCCTTCCTGTTCCAGAGTGAAGGTTCATCTGCATCTCCTATTTTGTTTTGAAATTGTTTGTGGTCACATAAGAAAGTGACAGTATTAAGGGATATTTTCATATGTAAAAGATTTCTGCCCATTTATTATGCCTCTTTTTGTTTATTTGCCTTCTGTTTTCTACACAGTGTCATCATATCCCTAAGTAAACATTTTGGACTGATTCCTTTAGTAGAAGCATTGGTTAAATTTGTCTTTAATTTGATCGAGACTATTTTTTAAAGTATTTAAAGACACGCTTTCATGTGCATGCCATGAGACCCGCTATGCTGTTTTATTCAAATACCTCCTTAACCATCTTTTGCGTTTATGTTGCAATTAGCAGACAATCATGCTGTCACTGCATTCTGCTCTGCTGACATTCCCCCTCTTAAATCTGCCAAAGGGCTGAATTCCTTGGAAGTAAGTGGTTTCTGAAAAGCAGGCACCCCCAAGGGAGTCCTTGTGGTCTAAGTGTATGGAACTATTTCAAACACCTGTGGCAACTTTAATCTCTTCTGCTAATAAATTAAGCACAGCAGACATGGAAATTGTCCACACCTAGGTTTGAGAATCAGCAAACTCCTTTGGGTGAGTGTCACAGGAAGTTAGCTTGTTCTTGCAGATTTAGTTGCTTTTGTAAAATTTTGATTTTTAGCTACACCAGTATGAATTTGGAAGGCTCTTCTCAATATGCTGCTCATTCTGTATCACCTGGCTTGGAAGGCATGTGCTTTAAGCTAAACTACTTTGCTTTGGTATCTCAGAATACCAGTGAAACCAGAATATATTTTCTCATCATAGTAGAATCAGAAATGTAGACATTTGCAATGAAGATCTATCAAAGTGATATGTTTTCGAAATTATACAGAGACATATTAAACCCACTACATACTTCAGCTGAGGCTTTTCTGTCCCAGCTGCACTTGTGTGTCTCTTCCAGATCAAGCCCAGGGTGCTCCCAGCTTTGCAGGGAGAGATGTTTCATTACTGCTTGTGCTGAAGTCTCTGTGCTGTGGCACTGCAACCAGGCTTTGTGGAGGTATAAATGTAATTGTACCTGAGGCTTTGGCAGGATTCCAGTGTTGGGCAAAGGGACCTTAGTCTTAGATGTTCATCAGATCTGAAAGATCATGCAGCTCCTCTTGTAACAGCATAAGGGTTGCCTTGGTTTGTGCTGGCCAAATTTCACCAGCTCTGTGCTCTGCTACATGCTGGCAGTATTTCCCTTTTTCCCTCCAATTTCTTCGTTGCTGCATTTCTTTTGGCATATTTGTGTGGTTGGTGAAGTCCTTTACATTGAAAGCCATGCTCATTTGACACTATCTTATAGGGATTTCATCTTCTAAAAAATTCAGAATCTCACTTTTCATCCCAGAGAAAACCCTTGCTGAGGATCTCTG
>JAWWEE010000158.1:2114694-2165641 GCA_035221455.1 Xenops minutus | reverse complement strand
CTTATAGGGATTTCATCTTCTAAAAAATTCAGAATCTCACTTTTCATCCCAGAGAAAACCCTTGCTGAGGATCTCTGCTGAACTGCATGGGAGGAGGGGAAAAGTTTATATTTACATGAAGCTTTGCAATAATTCATAGCCTTGCCTGTGGGAGCTGTGCAACTATGTGAGAAATTCTGTGTAATGGTGCTTTATGGAAGAAAGCTAATTTGTGGTTTGGGGAAGAATATGCATTTTTCTGTGGTTGAATTTTGCTCAGTTTCTTTTAGTTAACTTAGTGTGGTTAAAATTGCCACTTACATGGATGTAATTTGTTCAGTTTTTTCTTTAAACCCAATTTAAAGAAGAGCAAGCTGCAAGTTGATCCTTTGTACAAATGCTATGTTACTTAGACAGGTAGAAAGGGTTTAATGTGGTTTTTACAGAAATATAAACTGAGAGATTCCTGTTCTTTTCCAGTAGGAAAAAGTAAAAAAAAATCACCCAACTAGAATTTTTTTTGTAGTTTTAACCTAATAGAATATTCTCTTAGAATGAGCAGATTTAGTATCAGTGTCAATGCAGTAGAATTATGGCAGCCTTTCCAACAGAGTTGTATGGTTTGGCAGCAAATGAGTCCTGGTATATCACTAGACTGCTTTAGACCAGAGAAAAATATTTCAGAGTGACACATTTCATCTTCTGCTTCCAGCTGACCTGTTCCCTCATTTAGCCACATTTTCTGATCACCTGTTTTTCCTTTACAGGTGAAAAGCCTTATCAGTGTGATTTTAAGGACTGTGAACGAAGATTTTCTCGTTCAGACCAACTCAAACGGCACCAAAGACGACACACAGGTTTGTTTACAAGACTTCTCTACTAAGTAGAGTTCATATTTATATGTTAATTTTGACTCCAAAGTATACTTAAATTTTTGTTATGTTGTCTGCTCATACACAATACCTGTAGTGCCAAATTCTTGAAGTTGATTTTAGGAGAGAGCTGTAGCTGGGCTTTTTTATTAGCCTTTCAGCACTACTGTGGTTGCATAGGTGACTTTTACATCCTAACACCATCTTTTGAAACAGCTTTCTTAATGAAACTGCTCCATACTGTATGCCCAATATAGGGAATACATTATTTTTCAAAACTAAACAGTTCTGCAAGAAAAAGCTGCCAGTGTGTAACCTGGAAAGCTTTACTGTTGCTATCTTGATGTCCAGGTGGCAATTCTGACAGGTGAATGCTACATGTGCATAACCTGAAAGGCTTGTGGTATTGCTCTGTGCTTAGAAGTGGAAACCATGAAGTGGAGAAGGAAAAGTCACACCAGCTGTAATGCTTAAGGTCCTAGTTCAGCAAACCTTTTAGGCTTAGATTTAAGCCTCTGTTGAATCCTGCCAATCAAAGAATTCTAGGAGCAGCAAGGAGAGAAATGTCAAAGACCTGTCTGGTTGAGGTGCAAAAATAGCCTGGAAAGTGTATGGCAGTTCACATGCAGCAGAAGGGCAGCAGCAGTCACGAATGGCTCCAGATCTGAGCTAGGCTTGTGTCTCTGTCTCAGTGAATGGAGGAAATGTTCCAAGACAACCAAAGCCACCTGTGAGTTCAGTCCAAATTCAGTATGTTCTTTTTTGCGCATACACCACTTCTGGAAACTGATGAGACAGCCCATTTCAGTGTTTCAGGAGTTTTTGGAGGTCTTTGATTGCCAGGGGAGGCAGCTGCCCTTCTCAAAGTCCCTAAAGGGGAGATTGTGCTGACTCCAGCCCTCAAAGGAGGGCACTGCATGGAACTTGACAAAGGGCTTCAGAGTACTCTGACTGAATTGCAAGAAATTGCATCTGGGTCTCCTGTGTTTTGGCCTGGCTATTGGTTTACTCACTGCTCGTCAGTGAGAAGTAGTTTCTTTACAGGTGGATTTCTGCCTACAAAAGGTGTTCTACCTCACTTAGTGTTCTTGAGAGGTGTAGGGAATGTCTCTGAAAGCTGGTGGTAAAAGCACTCTATTGGCATGAGAGGTTTTTAGCAATTGCATGCTAGAACATACCTGTGTGAAGCAGTGCCCAAGACCTCTGTGTCATGTAAAATAGAAGTGTGAAGTAAGTTAAACCTGTTGGGAGCAGATAAAAATGTACTTCTGCACCTCGATTCTTCTTATGTCATGTTTGCTCATACACAATACCGACAGGGCCAAGCCACAGGATCAGAACAACATTTGCAGATCCTCCTTAGTCCAACAGTGTAAGTGGGTGTTTGTTTATGATGGTCAGATGCTTCAGACCCAGACACTGGAAGATGAGGTTACAAAGGGATGGTAGCCTGATTAATGACTAACTTTCTGTAATGTGTAGGCATGGAGCTGGGAGGAGCAGTTACAGTAACTAGTGGGGAAAAAAAAAAGAAATCCAGGCTTTTGAAATGTCAGAAATATATGATTTCATTCACCTTTCCAAAAGGTGTTAGGATATAGGAATAAACCTTTTTTTTGTTTGTTTGTTTTCTTCTCTTAGGTGTGAAGCCCTTCCAGTGTAAAACCTGTCAGAGAAAGTTCTCCAGATCTGACCATCTGAAGACTCATACCAGGACTCATACAGGTAAAACAAGTGCGTAAACTTTTCTTCACATTTATATTTCATTATTTTTTTAAAATTTTAAATCAATGTTGTTGTAAATGACATGATTAGAAAGTCTCTTAACCAGGATTTAAATATTCAAAACAACAGAAAGAATTTCAGTGTGCTGATTTTTCAGTGTGACTGTATTCCCCCTTTTCACAGAGGGATTTAGGTGATTTTGGAAACTATGCTTTCTTCCTTCATGTTTAAAGAAATTTCAGCTTGGCAAAATAAATTTTGTCAGCTATTATGAAGTGAACGTCCTGGTCTCAGCCCACAAATGTCAAGTTGATCTACTGCCTTTACTGAGAAAACCCTACAAGATAGAAATTTTAATTCTAGCTTCAGCCAAAGGTCTGTAATCTAAAGTATTCGTGCCTACTCATGCTTCTCCTAAGTGTCAGTTGAGCCTAATGCAGGATAGCACAGCAAAGCTCTTGCTGTTGCTGCTTGCACTGTAATCTCTCCAGAAGATAAAAGGAGTGCCTTTTGCAAACTCACACTGACAGACACTAAAGTAAAAGCTTACTCAAATATTCAAGGGCCTTTTTTGTAGAAACCATAGTATTTCATATAAATACAAGGGGGGGAAAAAAAGGAGGCTGTTTTAGTCTCCTCTGCCCTCACATAAATGTAAACACCATTAAGGAGCAACTGCAGCAACCTCTATTTTAGGTTTAAGTTTTAGAATTATTACTATGAACTATTTTCTGTTCCTTCCACTATGTATGAAGTGTTTTGACCAAGTAATTGTTTACTGAGCACTTTTGGCATGTTATTAGATTTTCTATACTGGTGTTAACCTTTTAAATTCAGTCTCTGTACAGATGGACAAGGAGCCTGAAAATCTTTTTCTCCCTGCTAAGAATTCTTTTTTCTCTTCCGGACCATAAAAAACACATATCTCAGACTTTCAAAAATAAAAAGAGAAATTTTAATAAAGGAAATGTTTCACCTGAGAACAATGGCATTTCTGTGGCACTGGCCAAATAAAAGCTTCCCGTAATGGCCACATCTCCACTTGCAATCCGCACGTGGTAAAGGGCACTGCTGTGTTCCTGGGTTCTCCCAGAGCCTCCTGCTGGGCTGCAGGGCCTGGGTCTCTGTGCATTTGCATGAAGAAAGAGGTTTGCTTAACCAGCAAGAGGTAATGTTTTGGGAGAGACAAAATGGCAAGCGGGTGTCACATGCCAGCAAGCCGGGATAAACCACATTCCCCACCACAATTCCTTGCTAACTGGTCTGCCAATTCAGGACTTGCATGACTTCCAGTAATTTTTTTACCCAAGATTAGCTAAAAGTGAGGAAGTTGCTTGCTTTTTTCCCTAGTGAAACTCGTCTCCCTGTCCTAGTTCCTCCTTGCCCCATGTGATCCGAGCCCATGTTGCTGGAAGCTGGCTCACAGCACAGACCTCTGTGTGGGTTTGCTGCCTGCAGGTTCTCTGCAGCCCAGCTGGGTGCTCCTCTTGACATTTGGATGTGTCATGCTCCTTTGACTGTAAAACATCCATGTCCTAAGGGGAATGAGCCAGAGTGGTGGGTGGGGATTTTTCATATCCAGCTCGCCCTGTAGCTTCATTCCTCCTTCTTTCTTGTGTCCCCTAAATATTGCAATAAAGCAACAAGCTGAAGTCAGCTTGCTCCATGTTAAATCTTGATGAAGCAAAGCACAGGTATCTTCCATCTAATTCCATCCTAAATTTTAGGTCAACTGCCAAACTATTTGTTCAGCTGCAAATTCAGGGTTTTTTTCCCCCCACTGTGACAGCAATCTTTGCTGTAGAAAGCAAAAAGAAAAAAAAAAAAAAGGAAAAGCTCTATACATTCATATACATATTTAGCAATGGACCTATAATTTCTGATATCTGTCCCATGAAGCTTTACAAAGTTACTTGTGCCCAGCACAGAACCAATAGAGATTGCTGCTCATCTGTTGAGAGAGGACAACCAAAGTTGCCTGTGGAACAGCAAAACTCTGCTGCTCTTACTGTAGTAGTTCTGTGGAAAGCTGGCCAGTAATAGACAGCTCCCATCAGTTCACAGGATGGTTTTGCTAATGCTGCTTGAATGAAAGAAGACCAGTTTATACAATCTGTGATTTTTAACAGCAGCTCTGACAGATCAATTTTGTCCCATACTGTTTTATGCACTCATGTGAGATAGTTGTTGCTCTTTTTTTTTTGCCAGCATGTATGTTAAGTGGATAAAGGAGATTTTAGGCTTCCTCCTCCCACTTAAAATATATTGCATGGGAGTTAGTTTGCAAACAGAAATACACATTTATGCCAATCCCAAATTCCCTTCTGCCTGAATGTGGATGTTTGTGAAATGCACAAAGTGTGAGGCAAATAAGAAGAGATGTCTGGGTGAACTTGTACCACTCCACTGTATCTTGAGTGTGATGGAGAGTATGAGGTGCGTAGACAGCACTGAGGAGCCCAGCCCCAGAGCTGAAGGTCCTTTAAAATATTGCATTGATTTTGAGGGGGGAAAAAAAGAAGAAAATGAAAAAAAGAAGCATGAGTCACTGGGCATTACTCTGAGCTAATGAAAGCATTCCATCAGCATTCCTGCGGCGTCAGAAACACAGCCTCAAATTCCACTTACACATTGTAGAAAATCAAGAGACCAGATTAAATTGCTAAAAAGGGATAGCATTTCTTGTTAAATTTGAATGTGCTTTGCTTGGAGTTATTTGTAGTGAATACTGTGCTCATGGAAGTATTTGAACATACTATTCTGAGCATTTAACATCTCCCATAGATGCGAATCCACTTTATTTAGACAGTAGTGGGAAACTTTGAGTCTGGCTTAGCAGACTTCATGCTGAACTCTGCTGCTTCTACCATATTCACTTACACTCAACCAGTTTCAAAGAACTTCAGCCAAAACTCATTGAAGTAGCTGGAAAAAACTCTCCCTGACTGTAGGTCAAGCTCTAAATAGTCACTGACAGTTTTCCCAGTGACTAACAGTATGTCTGCACCACAGCCCAAGGTGCGATTGAAGCTTGTGCGAGTGCCAGAGTGACTTTTAAACCAGTTCATTGGAGAGCTAAGAGGAGCACAGACATGGCAACACAGTGTTCAGCAAGGGCCTCTCTTCAGCAATGAACCACTGCAAGGTGTCCTATGTCAGCTGAAAAGGCTGTTGTTAAACATCAGCTGAGGGAGATGCAGGAAAGCACTGAGCGCTGACGTGAGCAGGAATTTGGGGCAGTCCCACAGCCCCTCAGCACAGCGCAGGGTGCCTTTCCTCCTGACAGGGGCTTTGCCCAGCTCCTCACAACCCTGCAGAAAGAACAAAACTAGCAGTGTCTCAGAGGAGCTGTGTGCTCAGTTAATAACAGGGTGTTTTGTTAACAGGTGAAAAGCCTTTCAGTTGCCGGTGGCCCAGCTGTCAAAAAAAATTTGCCAGGTCTGATGAATTAGTTCGTCATCACAACATGCACCAGAGGAACATGACTAAGCTGCAGTTGGCCCTTTAGACAGTTCAAACCAGTGAATAAACCAGATGGGACATTATGAGCTACTGCAAACTTTGTCAGCCACCTTCGATCACCTCTGTCAGAGAGCCGCAGCTGTCCTGTCTTCGCATCCCATTTGACACAAGTTAACTAAACCGTAGGATTCTGCTCAGCCTTGTCTTCCGTTTGGAGTCACACAGGTTCCTACTCAATAAGTTCAAGCGATTTTTTTTATTTGTGGTTTTGTTAAAAAGTAAGCAAGATTGCGGGAGTTTCAAGATTACCATAAACTGTTCTTAGCTTCACATCTGTCTCCAGGGTTTGTTTTTTCGGTGTTCTTCTCACTTGAACTTTTCCAGGTACAAATTGTTGTACCTTTTTAAGTCTTTCAGTGGGTAGGGTGATTCCTCCCTGTTGAAGATTAGTTCTACACTTACATCATCTGTGCATATGCTGAGGTTTCCAAATTCTAGTACATCTATCCTCATAAAACAAGACGGAACAATCACATGAGATACTTTTGGTAAACTTTGTACTCGTCCTGCCAAAGGGCAGTCTTTTAAAATTGGAAGCTCTGCTTTTGAATTTCACAAATCAATCCTTTTTCAAAAGGATGTCTTTCTAGAGCAGCTAAAGCTGGATGAACCAGAGCCTCTCTGTACAGAAAATAAGAATCTTACCATTAAGTTAACTTGTTTTTTAAATAATGACATAATTGATCTCTCCAAACTGTTTTGTTTGTCAATTAACTCTTTCCCTTTCTCTCTCTCTTTTTAATGTATTGGTTTAAATTTATTCTATCATAGATCTCCTTTACACAAAACTAATTCCAATCATTGTAGACATTTGGGACTTGTTTACAATGTAAAGCCACACTGGTTATGTGGCTCACAAGCTGTATAAACTTAAAACTGAACTTTTAATGGGGCTGGTCCAGGATCTCCATTAACAGATAACTCTTAAGATAAGTAACTTAAAAAGACTCTTTGTCAAGTATATGTGAAAAAGACATTATTAGTGTAAGGAAATATATTATTTCAGGGTTTTGGGAGGAGGGGTTTATTATTTACTTTTAATTGCTTGAAATTGTGTGTATATATATATATCTGATAATGTATTGCTCTTAGACATCTCCAATTAGAAAGTGTATAAATATTAGAAGCATCACTGTTCTGATGTTGTTGCTGTTAAAAACTATGGATAACACTAAGAATGTAACCTGCATTTTTCACTGAGCTTTCAATTAAAGCCCATTCAAAGAGAAACAAATGAGAGTCCAACAGATGTCTTGTTTCATGTCTGGTATTAAATTTCAAATGCCCTGTCCAATAGTATCCTTTTTTTTTTTTTTTTTTTTTTTTTTTTGTATATAAAGGTACCACCAGCACTGATGACCACTAGTTAACCTGTCCAGGTCTTGACCACAATTTATCCATCTCACTTGGGAATCATACTGGCAGCAGAAAACAGTGTCAAGTTTCATATTGTGCTATAAAGCAGTTGCTTCAATCATTCGTCTTCTTACCCAACTATTCCTTCTCTTTCGACCCATGAGATTTGTATAAGAACTTTATAGAAGAGTAAAATCCCATTTATAAATAGCAGTACTGGCCTTCTGTAGAACTGGGCTGAAACCATAAGCACAGATAACTTCTTAGATTAGGATGTCATAGACTGACTTTTAAGTAAAAGTTAATTTAGAGTTGGGGTGGCTTAAATCAGTTCAGCAGGTTGAAAAAGACAGTCTTTCTTAGATGATGAAGTGTGAAAATGAAGATAAAAAAATATTACTGTTTCTTTGTCATACTGCCTACTTTTCTTTGGAAGTAAGTACAGCCTGCCTCAGCGCCCTTTGCCCTTGCAAAATATTTGTATCTCTTTAGCAGAAATCTTTAATGTATCTTGCCAAGCTTTTTTCTCTAATGTACACAATGGAGTTCTATGATGAGTTGAGCTTTCTCCCTTAAAGTGCAGCTGCATCGTCAAGAAAACTCAACAGTTAATTCTTCAAGTCCTCTTTTTCGCATGGGTATTGCATCACTGTTAATTACTGTTGGGGTACTGTGACTCATTTGTATCAGTCAACTTTATCTTTTGCTGTCAAAAGACAGCATCTCTCTGGAGAAACTCATAACAAGTGTGGCAAACATCAAATATTTGGAGCGAACGGTGTACATAAAACTGCACAGAATTAAAAAATAAAGCAACTCCTCCTGCTTTTTTGAAAGGAAAGTTCAGCTGCAATAACAATGTCCTGTGATTTACCCAGCAGTCTCCTGCAACTACAAAACAAGCTGTTTTTCAGTCGGCACCCAAAATAGAGAGAGCTGCCATGAGTGTTTACACATGAAAGCCAAAGAAAGAAAAATCAGCCTTCAGTTATGCCAGCATTAGTCAAACATAAATAAAACTATCTTTTGTGAAATACAACCAAAACTCTAGTACAGCATGGGCCAGGCTTCTAGTGACCTGTAAATAACTACAGCCTCGGTTTGCAGCTTGGGGAATCATACGCCAAATAATAATGGTAGATGGCTACAAAAAATGAAGCGTGGGTTGATGAGTGACAGAGCGTGTCCTTTTGCTTTTGCTGTCGCCACTTTTTCAGTGAAAGACTTACTGCTACTCTGCTGTTTGCTGAGCATTACATCCCCCAAACTGCCAAGCACGGTGAGGACAATGGTAAATTTTTACAAGATTTTTAAAACTTTTATTCCTAGTTGTTTTACAGGCTTTGTCATGAGAGCTGTTTTATATCTCCCCCTTTCATTTCCCTGTTTTCAGGATTCTGTCAGCAAGGTAAGGCACCTTTATGGAAGTGCTTTACTACACGAATTTCTTGGAAGCAGCCCCCAGATGCTGGCTCTTACAGCATGCAATTCCTCATTTTGGGACAAGCAGAGACTGCTCAGCAGGCCGAGTTTCTGTGAGCTTGACCTCCATATGAAAGATGTGGGGGCTGCGCTCTATTATATCTTACAAGTATCCTTAGCTCTCTGGAAAATTTTCAATCCCACGATTAATTGAGCAAATCTTTTATGCCTCTGCCCTCTGTTCTTAAACTGAAAAGAGTGGCTGGTGTTATTTTGGCTGATGGTTAATGTCTTACTGGTATTGGCACACTATTCTTGTCCTGTGGCTTCCACAGGCCTCCCGAATGGTTAATGTTAATTATATAGATAACTCTTCTACTTTTCCTTGCCACTTCATGAGGAACAATATGTTAAGTAGGAAAGGGAATGCGATGTCTTCCCTCTCTGATGATGTCAGCTGAGATTCAAGGGTTGACGTGGACCAATATTTTTAAGGTAGGTGAATCCAGCAGGGTGTCTGCCTGCCTTAGGAAAACATGAGAGGGTGGTAACATGCCTGGGTTGTAACCACATGATATTCTTCTGGTGCATGTCATAGTCTTCATGGGTATGGATTGTAGTGGCCAAATAGGAGGTACAAAGGTGTTATCTTGATTCAATTAGGCAGCCCACCTGAAGGCAATCCATCCTTCCAACAGGTGATGATTCCTGTAAGGGAAGGGCGGGACTCGTATAAAAGTAGCTCTTTCCATAGTGAGTTAGGCAAGTTGTTCATTCTGGAAGCCACTCCAACCAGGCCTATTTGTTTCAGGATGTCAGTAGGATTCAATTCACTGCTCCAACAATCAACCTTACACCAACTGGGAACAGTTCCTGAAGATGCAGGTAGGTGCCTTAACCCAGTGTTTCTTCCTCCTTCCCTTTCCCCAGGCAGGTACTGAAAACCCTGTCATGTGCAGCTTGTTTCTGCAATCAGTGTGACCTGACAGCAAATCCAACATGGTAAGCAAGCTGCTCCCTGCATTTTGTCTAAAAGCCCCACAAAAAATCTGGAGGGGATCAAGGGGCTCCAGGAAGGCCCTAGGTCCACCTCCTGTCATGAGGTGGGTACATAAAGGCCAAGTGTGCTGCCAGAGGACATGAAAAAATCCTGCTCAGTCCTGCTCTTGCCCTGTTTGTACCTTTCCCTTGGGGCAAATACAGGCAGGGAGAATCACTCAGCTGGTCCTTGATTGAGGAAAGCCCTCATTCCTCTCCCTGCCCTCCAATTAGCCAAAAAGTAATTAAAGGCTGTGTATGGAGTTCAGAATGGCACTAATGGACAAGAAAGCCCAGCTGCAATATTTGGGTAGATCCAATAAAAGATTCATTAGGATTCTTTGAGTTATTGGAAGTCCTGATGACATAAAGGAGCCTAGTGAAACAGAAGACCTGGTCACAAGAGTGATGAGTTAAAAAAAGCCCAAACCCAAATCCCAACCCCACTGACACCATTCTAAAAATTAGACAATTAAGAGTAAAACCAGGAATGTAGCCAGAACTATTCCACCTCAAATAATAAACACAGGGATAAGTTGCCAAGTGAGGTCAAAGAAGCAAATGGTAAAGTGAGTTTAAGAGACAGCTAGACACTTTTATGGGGAGAGAGGGGATTGAAGGATACAGTGACAAAACTGGGGGTAGAGTTGAGATAAACCCAGAGGACAGTGGTGGGCCAATAGTCTCAGAGTGCTTGCAGCCCCAGTTGCTCAGCAGAGATGCAGAGCAGCTCTTGCCATTCTGGGGAGACTCACCAGGGCTCATCCTGTGAGGGACGAAGGGAAACTGCCAGAGCAGTTTGAGAGGAAGATGAGCCTGGCAGACAGCAATGGGTGTGCTCTCAGTGCCCTGATCCTATGTGCTGCCCTTGGTTTCACTAGTGACACACCCTGACAAACTCTCTAAAAAGCAGATTTTTGAAGAAATTCTGCCCAAGAATCTTGTCTTCCTGCAAAGCACAGAAAGAGATTCAATAATAATTAAGAAAGAGATGCAAAAATAATAATAATTAAAAAACCCACAAACCTCCCCCCCATTTTTTTTCTTTTTGTTTTTAATGAAAGACTACTTGTAATATAGCAAAGAACAGGGGGGACTAGAATATGATTCAAATGAGGGAAAGATAAAATATACAGAGGTTATGTTCTTCTCTGTCTCTATGAAGGTTTGCATACTTTCATGCTGTTAGCACAGCCTTCGATTTCCATAAAAACACTGGCAGAACTTTGGTGACTTCACATAGCAGCATGATGAAGCCTGGTTTTAAGGCTCATTTAAAAACCATTTTAATGACTCAGCTTGGCCATCTCTGTGGTGACAAGCAGGTGTAGTTCCACCAGCACAGTGGATTTGTTAAATGATGATGGGGGTGAGTGAACCAGGACCAGTGTAGCCAGTGGAAGTAAGCCAGAGCATCAAAAAAGCTAAGCACAGTTTTCTGCATAGGTTCAAATCCAAACACAAATAAATGCCAGCTTCTGCTCCTAAAAAAAGTTAGCTGTGACAGGTCAAAGGGCTCTGAGCAGTGAGGATGGTCTGAAAGGTGGTATTGTCCTAGAAGACACACGTAACATGGACAGATCTTGTGCTGGGTGCTGTAGGAGCACTGAGTAGCAGGAAGACTCTGCCCTAAAGAGGTTGCAAGCCATAGATAAGGCTTTAAAAGACAAGTGTTGAAAGGCACTGAAAATCTTGAATGAGAAAGTATAGTCTCAGGCTGGACTTTTCTATTCCTGATGACTAAATACCTATCCCATATAATTTAATTGCATCACTTTTCTTTTGTGATAAACAGGCTAGTTATGTTCTGAGGAGCTCTGGCAGAACCAAGATCCTAATCTGCAAAAATAGGCTGAGCAGTAACAGAAAGTCCTGGCTGATCATCCTGGCTTGAATGACTAGATAAATATAATATAAAACCATTTGTCCTTCTCAGCATCAAAAAAGCTCTTTTAGTTCAAAGTTACAAGAAAACACAGGGCACAGAGACACATTAGTATGGAGGTGCAGGAGAGAAATACAACTGTATTTGTTCTCAGACTGTTTCTTTTTATGGCTCATTCTCATCTGAGTCATGCCCCAGAACTCCCATTCATTTGAAAGAAATGTTGAAAAACACAACCACAAAAAAAAAAAAGTAATCTGACTGCCTGGATATAATCCTGCCCCAGAGTTTCTTGGGAAATGGTGTGTCCTCACGCACGTGCTCTGCTCGTACAATAATCACATCTGCTTAATGTTTCCTCCCAGGAAGGTCTCTGACATTTTAAACTGTATTGCTGAGGTTCGGGGGTGAAGTTGTTGGTCCTGGTGCTCACTAAAGGTACATTGTAAAGGCTAACAGGGAGTTTTTTCTCTGTTCTATGGCAGTCAGTCCAGCCCAACAAAGCCCTGTGCTTGGAGCAGGAGATGATTTCTCTCTCAGCCACTAGACGGCCCAGCCCAGAGGGTTTGCTCTCTGCCAGGACAGCTGCTTTCCTGGGAATGGGATGCAGCCAAGCCACCCGCCGGACCTGCAGGAGTTTCCTAACTTGCAGTCAGAGCTGAAGACATGCAATATGACTCAAACTGCAGTTTATAGCCTGAATCTGGTATTGTGCTGCTGTTATAATTACAGCATTTATCCCAGTGAATCTGGGCAGCTGTTGGGAATGAGGGAGTTTCAAAAATCTGGTTGTCTGGGGTGTTCTTCAGAGGTCAAAGCTCCTGCTGTCCTTGAGGCTGCCTGGGATGATGCTTCATGCTCTGATGTGATGTGCTGTGAACTACTCACTGCTTGTTACCTCAGAAGCATGGAGATGTGTGCTTCTGCTATTAGAAGGAAGAATTAATTGAGAATTGAAGAAAGGAAAAGTCACATGGCAGCAGGATTTGAATTGCCTGCAATGGATATTGCTCTGGTGAACATCCACTGGTCCCTCTGAAATAGAAATCTCTAATTAGTTCTGGTGCTGTTGTGAAATGGATAAAAGCCTTTAGTGAGTGAGCTGCTTTCTCACCAGCCCTGAGCTGCAGGATTTCAATGTGCCTTGCTCCAGGCTTGGCTTTCCTGAATCCAGCTTGGGGAGGGTGAGCTGCAGTTTGCAACACTGAAGGTCATTGCACGGGACAAACACCCTAACAACAGTCCAATATTTCTAAGCTGTATAAATTCCTAGTGTCTGCTGCAGGCAGAATCCAAACACTTGTGTCAATTCTGTACCATGCCCCAGACTGCCAAAAAACATTAATATAAGCATATTTATCTGGGCTGCAGTGTGTTACAAGAATTCATTAGGACAATATGTGATATGGTGCTGAAACAGAAGGCTGGGTTTCTCTGGCCAGAGATGAGGAAGTCTAGTCCCTGCTGAACTTTTACTACTGATAAAGACAATGTCTGCTGGCAGCATTCATTTTTTACTAGGCCATCTGCATCTAGTCAAGGATAACTTGACTTTCTGAAAAAGCCATTCATCAGAATCAACCCTGTACAACTTTCTCTTGATGAGTAAAGCAACACAAAGGAAGACCAAGATGGTTAATAAACTTCTTTGGGAGCAAAAGGTCAATGCTGGTGTAAACAGAGCAATGTCATAGTACTATACAGAAGCATTGAAGTTTCCTGCGTGTTTATATGGCTGATGCCCCATTTCTTTTTTATCAGTGTTTGTTATCATTTATTTTGCTCTGCTTTAGCTGATCTATAAATCTTTATAACAGTGTTCTTTATTTTCTTAATTTTGTCATCTCTCTTATCGCCTTTTATCACCTGTTTGTTTCCAGCATGTTTGCTACTCTCTGCTGCTTGATGGCTGCCCACGATTGGGGTTTTTAACCCTTTAGTTCTCATCTACCACACACAGGTCTAATGGTTAAGTCTTTCAGAACCTCCCTTTTTTTTTTTTTCTAAAGCTGAATCAAACACTGAAGAAATTTCCATTGTCCCCTTAACAAATCATTAACTATTAATGAGTGAGTGCACTGATGGGGAAATATTCCTGCCCCAAGTGACAGGGCCTTGCTTTTAGGCACAGAGACTAGGAAATAGCCAGGTATTTTTCACTTCAGGCCTTTACCCTTGTAATTCAGATTCACTTGGAGAGTCCTAGACTTGCACTCTGTGGGGAGGTAACAGGTTGCTTTTCCTGTCCTCCCACTCTTTGGCTTTTGTGCTCTGTCCTGTGCATGTGGAGAATGTAGGCACTGGAAGCTGAAATGAAGTCCCCAGGCTCCCTTCACCTCAACCACTGATTCTCCACTCAAGTGTTTTATTATGAGCTTGGTCTAAATTAAAGGTAGTCGACTAAGAAGAGAAGATTCCAGATGCACAGTGGCAAACATGAAGCAGATGATACCTTGATAATGTTATTGGCTAGTCAGCTATACTTGCTATAGAGCCATAACATTTAAAACCTCATAGATGCATAGGTAGCATTTGCCTAGAGAACAAGTATTTTCTTGAACATTTCAGAGAGAACTAAAATTCTTCATTAAATAATGCCAAGGAAATAAAGAAAGTGAATTTTTCTAGAGTCTAGAGCCTCTAGACTTCACCTTCCTTTGGTGTGCCATTTTGTTTTATGTAATTAGGTTACAAAAAATTTTGTATGGACTAGATATGCAAAATAATATAAAAAAATGTGTGACCCAAATCAATTTTGAGGGATAGGCTCAGCAAAATGTGTACTGCTTTTTTAAGGGTTTACATCTTGAAATATTTTGCTTAATAAACACTTGCACAATGTAATTTATAATAGCACTGGAGTATTTATTGAAACTTGGTACTACAGGGAACAAAAAAAAGCTTTAGACTCTGAATTTCACAATTAACCATGAATTTTGAGACCAGCCAATTAAAACATTCTTTTCCCTTGTTAATAAATGAAATATAATGTAATACACTTCTAATAACATGAGCCTCTGCTCAAGTTGCAGCCTTAGATGCCTATTTACAAATGTCCCATGTACATGAAGTTAATACAAGTAAGACTCTTACCTGAGAAAAAATTGTTTATTTGATATTCAAAACTCATAGATTATTCCAAATTTATTATCCTAGTTATTCCACATGAGTATACAATTAGAGGATGTTCGGTCACATTGGTAACAAGACTACAGGAAGACCTATGTATTGGGATTATATTCTGTATATTTTATAGTTCAACTGGATTCCAGAACCTCTTTTTCATTTAACATGGCGAGACTTTTAAATTACATAAGTAGAATAAAATTTCAGGTGATAGAGAAACCTGGGGTAGGTATTTTGGTTTTGTTGGGTTTTTACCCGCCCCTCCCCTGCCTGGAATGAGTATTTCATTCTGGAAGATAGTGGTGAGCTAATCTTCAAACCCACTTGAAATACTGGCCCAAAACCTGAAGTCCCTGCAGAAGCAACATAGTGACTAATCATGAAGTACTTAACATTGTTTTGAGTCAGGGGAAATTTGGTCTATTTGTGTTGTTTAACTTGGCCATTTGCTGGAAATATCTTAGTACATTCCTGGCTCTTTTTGCAGAGATCCATCTTTAAAGGCAAGGCTGATGTTTTAAATGTTTTTATTAGGACATATATTAAACTAAACTAGAAAAAAAATTCGTAAGTAACACAACTGGATATTTCAACTATAATTTTAAATCAAAGATTATTGTGACTTCCTTTTTTAATTCTTCTCTTTGATATCAGTGCATTTATAATTCTGACCTCTTCTGAAAATGTTAATAACTAGTGAAAACAATTTTGCCTTCTAGTGTAGGCTCAGGATTTCTGTACACTGCACAGATTGCTTGAGCTGACTGGCATAAAATTTAACTTGCATTAATCAGCCACAGGCAAGGGCAAAATGAAATGACTGTGACCCATGAGCATAGAATTTTAGAGTATTTACAAAAATCTGCTTCTGAGCAGCATGGAAAACCAATGGCTAGTGTAGGGCACGTTCTGTCTGATTCATGAAGTGAATCACCCTAATCCAGCCTGGTTGTCAGATGAATTTGGGCTGCGTTCCTCGAGCAAAGGCCCCTTCAGCTGCCATTTGACAAAGAGCCCTGGGTGTGACCCTGGGGGAGAGTTTGCCACGGAGAATACAAATTTCAGCATTCCAGTTTCAGCAGGTGGACGTGGCTCAGCCTCAAACACTGAGCAAAGCCCCAGAGAGGACCAGTCCCGAGGGGTTCCCTCTGACTAATCAGTGACTAAAACTTCTCCTCTCCTGTGCTGGAGCTCCGTATGAATTGAGCACTCCAGGGATTCTGCAAAAGGTATTTTTGAGGCTGTAATTTTGGCTTGCACGAGTGAGCCATTGAAATCAGAGTTTGAGGCCTCCTCGTGTGAGATGGGCTGCAGAAATGTCTGTGAAAAGGCTAGGACTCTCTTGAGTTAATTTATACATGAAGTTTTCCACCATATCCCAGTGCTAAGTCCAGCCAGTATTTACACTGCAGTACATGTACATTTATAAGTACCTGCCAGACTAAATTACTCCTTGAGAACTTTTTCAGCTACACTTGGTTTCATTTCTACACTTTGAGCCTACACCAGTCACAGACTAGGTAATAAGTGGTGGATAAAGAGTGTTTTAAGGGTATAGAATGTAATTGTGCACTGACAGAATCATATATACCTTCATTTCCACCTCTGTGAACACTTCATGTAGCTAAACATTATGATGATTATTTATTACATATGATGCTGCACTTGGTGCTGCTCAGTGTAACTATGCGCGTTAAAATACCACCAGTGTTTCTATAAGGAAATACTAATTTGCTCCATAATATTAGTTCATCTTATCTTCTGGTGGGGGACTGATGCATTGTTGTGGGATTGGTGTGACTGTGATCTCTGAAACACTGCAGTATGACACTTATTGCTAAGTTAATTAAAGGTATGAATTAATGTTTCAGATGGGCAGCCAATCTTCAGTATCCATCCCAAATTTCATTTTCATTTGGCCACACTTGCATTTAATCTTTTGGGTCTTTTTGTTTGTTTGTTTGTTTGTTTTTCCCTAAGAAATAAAATGCTGAAAAGTGTTATGTCAAGTTGAACAAAATGTTTCTCTCAAACCCCAAACCGAATGTTTTGTTCCAGTATCTTGTGAGAAAAGCAAAGGGATTGAAGGGTACAGGCCTGCTTAACAAAGAAGTCTTGTATTCAGAACTATGGAATGAGAGCATTTGGGCTGCAGAAAGTGCACGCTCAATTTTTTTCCTTTCTCTTGTGTAATTCCAGTGAATCACTTTCATAACAAACAAGTACAACATGGAGATTTCCACCAGGCGAGCAAATCACGTTTTTATCTACAGATACAGGAATGCTGGTTTCTTTTATTTTTTCATTACACCAGATAAATCAGAAAAACTGATACTGATGGTGCTGGAAGATCTTGGTCAATGACCACCTACTGCAGACCTGGCAGGCACTGAATCTGTCAGGTAACAAGACTGCAGACACTCATGACATCATTAGTGAATTATACCTTAAATCACTTAGTTTTGATTTACTAGTTGAGGTCTCGGTCAGAACAAAGATGAACAAAAATTGCTGCTCTTAGAAGTATGCCTGAGATGAGGCTTTTAGTCTGGGCTGAGCTCCTCACACTTGAGTTCTGGCTGACAACACAATGAAAACTGAACTATGGGAGCCACCAGAATCATATTCCACATATACCTGTAGTTGAGAAACTATCTCAATGTTCAAAACACGAAAAGGTGTAAAATTTACAGCCATGTAACAGTAGCATTTCACATTTCAGAGCTCTGCTGCTTCCTACAATAAACTAACAAAAACAGATCACGGTAAAACATGGATACGTGATATGATGGGAAAAGTGTCTACTAAAGAAAGCTTTGGATAAGGGTCACTGACTTGAGGGAAGTGCTTATCTCCTTTATTTGTTTCCATCATGTAACGAGCAGTGCAAAATAACACTCCAGTATCCCATTGTGCCTGATTTTTTCTTCAAAATAGGGCTCAGAGTTGTGTCTCTACGACAGTTCTTTGCAGCAACCTTTTTTTTTTTCTTATTTAGGATATATATTGCTTACTGTATACCAACATTTTAATAAAAACTAGGGGATGATCTGAAAGGTTGTTTCCCTTTACGATTTTTGTTTAAAAAAGTCATGGAAGCAAACAATTTTTGTAAATGATGTCTCTCATTGCACTCTGTTCTGGTAATTTATAAAGGCTCACAATCGTCATTATTTCAGAAGATTAATATTGTTTAAATACTCAATCGAGCAGAACAAGATGTTAGTAGGATAGTTAGCTACGTGTCACAATATACGAGATAAAGGATTATACCCCACTTAAGAATTAATAACATTTTAAACCTCTACATAAACTATTTTTTTTATCAATAAACATGTCTCTGACAGAGGGCCAGATGCACTCACAGGTCTTAATTGTTCAATCCAGTGACTAATCCCCACTTGATCAAGATTTTACTGACTTAGCAGCTGTCTGGAGAGTGACAAATTTATGATTCAATTGCAATTTCATCTTAAACTTGAAACTGCATGATCATTTGTGGGAATTAGCTACCTGATAAGATAACAAGGGTGGAAGAAGTGCACATAATAATGTGCAGCAGAATCAGAGTGTTGCAGAATTCCTTAGGATGCATTGGGAAGACACAAATGGCCATTAAGGGATTAGCCCATCACTGATTGAGTGGCTGCACAAGAGTTGAGGTTTGCTAAATCACTGCAGTGCTAGGTCATTATCCTGGGATACAGGAGACAGTTGAATCTGTGTCCAAACACATGAGCAGTAAATTGGAGTGAACGGATTGTGCCAAAAATGAAAAATAAAAAATGTTGAACCCTTGTTCTTCAAGTGTTCAAATTTCCAGGTCATACCCCAAGTTTTTTCTTTCTTGGCATAAAAAATATTTGTTCACTGCCTTTAGTATCAGCATATTCTTGTCTCTGTAATCTCTTTTGAGTGTATTGCTTCCTCTCAATGCTATCAAATTTGTGCTTCGTTAACAAATGCTGAAACTTAGATAACATTTTGGAAACTGATTAGGAAAGCAATGTTAGGAGTTTCCCTCTCCAGTTTTGATGGCTTGGGCACAGTTACTACTAAATATGTAATTAAAATAAATGAGCTTTCCTCATTTGGGTTTTGTAATGATAACGCTTTGGTAAGCCGCTTCAATTGTTTTATGTGCTATTGAAGTGAATCAACAATGTGCTGAATAGTTTTGTTTATTTGGAAGAGCTCTGACAAAAGTAATGCTTTTGTTAAAAATAAATACAAATCCAATTATTTTCTTTCTGATGGAAGAAATAATAAAATATTGCAGGAATAGCACAGCACTCCTGCCTTCCTTGAACATGTGTCGATGCAGCTGATGAGTAAAATTAACTTCTGAGCAATTCCACTTCAGGGCTCTGTAACAATATGTCTAAAGACTATTTGGCAATTCAAATGAATAGCTTAAATATGTCAAATTTTGGATTTTTTGCAGTGCTGGCTGTGGCCTTTGGCTAGCCTGAATAAGGCCAAGCTCCCTTGGGGCTATTTCTCTGTGAGTTGAACTTAGTGATCTCTTTTCCCAAGGTATAGATGCATCTAATGTTGTTCAACTTATCTCGGTCTAGAGGGACACATAAGTTTAGAGGGGCTCATTTCCTGAAACATTTCACGAGAAATTTGCGAGCTGGTAGATTGGAAAATTCACCTTCACAGATATATAGTTAATTTTTATCATGCAATGAAAAATTTTCACTTCTTAACATGACAATAAACTCTGCAGTATGGTACAGAGATGGAGCTGGAGGCCAAAGCTGAATATTTTATTCATTTCTAAGTAAATGTTTATTAATATAATTGTACTTTACTGAGATTAACAGAGGAGGATGGTGAATGTGTTCATCAATAAAGGTCTTAGGCTAGGTAAGCTTACTTACATAAGCCCAAAAATGTCCTGTTTGGTCCAACATTCACCAGGTGGTACCAGTAATGCTGTACTATTTCCCAGTTCTTTTGCCCTCCACCAGTCCCAGCCTAAATGCTGAAAAACTGCTAAGATTCCTGGGTCTTTGGGAACATGCTAATACCTAAAATAGAAAGTAGTGGGAACAGAAGCATGATAAAATATGGGCTAACATAAATTTGGGGAAAATAAATTAAGAGGAAAAATTAATATTAAAAAAATCACAGAGGAAATTACTGTTTTGTAGATTTGGATATCAAGCTAATGGCAAACCCTAAGGTTTAACCCAGGTGAAAAGCTTTATTCATAATTTAAAAGTTGGAATGCTTGGTCAGGTCTGTTTCCTAAGATTCAACTGATGTCCAGAAAATCTGGATGACTAGATGGTGAATAGGACTGAGAGAGCAAGCTAAAAGGAGGGAAAGTGCAAGAAGAAAATCAATCTGCCAAATTAGACAGAGCAAAGGAACAGGAAGAAAAACAGGAAACAACCTAATAAAATATAGTGGAAAATAAATAACTTCCAGTGCCCCAACAATTTCCTCTTACAAAAAGTATTGGCAGTATAAAGCAAATTGCAGGCACATTTCTGTCTGGCTATGGAAAGTGAGCTATTTAGGGACAACACATGGCATTTCTTCCTCACCCCCCACCAAATGCAGATACCAACCTGAGTCTGAAAGTCCACCAGGTGAGGATCAGAACACAAGTATGACCCAAGTGATGCAAGATGCAGAAAGAACCAGATGGTTAGCGAAGGTGAAATTTTTGAGATGCAAGCATGGAAAACTCTGCCCTCTGTTCTGCTTAGTCCTGCCTCAGGGACTGGTGTCCCAGGGAATACAGGAAACCTGAGGGAATGAAGGCAACATCTTTACACCACAACATCCTATACTTCTGGAGATCTCCTGAGCAGCCAGACACTCCTTGGGACTAGAGCAGAGAAGTGGACATATAAGATAGTTTTTGAACTTACTAGGCACTCATGTCAATTTTATTAGGTAGCAAAGAGGTTAAAGAGACTTTTACCATCCCCCAGTGGGTGGGCTCTGTAAGGTAGCATTTATTAAGGACTGATGTCACAGCACCAGCTGCACGGTGCCACCAAGTTATCGACACAGTTTAGCCAGCAGTTACCTACAAAGATACCTCACCAAGAACAGCAATCCTCCCCCGTTTGCAGGAAGTTTGGCAAAGAAGCAGCGAGTCTATTTTCAAGTGGAATCCTCGTTCTGCAATGTTTACAGGTTTTGCACTCTGCGGAGTGTGATTTTAAAGAGGCTTGGAGCTTACTTCAAATTATTAAAGTAAACATCGTGGAGGTAGTTTTTAGCCAAAACCAACAGAAATGTAATTAACTTGAATAACTCCGTTCTGAGCAACAACATACATGATTTACTTATTTTGCTGTGTTTAACTGATCCTCCACAGAGACAGAAGGCATATTGGGCGTGCAGCTCAGTCATGTGAAATTCAAAGTGTGTTCTTAAAGTGAACCAGTAATTTTTACGAAGGATTCCACAGGTGAATGAAAACACAGTGTTCGTACGTAGTGTGATTTATTTACATATGTTTCATCCTGTGCATGGGCACTGTGGGATATAAAAGAAAACAAATTAATCACAATTGAAATGAATACAGACCATGGAATGCACTTTATAGAATCGGGATATTTTAAAACACACGCGCATTTTCAGCTTTGAGTTTATCATTCATTTAAGTGGAATAAAATTTCCGTCTTTCACAATGCTAAAAAAAGAGAGCTGCTTTTTTATTTACATCATTTCTAGCTTTAGAATGACAAAACGAACCAGGGCGTACCATGCTACGATTTCACCCGTTGACACAAACGAACAGGATAGAACAGACATAATACATCTGGTTTACGACTTTTAATTGCCTTTGTGACCCAGTTCATACCAAATCCTCTCAAGGCAAAGTCTCTTTCTTTGTATGCATCATGGGGCTAAATCTCTATCTGAAATATGTTGCTTAAAAAAACATTGCCATGTTAAAAAGTAACAATATTTCTTGCTCACATAAATCTTTAGTACTTGCAGGTGACCCGAGAAAGTGAGAAGTGGAGAGTTCAGTTGTCTGGTAAATGAGTATGTTAAACTTTCCAAATAAAAGCTCCTCCTAAAGCACCAGATTCTTTTAGCAATTAATCACTATACTGTTGTTTATTAGGAAGACACGCCTGGAATTTTTTAGTAACTCAGGTAACCTTTCATGGTTTGATGGATACAAAAGATAATTGTGTCTGCAGTGATTTAATGAGGCTCTCTGATGTAATATAGTAGTCTGTGACTACTGAGTTGGTATCTCTGTCCTGGGAATAGGGAAGGGAATTGGAGGATGGCATGTGTACAGAAACACACTGTTATAAAAACAATCTATTGCTAATCAGTTACAAGAAATGTTTTCTATGTCATGTAGCAAGCCAGAGCAGACTGCTGGGATAACAGCTCTGAACTTTATTAGTAGGCTGGAATTCCTTTGGCAATGTTGAGTAACATCAGCAAAGGAGATTTGATTGAGTCAAGAAATGAACAATGAGCTCAGTACAGTATCCCTAACTCTGAGTCGTGTCACTCTTTAAAGGCATGGGAGCATGGATCCTAAAAAGCCTTGCAGTAATCAGGGGGTGAATCGCTGCGCATGCTGCAAGGTTGACATCAGATGATGGTGCTGATAGTTATTTTTGGAAAAATATACAGGCTTCTGAAATGTAAACAGTGCCTTCCTCCATTGTAACCATCCTCTCTAAGAGCCAGGCACTGGATCTCTCCCTCGCACACGGCACAGACGGGGTTTAACTGCGCCCTGTGTCCAGCCCTGCTGGTTTCCTAACAACATTATCCCTCACTACTGCTCAGGGTATGAGAACATCAAGGGTAATTGAACAAAATCTTACTGTCTCCTGGAGGCAGTCTCTTTAAAATTCATTCTTAACTCCCGGTTTTGTAAAGTCTGTGTTCAGAAACTGCTGCTTTTCCACTCAACTGTTCAAGTCCTGTCCGACTTTCAAAAATGGCAGTGTAAAATTGCTCATTCAAGAACCTGTTCCTTCAGTTGTATCCAGGAAATTTACTTCTAAATAATGTATTTCCTTTTGTTTGTGTGTTTGTTTTTGTGTGCGTGTGTGTGCTTTTTCCTAGAACAGTTAACCCTGGGAAGATTGGATATAATTCTTTCTAGTGCTGCATGGCATATTTAGTAGGTTCCAGCTGTATGGCCTGTAAGAAATCATTCCCATTCACAAAATTGTTGCATATGTTTGTAGTCTACACAGTTCAGAAATGATGGATTTGCTGAAGTGCATTCCTGAGTCAGAAGCACAGAGGTTGAAATGAAGGTGGTGAGCTCTCACAAATGTACCTGAACAATTATTGTCTGCAGTAATGTGAAAAACGTGAAAAGCATTAGAATCTCTCCTGTAAATATGAAGATCCAAGTGAACCTGGAAAGCTGGCAGCATAGAAAGGTGAGGTTCTTATTTCCAAAGTGAACATTTCTGGACATGGAACAAGAAGCAGTCAGCATTAGAATCCACAGGGGGTTTAGACATGCCCAACTCATTCATAGTACCTAGAAACTTTGGATGCTTCCATTTATAAGTAGCCAAGTAGAACCACGCTAAATATATGTTTTCTACAAGAAAGATATATTGTTATCTGAAACTACTCATCTGTCCTCTGAAAAATCCCAGCCTTTAATTTATATTGTAGAACCAAAATCATGACCAGCATTAGGAACTTCAGAGGCATCAACATTAGGAAATACATTTCATATTGTTTACATGTGCCCTGAATTGCCTTTATTTTAACAATGTTTTCACCAGTAGTTTCTTCAGATAATTCAGTGTTTCTATATATTTAATATGTATATTTAGAAGCAAAAACTGGAATGGTCTGCAAAAATCACAAAATTCACAGTGCTAGTGAATCCAGTAAATGTGACATCCATCAAAGCACTGATATTTTAGAGCAAGCAAGGAGCATTAAATCCATTGGGATTTTGGAATCCTGCAGATTCCTGAGCTTCTTAACCTTTGCAATACATCTGTCCCCACTTGCAAAGGCATTATCTGCCAGTGCCTTCCCAGCTTTGTCGTTTTTGAGCATCCCTATACCCAAAAATACCAGTCCCAGTAGGTTAAGGATGAGTCTAAATATTCTGTAAAGAAAAAAAAATCAGAAAAAAAAATAAAAATTGGTCTGAGGGCAAAGTTGGCAAAACCAGAGTGTTACAAGGAAAAAAACCCAAACAAACAAGCAAACAAAAAAGGAGAATAAAACTTTCAATGCAGTACGAAATATATCCAAATTAATCCACCTCAGAAAAACAACTGCTGTCCACTGCACTTTCTGGGAAATATAGGAGAATTTGCAGGTAAGTATTTGCAAAATTTGCAAGAATTCCAGGTATGATTTTTTGATACTCCAACTCTGACAGTTATTATCATTATGTATTAAACAAATAATTGTTCCCATATTTTCTTTTTCTTGTCTCATTTAGATATTAACTGTAGTTTCTCGATGCTCAATAGTATTTTTATTTTGATTTCAAACAAACATGAGTTTATCCTGCAAGACACTGGACACAACTAATTTCTATTAATTTGCCAGAAGTGCTTGGAACTTCACATATTTTGCTGCTTTCTTGTGGGAATAAAGTCTTTACAGGCAAGAAGGTGACCTTGGGATCTATTAGTGCCTTTCACACAGCAGCAATATATACTGAAGGTGCAGAGGTACCTTCAAGAAATGCTCATTATTTTGCAGTTACCACCTGTTGAACCTCTTTGTCCTATGCCAGGATTTTACCTTTGGATATTGGGGGAGTGTTCTGCACACTGTGGATAAGGAAAATGAGTCAGTTATCACCAGGGTCCTGTAAGTCATGCACTGTAATTCCTGTTTTACAGGGCAAACCTAACCTAAATCAACAGTGATTTGATCTGAGCAACCCAAACTTGTCTCTTTCCATGTAAAACTGTGCAAGTGCTACAGTAGTTGGGAACTTGGCAACAGTGGATGAGCTATTTGTACACAGGTCACCTTCTATGGCTTCTCCAACATACTGTTATGTGACAAAATGGTTTATATCTTAATGCATGAAATTTATTTTTTACTGTAAAACAAATGATAATGAGCAGCTCTTTAAACTAATGTTTTATTTCCAGTGAGTCAAAGTTTTGGCATTAGTTTCGTGGAAAAAAACATTAATCTCCACAATTGAAATAGAAAGCTGGTTGACTGAATATGACCTGACAAAATTAATTTTGAAAACTGTTAACAGAATTTTCTCATCAAATTTTAAGCAGTTCTTTTTTGTTATTGACTTTCAAGGATTAATAATTATTTTTTCTATTTAGGTTCAGTTGCCATGTAATTTGAAACATTCACTTCCAGAACCAAGAGGAAAGGCATGTTTAAATATCTGCTGAGCTGCTTGTATATCTGTAAGGAACTGTCGGATGTAGTAGGGACAAACATTTGTTACTTACATTTAACCTTTGCTTAACTAATAATGTTGTGAGTTGTAGTTCACAGGAGGAAGAAATGTTTGTTCCCAGCTGTGTAATAGAGACAAGCCTTGAGGGCTGTTGTGAAGTTCTTTGAATTATTTTTTTCTCCTCTGTCCTGCTGGGAAATGTACAGAAATTGATACAAGACCCCGCTATCATTCATGTGGCAGCAGACTAGGAATGACTGCTAGAATGTCCGGGACATGCTTTATGTTTAGCGCTGACAATCTAAGCAAGACAAATATGATTTATGGGACAATAGTTCAGATGGGGAATGAATGGAGATGTCTTGGTGAAAATATCAGCATAAGTAGGCTATGAGAAGGAAGTGGTTTTAAGGAAGGATCTAAAGGAGATTTGGCATGTGGCAGATGGGAAGTTATTCAAACTATAAGAGGCAACATGGAAAAAGAAGTTGAGAGTGGGAGAAAAATATGAAAGGAACAGTAGGACAGAGGGGCACTGGAAAAGTCTGCTGTTCCTTTCCATGTGTAACTAATCAAACACATCTTCACAGCCTGAAAAGGTGACTAATGAACTGCTGGTCATTTCTGAGGTATCCCCATAGATAATAATTAATAATGTTTCAGCAAATGTCATCAAGTTTTTCAAACCTGGATATCTCTCCTTGACAAAGAATTTACAGGCTGAAACAAACCCAGTAATCATTTTTATTACTGTACCACTATCATACAACAGGCTGTCCTTGTTCAGAAGAGTTTATTGTCTGCTTGGATTAAAATTAGGCAAGGGGAAAGATTACCAACAGATTTGCATTACAGTAGAAAAAAAGACACCTGCCAGGATCAGGTGATTTACCCAAGATCATGAAGGAAGATTAAACAGTGGTGAAACCAAGACTCAGTATGTGAACCTGCAATGCTTCCATGAAATTGTAATTGCAACACCAGCTTCCTAACAGCTAAAGGTCATTCATATCCATTCCTGGTTTGATAACAGGCTCCATATACTCACACTATACACTTTGGGAGAGACCTAGATCACCTTTGAGGGTTCAATTTATACTGGCAGAGAGGTCTATAAGAAACTCAATATGATTTTAAAGATTTTTCTAGTAGACTTTTATTCTACTTTAACTTTCTTTCCTTGGCTTGGAAACCATGTACAGCTTTGCCTATACCTTCCTAACTACAATGGTCCCCAGTCCTTTTTCCCTGCCTTGTTTTGTTGGTCATACAGGCCTTGGCAATCCATTTGTTTTCTTATTCTCCACTAAATTCTGCAGGCTGTGCCACACTGATCAGACAGCCAGGAGTCCTCTCCTTGACCTGACTCTTGTTGTTCAGCATCTCTACCTTCCCAAACTCTCCTCCAATGTATTAACTAATGATCAGCATTAGGCTGAGAAGTACTTGGGCAGAAATCATGTATGAAATGAAAAAAAGAATGAAAATTAACAACATTTGTATGTAAGAGGTTAAACAGTTACCACCCTCTCTGTGGTTATTGCCTTTTCTCGAGGGAGACTTCAGAATAACTGAGGTAAAAGAATATGAAGCAAGGAGTAAATGTAATGTCCATGTAGATAACATCAAGTGGACATGTAAAGAATATAAAAAATGAATTCTACCACAGCACCAGCATAAGGGCTGCCAGGATCCCCAGTGATGTAAGTGTGCCAGGACCTGCACCCCACAGCAGCACTCGCTGTGTGCAGCAAGCACTGCAGCTCAGTTTGCCCTGTCACTTAAACAACTTGGTAAGGAATCTTCTGGTTTGGGGCTAGCGTAGCCATAAAATCTTTCTCTGCACTATTCTGAGAATGAACTTTATTCCATATCTTATCTTCTGCTTGAAAATGAACATCCTTTCTATTCTTATCATGTTTCTGCTTTTTTTTTTTTGAATTGTTGAGTGTCAGCCATATTCTGCTTGGCAGTTACGTGAAGTCGCTCCTGCTCGGCTCTCTGCTGTGCTGAGTTACCTTTGAAATTCATCCCTCTTTTTATGACTCCACTCCAGAGGCCCTTTTAATAACCTGCCCAGGGCTAATACTTCCATGAAAGCCACACTTGCTCTGATGCACTCGTCGCTTTCTCGTTAGACCATACGAATCCTTCACTGTGATACAATATAATTTATGGGGAAGAACACTCCAGATAACCATGGACCACAGATCTGTTCTGAGCTGTTGGCTAAAACCAGTCTTGGATCAGGTGACAGCATAGAAACAATCCTCCTTTGTACCATCTAATCTAGATAAAACAAGTGTCTTTTTCCTTCGTGGGCACGTCAGGGATGTCAGCATTGTGTGAACAGGATTCCTGGAGTGGTCAGGGCTGCAGTGTAACATATGGGGTGCTGTGCAATGAAAGGCTATCATGGATGGTTGGAACATGCTCATTTCATTTCTCTATTTTACTGATGATGCATTTATTCAGAACAAATCATCCTTTAAAATAAAAGGGCAGTCCTTCAGACTGTAGCATTTCCCCGAGGTAAGGAGGTCAAATGCAAGGCCTGAAGAGACTGCCCCTTTCCTTAAAACACACACTCACAGGTCAGGACCTTTTCCCTACCCCCAGCCATTTCTCAGCCCTCTCTGGCAGTGAGCCCTGTGCTCCCCCTCCCGCCTCCGGCACCAGGTCCATACCCCTGGGAGGCGATGGTATTTCTGAGCAAGATATTGGGTCTTCCTCACAAAAAATGTCAAGAAACCATCCTTGGGTGATGCAGGGAGCAGTGCCATGGGTGGAGGCACAGCCACAGCCCTGGGGCACTGGCTGGCCTGGGCTATATCCTGAGTGGGGACACGGCTGAGGGACCCCTGCCCTGGCTGGGGCTTTGCTGCCATCACAGCCCCTGGGGTGCTTGGAGACTTCCCTGTCCTTGGGGAAAGGTGTGTGTTTGCCTTGGGCAGTGAGCACACAGAATTGTTAGAAAAGAAAATAAATTCCAAAGGAAAAGTCTCTTTTTTTTTTTTTTTTCCTTAGAGGGAAAAAAAAAAAAGGAAGAAAAAAAAGCTGGATAGATTTCCTTTCTTACTGGTAGAAAGCACAGTTCTTGGCAAGCTGGGCCCTGTCAAGGCTCTACTTGGAACTTCCAAGAGATACTTTGGTTAAAAACCCTTAAATCTTTCCTTTGGTTAGCAACAGCATGCAGTAAGTAAAAAACAAAAAGGAAAATGTGAGTTTAAATGACTAAAGTTTTTCTTCCAGATGAAAATCTTCATGTAACCTACAGAAGTAAGAATACAGCTTACGTTCACTTTATTCTGAGGAAAGCCTGTAACTAATTGGCCTATCTGTAATGTTTTTGGAGTGATTCCACTATAAATATGCTCTTTATAATTAAACTAACTGGTTGATTTATTGGACCTGCAGTTCAGATGCTGCTGCACTTAAGGGATTTTGTTGCATTTCTTTTAATGATGATCATGGTCTTCTCAGCTGGCAAAATTTAACATCAGCAATTCTTTGGAGATAAAAATTGCTTGCAGGTGTTGCAGAGTGGTACTTTCAAGGTCTGGCTGGGGTGGTGATCCTTTCAATCTGTGAAGAAGCTTATGTAAAACTGATTGTAAGAATTAAAAGTGTTTTTTTTTTTTTTTAAGGTTACTTAGTATATCCTACCTGAGTATGAAGCTTTAATATTTTAACAGCTTTCAAAATGCTAGTGGATGGATTGTGGTCTGGGGTGTAGTGAGCAGTGGAAAGTCAGTGAAGTTCTCACATGCTTCTGTGGAGGGAGTCACACTGGCTTCTGTGGAATTTGGGTGGGGTTTTGTGCTTATGAATTTATTTTATAAAGTTATCTGAGAAGTAGAATAAGTACTAGTAAGAATAATCTCTGGATGGAGGATTTGTGCATCTGGTAATTTACAGTTTTCTTTCTCAAAGTTGTTATGAAGGCTTAAATACAATAGTATAAATTAATTACATGAAATTTGTCTGTTACATAGAAAGTAGTTATTGTTTGAAACTCTGGATTAGAAGGGAACTCTGCCTGCTGCACCGCTTCTCATCTATTTTTTTCTAATCTATTGGCTTGCTTGTTGTTTTTTTTTTAAATCACTTTTTTTTTTTTTTTTTTAATTAGGCACCTATGTACTTCATTTACTGTGATGATTACATTTCAAGCTTTTCTTTTTGAAATAGTGTAGTGGCAAAGATCGTCAGTCCCAAACAGGAGGTGGTTGTGTTTAAAGCTGTGTTTTGCAAATACGAAGCTTTTGGAGTCCTTAAAGAGCAGACAGCCCTGGGTATCAGAGAAGGTGGTTTCCAGACAGCAAACACAGGAAGTGCTACAGCTGTGTGAATCTGGAAGAACATCACAGTAAACTGTGGCAACGAACTTGGGTTGAGGATCTTCCAAATCTCTGCAGAAGGATCACTTCTGTCAGTAAAACAAGTTCACAAGTGCCAGAAACTTATAAATCCCTCTCAGTGTGTTTTGGTGTGCACTGCAATCTATTAGTTCCCTCAGGATGGAAGAAAAGCTGGCATTTAGCATTTTCTGATAGCATTTGAAATGAATCAAAATGCAGGAGTACACAGAGACTTACATGATAGTCTCTGATGTTCTATAATTCACTCGATTTGCAGCGTTGCTGTATCACCAGAATGAAATAATTCTATAGAAATTCTTTCACCCACAAACATTTGGTTATTGCAACCGAGGGGGGAAAACAGCAACCAGGCTGCGGCTGGCACTGCTCTTTTTGCCCTTTTAGCAAAGAGCTGCAAACACCTCATGGGGCAGGTGGGGTGAAATTGCCAAAGCTGTGCGTGTGTGGGGAGGGTGGTTTGGGTGAAGGGAGCCCTCATTTTTGGATAGGTGCTCGTTTGAGGGTGGGGGTTTCTGAGCAGCAGCTGCTGAGGTTCTGCAAACCTCTCCTGATCCCTCCTTAATGTTACCCGAGTGCTCCCTCTTGTGCTGGCTGCCTCCGGTTCAGCGCGAACACCTTCCCATCCCTGGCCGTGCTCCGCAGGTACCTTCTTCTGTGCTTCTTTTTGGAAGGCTTAATAGTGGATTCGTGTAGTTAGGGGATTGGGTGGGTTTTTTTCCAGCCTGGTTGCTGTCAGTCGTTAGGTAAATGCACCTCAGATCCCGCGTAACAAAATGTTGTTTGGTGGGCTTTGGTTCCCAACACTTCTGGCAAGGACAGTTTTATAAACACACACACATGTACATGCTCATCAAGGTGAAGAGCATGTTGAAACAGACTGTATTTTTAAAAGCAGGCTACAAGGCTCTGAAGATGTGCATCCCTCCTTAGTGTCTTGTTCCTCAGCAATGCCAATTTAGCAGTTAAATGTCCTTGTGCGTTCCCAAATAGCATGAGTAGTCTTGATGCACTCGTATGTATTGAAAAGATGGTATTGAGATTATTCAGGTAAACCCCTCACCTTTAAAGAGGTGTGTGCATGAAAAAACTTAGTTAGAATATGCTTATTCTATTATAAACAGATGAATCATCTCTTTTTATAATATTTTATTGGAATGTCTTTTGGGAGATTGGACACTTCTTAATAGTGCTACTTTTTATTTCTCTTTTCCTGCAGGTAATTGTGGTATGCAAGAGTTTTAGAGCATGTCTTACCTGGAGTAAAACTGTTTTGAACTTGGGTCCTCTTCTATTTGAGCTGATAAACATTTGCTAGCATGGACAAATGTTTGTAAATATGCCAGACCATTCTAATATATCTGAAACTATGTTGATCTTTATAAAGATTGCTGTCTTTTATTATTTTCATACAGGAACAAGTTCCTGCCTATTGTGTCATGTCTTTGCATTTATACTGTTGATAGAATACAAGTGTATTATATGAAGACACATACACTCAGTCCATAAGTTGTTTTATGAAAATTAACAGGTCTTTATTTAACGAAGGGGCATTTTATTTATATAAGTAGCTCTCAAATATAATTTTCAGCACGAATTTTGATGATGTTTGGTATTGTTCCCACAGCTTCTTTATTAATATAATAGATAATATCAGAATTGGTGATTCTGATTTAAAGGAATAAATTGTATTGCCATCCTGCATAATGCCAGTTATTTGGAGTTAGTTATTCTTGAAATCAGGTCTAGTTACAATATTTTGCAGAAAATAGAGATGAGGAGGGATATAAATGTAAACAGACTAAAAAGCAGTGACAGCACCATAAAAAGGAATGTTTTTGAAAATGCAGAAAGTTCTTAAAGTTATAAAGAGTATCACACACTTCTTGATGTATAATTAAGTTAAAACCAAGCAGAAATTAATTTAATTAATAGTCTCTCAATGTTCTTTAATTAAGACTATCACACTGTGCTCATCTAGGCTGGAGACAGGGTGCTGCTGAATATTTCCTGTCAGTAACACAAGTAATTGCAACCATTAAGGAGTAATGTTGGACAGAAGGCAGTGAACATCCATGCAGGTGCATGGGAGTCTTTGTACACGACTTTTCTATAACCCAAGGCAGATATTCATTAATACAGTGTGTTCTAACATCTGATGGCCTGTGGTTAGCTTTTTGGTTACTTGCACCTGAAGTAATTTCATACATGACAAATAGAATTCTTAGAGGCTTTCAACAAATTAGTGCAATGGATTTCTTTTCTAGAAGGTAAAGGGGGTACTGCATCTGTTTGGTGTCTTTACTGCTGTAAAAATAATGACGAGCAGAAGTTTTTTGTGTTGTCTTGGAAAAAGATCCTCTGGAAGTCAAACACTATTAACTTTAACGAAGTAGCTTTGATGGCAGGGAAGAGACAGCTGATACTACACTTCCCTAACAATAAACCACACTGACAGATAAAAACAAACATGTGCACGATAACATATAGCATTTCAGAGAATGGAGCCAGAAACTAATGTCAACTGATGTGCTCTTTGTTTTTTTTTTAAAGCCTGGTACTGCTTTTGAAATGGTTACTTCTGAGAAGAATTAAAATGTGATTCAGCTTCTGTGATGAATTTACATCACACCCCTGAAGCAGGTAAAACCAAAGTTGTATTTTGTTGGGCTGAGATTTCTGAAATTGGTTTCATTTTGCTTAAAATTATACATTAAGGCTGATAACTCAATAGGAAGGAGCAGTTTTTTCTTTTATCATGATGATGTGTTTATTCCTTCCTCTCTATATTCTATTCTCTTTTCCTGAACTTGCTCGCTTTTTGAACTCTGCTCTGGACATAACAGAACTGCTGCTCATCGTTTTTACCCAAGCTAGAGAACCATTTTATTTTCCAGTTTTCATTTTTTATTGAGAACAAACATACATAATGCACTTGCTAATACAAAAAATACCAAAAAAAGAAGAAGAAAATGTTAGTTTTTGCTTCTGGTGATGACAACCCATGTGAGTTCAGTGGTGTGATATCCTAAGAAAGGTGGAAGATCCCTTCATAGTGCTGCTCTCTGCAGCACAGTGGTTAGGGCATTTTTATGGAAAGTGTTTTGAATTTTTTTCCACTGAGGAGATTTCACACTCAGGTTGCTTGTGGTTTGGACACCCTGATTACTGTTAGATAAAGCATGTGGGTTTTTTTTTCCCCTGGGCTTACTTTCAAAGCAAAGTGAACCAGTCATCTACATCCAAGAAGATAACTTAGGCATCTGAACTATAGGATGGGCTTTTGGGACGTGAGGAAGAGTCTCACCTAGGAGGAAGGTGGAGTTTGAGACACACCTGAGCACCTCCAGCAAAGCATTTACATGCTGATTGTTGTTGTGTTGAAGTCCTGTCGTGAACTGAACTATGCTGCCTGATGTCTCATTGGCAGTAATGCCATGACAGGAATGTCTTTCCAGTCCATTTCCTACTTTTCAAAATTTTATTAGCAAAACCAAGGTATTTATTCAAGAAAAAGATCAACAGTGTAAGAAAGGTTTTAAATCCTATAATCGAAGCTGATTTCAGATTTGTGATGTATCCTAGAAACTACAGCATGGGTATTGAATCCTTGCCTGTATATTATATTAGAACATTATATTTAAGTGGAACATCTGATTAACTATTGTAGACTACAGAACTAGTAAGTCTTCCAACCTCTGACTTTTAAAAATAATTATTGTGTCAAAAATAGACTGATAAGCTTGGTCTCAAAGGATTAGTGCAAGGAAGAATCTTATAATCTCATTTTGTTTCCCCATTCTTATCAGCCTGATCCTTTTCCTGAGTCATTCTGTATTTCCTTTTCCAGGATGCTTTATATTCAGAACCTTCAGATGTTAGTTGAATCAGTGTCAGATTTCCCAAAATAGGTACTTTAACTTGTGCATGCTACACATTGCCTTTTGACGTCCTGATTTATATTTACCATGTGGTAATCTTATGTTATTTCACTTACAGCATTTCAGTTTTCATATAGTAGCTGAAATCATCTGTATGTAAGATTTGCTGACTGCTGCTTTGCCTTATTTTACTGTATGAACTTTCCACACGGGGCTGCTTTGCGTGTAGGAAGGACTGACTTTAATTTGGCATATACTGGATACAAGCAGAGCCTGTGATTTCACAGGAGCTGTGCCCTCTTGTGTTCACTTGGAAAAGCAACCAAAGTATAAGAAAATAAAGCAAGCTTACTGAAATGGTATTGATTGAAGTTGACATATCACACATCCCCTGTCTCAGATCCCTGCAAAAGTCTCAATAATAGAACTTTTGTAAACTAAACCTTCCTAATCATCGTGTTCTGTCAGTCTCTTAGAAGGTGACTTGGCATGATTTGTGCTTGGCTAGTGAAGTTATTTGATGAATGAAAGCCTTCTGTTAATTAAATCCTGATTGTATTGTAAGCTAACAAATATGGACATAAACCTGAAATGCAGTGAACTGGGGGTTCAGCTTGTTTTCAATGGGGCTGTAGGTGTTTCTAACTTGTCTCCATTAGGCTAAAAGCTGCAACATAATAGCTGCAACTAGATTGTTCTCATGTTTGCCAAAATTCTGGTTTGGTTTTTCCACAGCTGCAGTGAAATCCACTTATATATGGACTTTTCCAATGCATTTTAAAATACTTACTTTATACTGGTGTATTGACTGTGCCCTTCCTTCCATGGCTTTTAAGTTTATTTCCTGTAGAGAACTAAAACATACGTAAGCCATGTCTTACCTTGACCTCTTCTTTCACATGGAGAATATATTGTGGTTTGCATGAATCATTTTGTCATTTGCATTTCATCCTTTGGTGAGTCATTTGTATCATCATTTTTGAAACAGTAATGTTGTGCTTTGTGAGCATCAAGTTTTTAACTTGTGATTTTTATTTTATTTGTGAGAATTATGATTACAGCAGGGAGTTTTTTGTGGACACTGCTAAATATGTGTATAATTGTACTTTTATATGTAATACTTCTAACACCTCAGTAAGGACTTGTTTATTGCAGATCAGTTGTTGCCTCCTGATTTGTGGTGCTGTGGGAGGGAACAGAAATGGGGGTTTGCTTCAACTGGAGTGGCTCAAACATGATTTTGGGTGTCATTAAAAATCAGAAACAGCCAATTTGGTGAAGTCTTTGTGAACATTTTGCCAAGTCTAATCTGAGTTTCTTGTCAGCCTGACTAATTTCAGAGGTTTTCTTTTGCAGGAAATTACATTGTATGCTTGCCTTGTAGGGACTGGGACCCAGATAGAGAATGTGCGTATGAAATGAGATCATTTGCTGGCTTGGAAAGGATATTGTTTTGTATCTTTTGTTGGTACTCTGTTAAAAACCGAGATGTATGTTTTTTTAAAGAACAGATAAATTTTGAAGTCTGAGTGAATTGTCAAATACTATGGAGAATAAGATTTTAATTTAAGGAAGAGTGTGGCTTTTTGAAGTAAACATCTAGGACTTATTATGCATTTGCAAAAAGTAGAATATTTATATATACTTGAGAGGTTCAAAATTCATGTCCAGATTGAAAATGTGTATAATTGAGCAGTGTTTATATGAAAACCCTTTCCCCTTTGGAGAATACCTGATGTATCAAAGTGTAAAAATCCTTATTCAAGAATCAGAATAGAAACCCAGATGGCATAAAACTGATAATTCACTTTACTAATGATACCCAAGACAAATGAAATAGCTGCAGCAAGAGGATAGGAGTTTTTAGTGGGGTTGCCCCTTTTTCCTTATCTTGGGTCATGTAACACATGCAGGTCAAAACAAAGTTGTTTGCCTCCCGTTTATTTACTTTAATTGAGGCAGTTTTGCTGTATCTTATTAAAGTGTGGGTCCATCTCTGGGAAAGCCACTGTGTTTGGTAGAATACCATGCAGACCAAATCCTTACAGATGATACTTATAGATCACACACGATGTAACAAAATTACCAAAAGCCCCAATTAACTTGATGTCATTGGTGAAAACATCCACTGTGGCTTAATGTTAGGGATATGCTGAGGATAAATAATTTATCATCTTTGCTTTTGTAACTGAAGGGAAAGATTAGGTTGAGGTGTTTATTTCGTACCAAAGCCTGAAAACATTGAGGTTTTGGAAACATGAGTTACATGTAAACTCTTGTAAGAAAGTTGGACATTGGTTGAGCTCTGTGCATAACCAATGGAGTGGAATTAAGCAATGTGCTAAGGACCAGAATGGGTTGTCTGTTTATATCACCAGTTTATATTGTTGTTTTGTGACCTATTGCCTTGAAGACTGAGAGGATGGCAGGCCCCAGTCCAGAATTGCAAGTACCTGTCCATAAGCTGTATCCCACCTGGGAGTTCAGAACATCCCTCTAGCTCACAGTGTGGGAGGGCACCCCCCTTCTAAAATTCTCAGGGATGACTTTTCCAGGAGAGAAAGAATGGCTCACGTAGATATGTTGGTGTCCACTCTTTCCAAAGATCAACATTTTCTGTGGTCACCAATAAAAAAAGAGTTGTATTCCACTGCAGTATTTTTCTTGGGACATCTTGGTCTTTGGTTGTCTCACTGTGCCAGATCCAGTGTGGCCACATCCCAGGGTGACTGTTTCTGCCTCTTCTGCTCTCGTGTTACTCTCCTCAGCTGCTGATTTCGTTCTCTTGCTCAAGCTGTCCAAGCCCTGCACCTGAACAACAGATGTCTGTGGTACCTGCCAGAATGAATGGTGAGGTTTTCATTGTTACTGCCAAGATGTTTCTGCCTGAGATTGTTAAAGTTTCTTGGAGTAAAGATGATGAATTGCTACCATCAGGAATACAGAGAAAGATGGGATCAGAGTGCCACATGGTATCAGTGTGGAATTGGGGCACTGAGAAAGAAACTGCAATTTCCTGTATAAGTCTGCTTTTTGCTTCTTCAGCTGTTTCAAGGCATGTTAACTTTGGATAAGCTTATTATTATTTTTTTTTTTAAAGTACCCAACATTATCTCTTTGAGTTACCCACATGTAGGAAAAGTGATCTTATCACCCTTTGCTGTGATTTTCCTGATCCTCTAAATTTGGACTTGCTCTGTAGTTGGGCGAGTGTCTAAAACTTCTGTATTTGATGCTCAAAAGACAAAAGTGTTGATTCTGAGCCCCAGAATCCATCTCCAGCTCCTGTGCTTCTGATGAAGGGCTGCTAGTCTGTAAAATGAAAATCACTGGCACTGTGGGCAGATAATATTGTCAAGGCCACACTCTGTGTCTTGAAACGTAGCAACGTTGCAAGACCTTGAGAAAGGATACATCGAGAATGTGAGTTGAAGAATGCTGTTGTATAGTGCAGGTTTTCATGGGCAGAGGAGGTTTTGACAAGTTTGGGAAGGACTGAAATGAGTCCTTTGCTACCTGCAAAAAAAGTTTTGAAAAATACCTTTTGCTTGCCTGTGGGTTGTAGGTAGTTAATTTGAGTACTACAGACTGTTTCTGAAGCAGAGTGAAAAGAAATACAGTCTTCCTTCTTATATTACCAAAGATATGGGAAAACACTTTGGTAGTTTGAGGCTGAACTTAGTGACCCAGGGGTCTATATATCCTTTAACAATGTGGATGGTTTGTGCATATAGATCATTACAGAACTGGTACTCAGCATTGTTACATGATTTCAATCGAAACCCCAAGGGTCCTTTTAATCTTTATGCTCTGAAATAACTTGTTCTGTGCTCTAGAATTAAGGGTTGGTTTGTTTGCTTTTTGTTTTGTAAGGAGAATATTATGTACTATTATATATTTATATATTATATGCATAATATTATATATTATATACTTTTAGTTTTGAGGCTTTCTTGGTGGCATATTGTGGCATATTCTCAATCTGTTCAGAGGTTTTGGTCCATGTAAGCATAAATGTAGCACATTGAAGGAGCTACACTAGTAGTATATTCTCCTCCTGTAATTTTTGAGTCAGCATCATTTACTATTGGCTTTCCTTGCCAGTGACACAGACATGATTCCTTAGAGTAAACAGAAGAAATCACAAAAAGATTAGATGGGATCATGTTCCTTTCTTTGTTGCCCTCTGAAAGTGTGCAAATACCTGTGGGTTCTCGAGAATGATAATGTGATGTTGTAAACCCAGGCACACGTGATGCTTTATTCCAGTTATATTTGGAAGGCACCCACCATTTTTGTTTTTTAAAATTCTGCTGCTACTAGAATTTCACATTTCCTTGTGCCCCAAACTGGCCTCTCTCCACTAGCCTGGGACTCTTAGGGCTGACTGGATGCTGGGGGGAGGATCAGACTGGTGTGCTGTGGGAGCTCCTGGTGAGTGGCTGGGTGGTCAGGCTCTCCACAACATACAGGGGTCAACATCTCTGGTTTTTTGACAGGAGATGGAAAACAACTCCTTATATCAAGCACACTAGCTGGAGCCAGTGCCCTAAAAGTAGGAGACCCAACTTGAGCTTCTTCTGAAGCTTGGTAGTAATCCAAGGTCCAGATCTGGCTGCTGAGTCCAAGTGTTTGCAAGGTTAGTGCTTCAGTACCTTACTTTTAAACACTTCTTTTAGGGGATCTAGTTGCAATTCTGCTCCTGATGTGCTACTGGTTTATCTTCTTTTCATGTGTAAGTCTGTAAGAAATCAAAGCTTGCACATTGGTGTTAGCAGCAGCTTTCTTTTTGCCTGCATACCCAGATTTGATTTATAATCTTGATGTTGTCAGCATCTGACTCTAATTAACTGGATAAATGAAGCTGAGATCTTGACTGAATTAGCAGTTGAAGAATGCATCTTACCAGAAGCAGATGGAGAGAAAAAACAGTGTATTTAGTTTATAGCCATTCCCCTGGTTTATGGCCATTTCCTATTTTTTAAGGGAAAAAGTTCTGCCAAATCAATTCTTGTCAAATGCTAATTAAATTATAGTGATGATTAATCCTGATGTAAATACATTATTTCAATGTTTAGGAGAGTTAAAAAGTTTAAAGACTTAAGAGACTTTGTGAATACATACTTAATCTGGAGAGCATTTGGGAGAGAGAAAATGCCAATTAGATAATTCAGTGACAGTTTATACAGTTTAATTTATCCTTTGTAAATAATGTTTGTTGTCGTTAGCCTCTGTTGTAGATAGAACTCAGCTAAATCTTTTTGTCAGGGAAAAAATTCCTTACAGTGACATTTATGCTGTCCTCTTTAACATCTTTCTTTTCTTTTCTTACTAGAAGTCTCAGAGTTCTGCAAAACAAAGCAAGTGTTGTCATTTTTAGGCTGTGGAAGAAGAAAGTGAAGCAGAAAGGTACTCCCTCGTGTCACTGAGGATAAAACCCATGTCTGCTAGCTAGCTCCATATGGTGCCTTAAATGCTGTGGAAGGAATATTCTTTCATGGCATTTTCTACTGCGTGTGTTAGCAAGTGGGCAAGCAGCTGCAGTGGTTGCTTACCCTATGTGTAGTCTGATCCTTGACTTTGGTAAGAATCTGAGCAATGAAAGGGAAAAGCTCGAAATTTACCATGGGAAAATACTACATTGTTAGTTAAAAGAAAAATAAAAAGGGAAAGAAATGCCAAGCCTTGCTGTCAGACGGTTTTATCTGCTGCAGGGAGAGGTCAGCCCCTTACCCAGTATGGGCGAAAAGATTTCCTTCAAGAGGTAACATGTCTTGGTGAAGGGCTGTTAACACTGTTACTGTGCTGCAGAACTTGTTTTTTTTCCAGCCAGACGCTCTGGTCACCAGTCAGTGCTCCTCAGGAATGTGTTCGGAGGCAACCTTCAGGGAAAGCTCCGTTTGGGTTCCAGATTGATGAGGCAAAGCAACAGACCTTAGCATTTCCTTAGTCCATCACAATGGCGCCTGCAACACCTCAGTTCACCACTGTGCTGGCAGATGTATAAAACAAAGTCGGAGGTTAATTTATAGGTGGTGGAGAAAAGAGATCTTTGCTCCTTCATCTCAGTATCCCATGAATTATATGCTTATGCAAGGTGAAATGCTGAATTTTTCTATGCACCATAATTTACGATGCATTTGCTACTAACAGACAAGGAAGATTTGCCAATTTTCATTCATACACATTATATAGGCAAGCTGGAAATAAATAATTTTTTTGGCTTCTGTTGGAAGCTTCATATTTATCTGGAAATGAAATGAAAGATAAAGTTATACAGCACCAGTATCTGGAGCATTTGGGGAAAAAAGAGCTTTATCTTTGTTGTCATGATAAAGAAATAGTTTGATGTTAAAAGCACTAAAAGTAGAGTTGTTTCTAATAAGAAACCCAAAAAAATTCCTTGCATTAGGCTATTGCCTGTGCCATAGTATGGAGACAAATAGTGTGTGTGTGGAAGTGACAGCGAGTGCAGAGAACATAACAGTATCCCCTTACGGCTTTGCATCAATTACACAGGGCAAAACCCTGTGTCACTGAGGGAGCATTCCGTGGTGGCCACCAGTGTTTTCCTAGGTGAAAGGGTAATTATTTCGCTGTTAGTTCTTAATTTATTAATAGTCAGCACCGAATGTTAGGGTAAAGGATTATTCCAAACACAGTGACAGATCAGCTGTGTGGAAGATGTAGTGATTTTGCCGCTGATAAGCAAAGCTATTTGTGTAAAGATAAAGGTCAGTGTGGAATTTGAATGCTGTTGAGTGACATTTCAGAAAAATGGAAAAATGAAATGAAACTCTGTACTGGTAAAACTTGGCACAAAAGGTAAGTTTAATTTTAGGTTGCCATTCCGGATAACCATTTTGTTCATAATAGTATTAGGAAAGAAACATTAGAGAGCCTGATGCAGTTTACATGTAAGTCAAAAAAAGTCCCACTTTGAGAACTTGGGTTGGATCCTGAAAGCCCTCAGACAAAAGCAGAGGTTACTAAAGAAGATACATTCTATCCTTTAAAGTGTTTGCACTGTTCCTGTTTCTCCAGAATGAGTGTGATCAACCTATTTGTGGTTTGTGTGGTTTTTTTTCAGTAAGTGTTGACTTTAAATGTGAAATGGCAGACATTTTGCTTTAAAAACCAGCAGTACAAACCCCAGTATTTTTGTGACTGGAATTCCTTGAACCTATACTGATTTCCCTGACTTGTTATGGGTGTTCTACAAGTAAGTCTTGTGTTTCCATCAGGTTTTCAAAAAGGGGCCTTTTGGGGGCAGGATGGTGTCCTGGTTTCACCTCAGGTAGAGTTAATTTTCCCTGTAGTGGCTGGTGTGGGGCTGTGGGGTTGATAACATAAAGATGTTTTTGTCACTGCTGAGTAGGGCTTGCACAGAGCCAGGGCCTTTTCCTGTTTGTTGGCTGGGCTAAAACAGGTGGAAAGGCTTAAAATACACATTTGCCTTTGATATAGTTTGTCTGAAAAATCACATGAGCCACTTTATTCAGATAATACACCTCAAAAAGTTATTGGGAAACCAAATGCTTGTAATATGGTGCTAAACTTAAACATATTTGTGTAAAGTACACAAGATTATATTGCAGCTTGCCTAGAAAGACAGCAGGTTTGTTGTGTTCTTGCAGGGGGGACATTTAAAAGCCAAGATTACTCCTGAAGGACACTTCCCATTAGCCTGCTCTCATTTGAAGCAAGAGTCTTCCAATGATGGGTCTTTTTCTCTGAGGAAGAAAATCTGTGTTATATGAGCCAGCTTTGATCTTACAGACAAAGAAAACCTGAAAATTTGTTTTGCATTTAGCCAAATGTCTGTAGCATTGTTTGTAGATTGCTTGCATGCTGGACAACTGTATGCAATATGGCATTTATTATACCTTGTATGTATGGAGTACACAGCTCCTTAAACTCCTTGGGGAATGTACTAACAGCAAGATTGGTGGGTTTTTTTTAGTTTATTTTTTTTTTATATGAAATGTTTTTGAGCTGCAATACCTGTAAAATGCACTGAATGGAATACAGAGAGAATTCCTTGCCTGTTTTACGTCCTGGGCTGAGTTTATGTTTTTGTAGGGAAATAACCTAGGTAAGACTGAACATCCAAAGTGGAATAGACAAAGCTGTCAGAAACTTAAGCTCAAAGGGACAGTTTCATGCTTGGAGTAAAGTTATTCAACTGAAGAATATTTCAATTTGTTGTTGGTTCTTTTTTTTGTCTGAGATCTGTGTCCAGAAGTTTAAACCACAACCCTTGCTGGTAGCTGCATAAAGGGATTTATTTACCACGTTGCATAAACCTGACAAAAGCAAGCTTCTGATCAGTTTTTCTTGAGATATTTGCTTTTATTGCATGGGGTGATTCAGGAATCGTACCTTCAAATACTATGGAGTCTTTTTGTTTAGTGCCAGACTTAAAATAATAAAGGAGATAAGCCTGTATGTGAGATAGTGGGAGAGGAAATGAAAGATATTAAGAAATACATTATGTGATTTCAAAACCATGGCATTACTTCCTTGTCTAATGAAGAATGTAATGAAATGGATTCAGAAGCTGTTGCTTATCCCTGTCTCCTCAAGGCCTGTGGAAGAGAATTGAAGGGGTTTTGCCCTCTTGTAAACACTCAGAGATGATTGCCAGGGTTCTTTCCACACAGACACAATGGAATAATGGGGCAAGGGGACAGGTCAGAGATTAGCTGTCTGGGAGGAGGGCAGCACAGAACCAGGAATCCTGTAGTCAACTGTGAAGTTTAAACACAGTTCATTAGGTGCAGCTGAAGCACTCCTAAAGTCACTTCTGTCTCATGGATTCAATGCCTTTGTTTGCAATAACAGGCCTTCTTAGGAAGCTGGGGTTAGATTTTAAGCATGATTTTTAGATGTCCTATGTTTCTTGATTTTTGAAGAGTGTTATTCTAAAACATCCAAATTCTATGCTGTAGGGTAGGAAAAAATATTTTTTTTTCTGGTTAAGTTCCATTCTGCAGAAGTGGAATTGGCTGAAAAAGTGAATTGTTTGTGAGGTACTGCTTTTCTTACTACAGACTAATTTTTATTCTCTTTTTGTCTCCAATTCTTCCTTCATATAAAATTTTTACAGCATTGTGTTGTGGAGGTTTTTTTGGTGTTTTTTTTTTTTTAATTACAGTATTTTAATTCCAAAATGTCTAGTAAGTGCTCAGCATGTCTCAGTGCTCAAGGTTTGGTCATACTTAGCTAACTGCCAATGAGAAAGCCACAGGGTGTTGGCAATTCTATTGACAATGCCTTTTGCAGTGTTTGAGCAGAGTAATAATAATCTAGGCATTGCCCTTCATTCTGTCTGATTGGAAAAAATCACCCGTGAATTTACACAAAACAACAAACCAGATGCTGTCAAATTGGAGCTCAACCCACAGTCTCATGTACCTGAAATGCTTCTGATGTTCCTAAACCAGCTGGATAAACACAATGTAGATGAGAGTTTGAGAGGGTAAAGGCACTAGGATATGGTGCATATGATGAGACAGTTGAGTAACTTTCTGTTGCAGTTATTCTAACTGATTGTATGGAAAAGAGAGTATTTAACTTGTGTTTTGTTTCACTTAATGCAGTTGAAGGGAAAATAATAGCAGTCTGGTACCACGTGGCCAGCAAATACAGGTCACTTTGATAACTGCTGGGGTAAACCATTCAAAACAAAAGCACAGCTCAGGAAGGGATAAATCTGGAATTCTGCAATCTGGTGCTTTAAGTGCTGGAAATAATAATTCATTTATTACACAAGGCTTATGCACATTAATGCAGTTCAGGCACTCCACAGAAGTGATGGTGCCTTCCAAACAGCCCTTACTGTGAGTAAACAGCGTGGGCTTCACTGATGGTTCGCGTGGGTGAAATGTTGTACTGGTGAAATGTGCCTGACCAGCATGGATCCCTGTAGTAGCTGGTTCTTCATTTACTGGCATAAGTCAGCTACATGAACTTTTAATGGTCAGAAATTACTTTTATTAGGCTGAAAACAAATGTCAGACCAGTCACAAAGGCTTGCTCTAAAACCTTGCACTCCACAAAGAATTTTTGTTTTGAATGTAACAACTGCAGTTTCTTTGAAGGCTATTGTTTGATCGCAGTGTTAATTTGTGATCATAACACTACATTCCCATGAAACAAAATACAGAGAGGATGTTCTCACAGGGCAGGTTATAATGCTTGAAAAAATATTCCTTGCAGGTAAGCAGAAATGATTCAGGTTGATTCAAATGAGTGAAAAGAATAACAGCAACCTGTAGAAACACTGCAGATGCACAGCCATTATTCTGATCACTCAGCCTGGTGCTGTTGCTCTTTGCAAAATATTTTAAGTGCATAAATGAGCATAAATAAACCATATTTTAACTGGAATTTCAAGTACCAGCCTAGTGAAATATATCAGGAATGTTGTATTGCTAATGCTTATAGGACCAACGTATGTTTAAAGAGTGAGAAATTCAGTTCTTGACTAGGGTCCTGCCATAGATGCTTGGATTCTTAAATACCACAGGGACCCTTCTGTTCAAATGGCTTGACCTGTGTCACGTGGAAGAGGCATTTTTGATTAATAAATCATCATGGAGTTTGTAGTTCCTGCTTGAGCTATAGCAGTTCTATTTGGAAAAAGAAAGTCTGTTTCTGAAAGAAATGTTTCTGGTGATGGAGAGTCCTGGGTATATTGTTGCAATAATTAATCACTGCAGCTGTTATTCTTCTTGAGTCAGAATTTTCCTAGCTTTGGCTTTCAGAGATTGTATCTGATTAGGTCTTTTGTTTCTGGATTAAAGATCCATTGCTTATGAGAAGCCTTTTCCCTGCCCAGATATCTGCTGGTCTCTGATGAATGCTCTTCCTCTCTGCTGTTGAAAAAGCACATTGATTAGAGCCTTTTCAGGCTTATGGGCAGAAGTCATCTTTCCCACAGTGGATAAGATGGGAGCTTCTTTTTGATTTTTTGAAATGTAGAAATAGCTGTTAAGGCAGCACCGTACAAGGTGTAGTTTCAGTGCTTTGCATTCATTCACTCTGATCACTGTGTCTCCTCAGGATTTTTCCTATTCATATATAATAAGGTTTTGCTCTAGGAATTTATTTTCTGGATTTTACTAATCAACACTTCAACTAATATAATTATCCATGGTTTTTAGGCTGAGGTTGCTGTCTTGGAATTGATCTACATCTTTTGTTCTTAGATGTTAACTTGTATTTGATAATATTGGAATTCAAGTGGATTAGCTGACTTGTGTAACTGATAGGGCCCAATTCAGTGACTTCTGTTATAGAGTTTGCTACCAGTGATATTGTCTCTATCTACTTTTTTCCAGTCATTGATAAAAACAGTAGCACTTGCCCGGAGGCTCTGAGACATAAATGACTCCTCACTAGCATATTTTGTTTTGATCTCTTTTCACTGGTTCTCAGTTTTTTGTGGTGAACCTTATTAATTTTTGACAAATGTCATTATAAGAATGCCATGCTTTAAAGAAAATGTCATGTGGTCACATCTGTTACAGAGCATGGTCAGTTACCTTATCAGTTGTTTTTGTAATATATATATTTTAAACTTTTTTTCAAGCTCTGCTTTCCTCATAACTGTGTTTTTTATTGTTAATTACCCTGCTATCCTTTAGTCCTCTTTGCATAGGCTATCTTGTCATGATTTAGCTTTGCATTCATGTTAATCTGACTAAACTGTGGTTAATTGGGTCATCTACTACTCTCCTTTTTAAGGTTCATCTGTTGCCTGGTGAGTGGTGGTGTAGAAAGCATTTCCTCTTCATGGTAAGGGAGTAGTATTCAATTTCTTTCTGGTACATCTGTACTGTATATAAATTATTTTAATACTTACAGAGTAGCAAAACCTGAGATAGTTGGACCCATATTTTGGGAAGTGGTTTTTGTAATTCTTAATGTATATGTAAAGAATATGCAGTTCTTTCTTAACAGCTGTTTAAAACAAAGGCTGAGACACTGTGTATGATTGTGAGAACCTAAGGAAAAAAAACAAGAGCAAGGAAACGCAAAACCAAACAGGAGCTGCAGGATTGAGACAACCAAGGTATTGTCTAAGTTAGCAAATGTGGTGGTGTGGTATAAATGTATCTATAAAACACATCTCTGGGTTACAGCAGTTGGTGCTGAGGACCTGATGTATATGCAATATGTGAGTTTAGGTATTTTGGATAAGATCTATCTTGACCTGCAGACTAGACCTCTGCTGGCTTTTGGAGCACAGCTTCAGGTTTTGTTTCATCTCCAAGAAACCCCATTGTTATGTTCCAAGGCTGCTCCATGTTGCAAACACAAGCAGAGTATTGACAGTGGTGGCTGCAATTTGGGTCAAAAGCTCTCATGTGATCTGAACTAAATGTTAATACAGACACGCTCCAGGTTGGTGGTGTTTGGCCTTCACAGTCTAAGCTGTGGGTCTTGGGTTCTCTGCTATGTGAAATATGATGGAGTTACCATGCTGATAAATTCCTGGGGTGGTCTCTAAATGCAGGCAGGGACCCACACTGCAATGGAAGAACAGCCTCCTGCAATGTGTTCAGTGTCCTCACACATAAGGTGGGATGGTGCACCCTTACAGGAGGAGAGTCACTTCAAAAGCCAGGGACTAGTTAATTCTTCTGTTGTGCCCTGTGAGAGGTATTGTATTATGAAATACACCAAGTGGGTTTAGATCTCTCTGAATTCTGCATGTCAAAAATACTTGTTCTGTGCTTTACAGCCAAGTTTAAATGTTCTGAGGACAAACTTTTGCTCAGCATATCTCTCTGCTAATTCTTTTACTGGATGAGAATAGTTGTGGCATGTTTTGCAGTCCCACACCAAAATAATTTTTCTTATGGAAGTTGAGGTACATCTTGAATACTTCATGAGCTGATTATTTATTTATGTCAGTTATGGTTTCATTAAAAATGGCACTACCTGCTGGGCAGCACAACTATGCTTTTAACAGTTTTTATCAGGTTGTTAAAATTACACAGAGGATGAATATTTCAATAGTGACAAAGAGGAAACATTTAACAAACTACATTTGTCTGAGATTCTTATTCCACCTAAAATGGCAATGCCTTTAATTTCTGTAAATAACCAAAACTGCATATTAAGAAGGGCAACTCAAGGTTGCCCAAAGCAATTTCAGCAACTCAGAAAGGAGACTTTTTTAAAGCAGCAAATCTGTGTCAAGAGATCATTTTATTATAGCAAAATGAATGTTTTCAAAGGAGCAGATCTAACCAGAGGGAAAACTAAGTATCTTAATGATGTTAAAATTATTCTTTCTGCCACTCCAATCAGGAACGTGATTAGTGCTATAGGTATGAATAGTCAGCTTTGTTATTGAGTGTGTATAGTTAGATTTGGGAGTACTGGTTATAATTATAACATGAATTTTTGTTCATGAATTTGCTTAGTGTAGTTTTAAGGATTTCCACTTGGTGGAGCTTTATGATTGAATTTTTAATATAGAAAATTCTCAATATCTGTGACTCAGGCTTAATAACTTCTCCACTGTAAGGAAACAAAACAAATTTGAGAAAATGAAATGAGGAGAAAATTTCAGGTGTTGAGTATTCCCTTTCACTTGATTCTTGGATCAAACAATGATGTTTATTACAAGGTATCATTATATTACTTGAAAATTCCTTAATGTGATTAATTTTAATGATTTGAAAGCAGGGTGGCTTAATAGCCATAACAGGTATTGATATGTATATTCTGTTCATAAATTTGATCCCACTGCTCTGTGAATGTGTATAGGCATATATATATTGTTGTTTTTTTTAAAAAAAATCCCAACATTTTTAGTAGAACTAGCAGAAAAGTGTAAATTTTATCTTTTATTCTTATTGTATAGGGTTTTATTAAATTCTGAAAGGTCCTAAAAAAATTCAGAAATTGCTTTCTCAGAATAAAATGCCTGAAAAGATGGTAGATTTTTCACTGGAATATTAAGAAAAACAATGTATAAGATTTCTGTCCTTGGAGAAGCTCAAAACTAGACTGGACAAGACCATGAGTAACCTCATTGATATTGAAATTAGCACCACTTCGAGTAGAGGACTGGACTGTGTATCTTCTTGACATCCCTTTCAACTTAAATAGCTCTATGATTCTGCAAAGCAAGTTTTTAGCTGTGAATTGTGATAAGAGGCACAGAGCCACTAACCTGACAGCCTCAGTTTTTGGTTTGACTGATTTGTAAAGTAGAAGATTTTGGAACAGGTAATATTTTGCTAGCATTGCCGAAGAATGGGTAATTTAGTATATAAATGAGGAGACGACTGTGCCTTGGGAGCAATTAATACACAATATGTGATAGAATTGCTTTACTCACCATCAAAAAATATCTGAATATAATGGAGCAACATTTCAACAGTCAGAGCAGGCAATGAACAAGGTCCTCCACATATTTTTGCAGCCACCATGAATATTGCTGTGGGAGATTTCAGTTCCCCCTGTATATATATAGATATATATAGATAAATATAGAATATTATAGGTAATTTAAGGAGAATGTTACTGCTCACATCTTTCCACCCCAGGCTTTCCATCAATTTTTCTTTTTCTGACATGCTTCCACTCCTTATGTTCCTGATACAGTCTAGTCTGTCATTCCCCAGACTTCTCAATTGTTACCTTGTTTTCTCTGAAATTAACACTTTTTTTTTCAGATAGTGTTTTGTCTTATTTTGAATATTTGGTATATAAATAAAAATGTTACTTTTTTCATTGTAACTAAAATGACAAAGCAAAATTTAATATTCTGTAATGCCCTACATCTACCTAGAGGTTCTCTTAATCTGTTTTCCTTTACTGTTTGTCTCTAATGTGGTCAAAACTTTGATACATACATCCAAGAATTTAAATTTAAAACCCCTGAACAAACAACCAAAACCATTCTCCCCCAAGCAAACACCCTCCCAAAAAAAACGAACAGCAACAAACCAGTCTGGGTTGTTCTTCTCCTAATCTTTAAAAGAATTGCTATTTCTGAGTATTCTTGACTTTAAAACCTGAAGTAATAAATTGGGAAAGGGAGAATAAAGATAAAAAAAAAATCTTGCTTTAAAAAAAAATTCAAGTATGAGATAAAACATATCAGCTAAAAAATGAAGAATCTATGCAGCAGGTAGAGGACCTCCCCCGGATTATGAGTGGGTAGGGAAATGTCTTGGCAGGTGGAGAGAGAACCTGAATGTCTGACAGGCATTGTCTGAATGTCACCCAGTGATGGAGCAAACCAAAAAGGAAACCAGGTCATCCTGGCTGGGGCTGTGCTTGGTGCCACAGAGATGCAGTTTGAATGTCTTTACAGGAAATCCCTGTGGATCCCTGAGGCAGAGCAGTCATTCCTACGTGCTGATGATCCCTGCTGAGGACCATGTCCCTCCCTGCACCCTGCAGCCTGCACCTCCCAGGCCTCAGGTGCCCACTGTGGCAAAGCAGGCTAAACTCCCACACTGCCTTTTCCCTGCATCAGCTGCCCTGGGATGATTTCTTTTTAGTTTATTTTTTATTTTTAATTATTTGGCTGGGTGGGGGTTAGGTTTGTATTTGTGGTGGTTTTTTTTTTGTTTGTTTTCTTTTGTTAAATACGGATGGATTTTAAAAACGTATAAAACCTTCCTAATGAATCTTTAATGTTTTTTACTGTTATCCCGCCTTCCAACTTTACCAGTCTAGGATACAGGAAAAGGAAAAAAAAGCAAGAGTGGAATAGCTGACAACAGGAATCCTGTGGGGAAATATTTAGAGGAATAAATAGCTTTTGAGGCAAAACTTCTGTTTATAAAAAAATACATCTATAAGACTGTCATGTGTGCATTTATGTGGTGTTGTGTGTTTCTATACCTGAGCATGTAGTTTAAGACTTGGTTAAATAATATAAAAATGTTGTAATTAAAAGCCATTGCTAGGGTGACTCATGCAAGAGGGATTGGACTGAAAGGTGTTTCTTTTCTCCTATCCTCATGCCTCTGAACTGCTTTGAAGATACACAGGTCTGATTCTTTCCCAGGCATTGTTAATGTGGTTGAGTCTGTGCAGTTCTGTTGCCTGCACGAATAGCAATTATTTTGTTCTAAATCTGTAATATTTTAGTATTAATTACAGGCATTAATTCCTATTAAGAGAGAGGAAAAATTCTACTATCAATCCATGTATCATATTAGTTTTCCAATAACTTTTAAAATCTTCGGTTTGTGACCTGTAGAAGGGAAAAAATATGACCTGAGAATAACTGAAGGCGGTGTTTGCAGAGAGATGGTTTTTAGCTGTGCTGCTTTCATGCTGCTATTAAACCACTAGTGTTTTTCCTTATGAGGCAGAGCAGAATCCCTGTGTGCTGCAGGTTTACCTTCTGTGGTGCCTTCAGAGGTGACCCAGCTCACTTGTCCAGTCAGGACAGGTGAAAAAGAGTTCAAGCAAAGCCTTTGTGATCTTTGCAGACCTGTAGTCATGGTCAGAGAAGTAACCACACATAGGTTACGTTTTGAGTACCTACTTTATGCACTGTGAGCAGTCTGTCCTTTCAGTGAAGGTGTCTGGGGGACTGCTACCTCCTGCTGGATTCCCTGGCTCCAAATTTGAACCCTGAAAGAGGTTCAGACAGCATTACTGTGGACTTTTCATTATTGCTGTGTGTAGCAGCTTCAAAATCTACTGCCAGAAAAGCTATTCCAATAACATCGAGATTCTGTTGGATGTAATATGCAGCATTTAATTGGGATCTTGGCAGAGAGAGATAAAGAGATGAACAGTACATCCTTACTTAATGCAGGATTTTGTGCCCAGCACGTAGTATGTTAAATTCAGTACCAGTATTCTGATTAACCAGATTGGGTTTGCAATTGCTGAAGAGCTGATGCAGCTGATGCAGGAAGAAGCGCAGTGGATAGTTTTAGGTGGTTAGACTGGAAGTCTGTGGCAGAAGTAAAGCTGGAGCTGGAGCCAGGTTGCATCAGATGATCCACCCTCCTTCCCAGGACAGTTTCATGAATGTGTGTGTGGGATGAATGGATGACAAACTCAAAGATGATATTAGAGGTAGGCACATTTGATTTGCTACATCCAGCCTACTTTAGAGTAATGTAGATGATGTATGCATTGCCACCTCTGGGCACACTTGAACAGAGCACACACACTTGCTCGAGTGTTATGAGCTCTGTGCTCTGCCAGACTTTTCTGTGTGATGTTCTTGACTGTGCAAAGGAGGTTTTATCCCAGGCCCCAAAGCCTCCTGACAGATTGCAGCGCAATGTGATGCTGATAGTTTTGCAAGCATTAGTGGAGGCTGTTCAGACTCATTGTGGGTTCAAAGGTGAAGTGCCCCATGCAAGGTGCCCAGTCTGATGTTCTCTGTG
>JAWWEE010000158.1:2061244-2110229 GCA_035221455.1 Xenops minutus | reverse complement strand
AGGTGTGCTGTTTGCTTGACACAGGGACGGTGTTGGTTGTTCACTTATTTTGTTCATTGTAAATGAAGAATTGCCATAGCAACTATGTGGTATCTGATGTAGGCTTTTGGTATTCGAAAGGTCTCTTACTTAACTGTGATGTTGAAACTTAGTCTATTTGCTCTTTAGTTAATGGAGGAAAAAAGCCTATAAAAAAAGTTATTGCCTTGGTTTTATATTCTTTTCCTGCACAATGGTATCTTGATTTTTAAAAAGTTTCGTAGTTTGTTTCCTGTATAACTCTTTCTTTGCTTTTTTTTTTTACCATTTGTATTACTCTTAATCAGCCAGTTAAGGAACCAGTCAGAATCTAGGATTATTACTGGTGTTCTGTTGGTATCAACTGCAGCTAATGAGCTCCAAAAGATTTAATGGAAAATGTGCAATGGAAGGGTTGGATCAGTCATTAAGAAACCACATCATAAATCAACATTTTTTTCATAAAATGCCCTGATATTTTAGGTAGCATTTGCTTTCTTGTATTGCAACAGTTTCACTTTTTAGCAAAAGCAGAACTTAAAGCAGTGAGCAAAAGCAATTTCACCTAAATAAGCTTTTTCAAACTCAAAGGTGTATTTGAAGGCTTAATACCTTAATAATATGTCACTGGTTCACATATAATCTAAGATTAAAAAATTGAAATACTTCTAATAATTTAACATGAATCCATAGAGGGAGGTGAGGGAGAAGTTATCTTATGTTAATGAGTTAATGATCTATCAAAGCTCTTCTGTGCATGTGAGAGCTTTGTGCCAAAAAGGGTCTTTCTATTTCTTTTTTCAGTCAGCTGTAACTGAGCAGAGAATGCAGGAGACATTACAAACATTTTTTAACTGTGGCTGTCTTTCCATCTTGCTTTTTAATAAATGACTCGTTCTGAGGTTTGGCTTGCTCATCTTGTTGGAGATCACATAAAATGCATGAACTTTTCAAATTTTTAGAATAAATGGTGAAAGAGTGATTGAAACCTACGCACCAGGCTATTGGTCAGAGGGGCTTCCCTGCGCTTCTCTCCCAGGAAGGAGACAGAAGCCTGTTGTTTTGGGTGGATTTGCAGAGTTCAGAAGCTGGGTGATGGTGTAGAGGCCAGAGCTAGGCAGCACTGATGGTGACATGAAAAGGGAGTTTCACATCACACTGCCAATTTAGCATAAGTGCTTTCCAGTATCCAGCATAATAGCAATGCTTTTGGTGTTCAACAAGTTTCAGCTCAAGTCATTGTTGACCACAGAGTAAAAAATAATTGGTCTATGTTTGAAAATTCTAGTCTAGGTTTTTTGTTTAAAAAAAAAAAAAGAGAAATACTGCCTGTAGGAAGCCTCTTCAGTGCTCTGTGTACAATCATTGGATCCAGTGACCACCCCCTCTACACAGGTATGTGCAGGCAGGAATGCTTTATAAATATTAACAAAGGAAGCATCATAACATCTCTGAGGTAGGGGAGAACTATTACCTTCTTCACAGGTAAGAAAAGTCTTAGAAAGATTAGTTTCTAATTTGTGGTAATACAGTCAATCTCTGATAGAATTGGGAAGTTTTTATCTGCTGACTCGCTCTTCTCTGCTCAAGCAAGAGATTGTTCTCTCAGTTATGATTTCCCTCCACCCCATCTTTTCATTCTTACTTATTTCATGTGCATACAGGATATTGCAAGACTGTGTTGCAATTGCACAGTTATGTTGAATTAAATACCATGTACTATATATACAAAATTATAAAAATCAGTAGATAATTGCAATTCTTAGGTATCAGTTTTAACACACACATTTAAAAAGAGTAAATTTGAATCCACAGGAGAAACAGTTTTAAAGTCTCTTTTGTATGCTGTTTTTTTGTGTTTCAGCTGCAGTAGCTGTGCATTAAATAACTGAACAAGTTAAATATCTGATGTATAAAAGGTAGCATTTTTAACACCATGAATGAACTAGTGCTTACCCAGCAGAACTGCAAGACATTTGGAAACATAGGAATTCTAGTTAATGATGTAGAAGTTGTATATATGCACTGCCTGAAAATCGTGCCAAATGGCACTGGGTCACTTTTAGCATAGAAATGGAAAGAAAATTAGTTTATTTTACAGATTTGCAGATATTTTGTAGGTATTTTGTTCACTGTACTGATTACATATCAGAAAGTATTAGTTAAGAATTAAATATAATGTCTCTTTCATGCTATTAATGAAGCATTTGGTTGCATGCCTGGCAACTACTTCTAAATGTTCTACTAAATCCTATGTATAATTTTTTTATCATATGTAGCGTTTCAGTGTTAAGTGAGAAGTTTTACAAAGGTAAAGACAAACTAAAACAGATAGTAGATGAACTATTGCTGTTCATAAAAATAAGTCATATTCTTAGTTGTATATGATACATTACTTTTATTTAGAATATTGAATGCATTACCAAAATAAGAATTTAGATTCAAATGTGCCTTGCTGTGTGCTTGCTAGGTATTTATTTCTGCTTCCCTTATTCAAGTTTTAGTCAGATGATTCTTAATTTCTGTGGCTTTTAAATTCCAGGTATGACCCGCAAAAGTTGTTTCACTGCAGCTTTTTGCTGCTGTTTCATGAAATGTAGATCTGATCTATTGGTAGTAGAACAAATTAATTACTTTTATCCGTGGTTAATTTTGTTATTTTCTTTTCACATGTTTTGGAGGTAGCACTGTAATTTGTCTATTTAAACTAATGCAAAACTATTTATTAGGGTATGAAAATGCAGAAATGGGAAATGAGCTTTCTTTAGAAACTGTTACATCTCAAATTGCAAGGCTGCTCAAATACGTATTATTATGTTACTTTATTGATGTGTTCCAGCTTTCATATGTAGTTTAGATTTTTGTCTTTCTGCTGCCTGGATTCATTACTCCCATGTAAAATTGTTCAGGAACAGTGATCTTCTCAGGGCTAGATGTGTGTGGGGAGTATGGCTGCATCTCTTGAGAAGAGAGGTTTATTTGGATTCAATTTTGGTTTGTTACAAAATTTAAGGAAGGTTTTCATTCCCCTGTGATGGATTTTATGAGCTCATGCTATGTTAGTCTGGAATGAAAATAACTCACAGGGTGGTAGAATTGAAGAACATCGGATTACTGAATATTGCAGATGCTCAGATGAGGGAGCTATTGGCCTAGAGACGCACTAGTACTTGAGAAAGCTGGAAAAAATATTCTACTTAGAGACTACTCTGCTTATATGTAATTTTCTGTATTTATCTGACCTTTTGCTCTTCTTTATTACTAGGGCAATTTACATAAAATAGGATCTATGCCATTTAGGAGTTCATGTGCTCCTGCTGCTTATTCTTCCCTTGAAGTTCTAATCCTTTGTGGCATTTCACCCCAAAGCACTTTACAGTAATTGCTAATTGATATAAAAGGATCACTTCATCCACCCCTGACATGTAGCACCTCGGCAGTGAAACTCAGAAGCTGTTTAACAGTGAGCAGTAGGACTACATAACATTTTTAGGAAAGGAAAAAAATAGGCCATCAAACTGAAAATGGATAGGCTATTTACATAGTCAGGAATTAGCTGCAATATCCATTTCAGGACTGCGTTAGGACATCAGGGTTAATAATACTGGTCTTCAGAAAAGAGACCCTTGGTCACAAGAAGAGGACAGAATGGCTGCATTACATTTTATTCAGAAACCTCCAGAAATTTATTACTCCTGAAATTCAGTGTATTTTTACAAAGCTTGTGAATTGAATCAGAGGAGACTTGGAGGAAAGGATTTTTCTTACGGGATCCCATCCTTGGTGTATGGTGTGGCTTTCAGGGTTACTTTGAGACTTCTCAGTTAAGATACAGCTTGGCTACCTCAGCTTGTAAACAGTAGCTTTGTGCACTGAGATGAATGCCAGTAAAGAAAGATTATTTTACACAGACTTGAGCTGGGAATGGCAGCCACAAAGGGAAGGAAATGGCAGGAAAAGCCCTCCAGAAGGCCTTGGAAAGGAAGGTGCTCTTTCCAAAACACACCGTTGAAGTAAAGCAGTTGTCAGGACTGCACAAGAGCTGCACCTGGCCAAGAGGTACAAAGGAGGTGATCTTTAATTTATTGGAATAGGCCATGAAAAGAGATAACATTGAACAAGCCTGGCAAGCTGTCAAAGGCACTGCTTGAAAAACTAGGAGCAAACTGCCACAGCAAGTGCAGCAGAGTTGTGGGTTAATAACTGAGGCTTGTGTGTGCTGCTGCTCAAAATAAGCAGATAGCTATCCCTCCTGGTGCACCCCCTAGCTTCTCCCATGGCTGTGTGACAGGTTTGATAGCACATTTGCCCCACTTGTTGGAGTCAGTATTATTTATGCCTATATTACCTGTGTACTCCTGAGCGATTTCATTAATTTGCTGTATAACTGTGTAACAGTCAGTGGCACTTAATTTATTTTACTGATTTATGTCTACCATTAAAGAAGAAAGCCTGTACAAAGCTTTGAGTGACATGATGGTAATTAAATTTTAAATAACTATAAATTAAAATATAACTGCAAGTTAAAGTTAAGTATCAGTTAAAAATAAACTTCACAAGCCAGCAGTCTTTGCTATTCAGAGAGGTGGTAATTTATCAGCAGACAATCTGCAGAAGCTGATTTGGTCTCAAATGGTACTTGAAACCTAGCAAACTGAGTGACTCTTGCAGTGTTTAAAGGGTTTCTACTTCTTTGCACTTCACATCCCCTTGGTCTGAAGTTGCCTGAGTCCTGGCTGTGTTTGGGATCTCCACTTCTCCCGGATGAGTCTCTTAAATGGGCCCCACTAAGTGTAAAAGTGGTGGTAAATGACAAGGAGAAAGGCTTTTTCACTTAAATGAAGATATTTATAATTAATATCTTCATCTCAGCCAATAACAATTCATGCAGATTCTAGAGCATTTGTCATACAGTGTTTATAGTGTGGAAAAGCCTTGTTAAAGCAAGGGTCACCCTGTGAGCCATTTCTTTTAAAAGTGAAAATCTTACCCTACGCTTGGAAGCAAAATTGTGTGGGACTGCTAGTAAAGCTTTGATTTAGAAATGCTCTTTTCGAAGGCAAGTTGACTAAAGCATGGGGGCTTTTTTTGTATTCTGTAAGGACCTAAAAATAAAGCAAAGGCTCTTTGATGTTTAAATGAAGTTTGGTTAGGAAATTATTAGAACACTTTCAAGTTACTTCTAAATTCTTCTATTCCAAATCTAAGAGAGAAATAGTATCAGAGAAGACACAGAGAAGTAACTAAACAGCGTGTTTGAAGAAGTTTAGGGAGCTGTTGACTGATGATGCTGGTATATGATCAAAATCACACCAGATTTGTACAGCTTTGTCGTGTAAAGCTTCAGCTTGTTTCTATGGAATGATGAAAGTGTTTAGAGTTGGAGATGGGATGATGGTCGATGGGAATGTTGGTGTGAGTGCCAACCAATAAAACTGGAGAGTTAAGGGTGATTTTTAGGCTCACTTTGCTCATTTGACCCAGTCACTCTGTTCAGACTGATGTTTAGTTTTCATCCAATCTTTAGAGGATGTCTAACTGCTTTGTTCTTGCCAAGTAAAGTATTTAATGGTCACCCAGTAATGACTTGTAAATATTTCAAATTGAAAAACTTATGTTTCATGGGAGGATAATATTTTTATATTGTAAGTTTGAGTGAAGTGGTGTAGATCAGATAGTGTCTTTTGCAAAGATTAGTTTTTGACATGAAATGTTTAGTCAGGTTATTCAGCACGAAATTAATTTTGAGCAGTGTGAAACAGTTTACCTGATGCTGTATCACTTATAAATAATACAAGACTTGTGTAATTTTCTTTCTTGTAGAAAGGTTTAGTCTGTTTTCTAATGGGTTTGGCTTCTCCCCCTCGCCCCGCCCCTATTATTTTGTTTTTAAAACAACGGCATTTATGTTGTCAAACTGAGTTTTAGGTTGCTGTTTGGCCAGAAATACCACAGGAAAGCTGTGGAGTCCATCAAGTCTTCAGCCTTCACAATATCATAAAAGGACATTGTCTAAAAGAAAAACTCAAATCAGAAAGCAGGGATTATGGGTGTTCCTCCTTCTAGAAAATATAAATTTCAATTTGTCATGTGACTGATGTTGGTATTTTCAACATTTACAGAAAGTGCTGCAGCAATCACAATTCCTTCTGAGCAGATGGATATTTCTGAATCATAAAACCAGCCACTACTCCCTCAGTCTTGACCTGCTAGAGAGAAAGCAAGGGTTTCCTATTAATAAGATCTAAGTAGAGAGAATGGAGACTGGCTGAATGGAGAGTTGAACACATGTTACTACAGCAGAGCCTAAGCTGAGGCATATTGATTTGCAATCTGTAATAATCAGGGATTGGCAACTTAGAAATTCATTGGCAGTCCTGCTACTTCTGCAGTATTTCTTCTCTTTGAGCTGTAGTCTTAAATAACTGATGATGTCCTCCTAAGAGTGAACTGTAAACAAAACAATCTTGATTTATAAGAAAGTTTGTATTAAACTGGTGCTTACCATGGTTTATTTACACCAAATTCCTGATTTTTTTTTTTCCTTTTGTAATTAACAGGATATGTACCTGTGGATCTGTGAGGTTGCTCTCGGAGTTCTTAAGCATATGTAGAATATCATGACTTCCCATTGACTTCTAGAATTATCCAAAATCAGTAAGAACTTGAAATGCTCCAGACTGAAATTCTTATTAACTGCAGGTTCTTTGAATAGTGATAACACTTACCACACATTGTGGGATAAGTTACTCATCAGAACTTCCAAAACAAACTTTTGCTCTGGTGGCCTTTTAGACCTTCTGTTTTTATATTCTCTCCCACATGTATGATACACATCCCATACACATAGGAAGGACGTTTCCTCCCTTCCATTGCATGACTGACTTACTGAAGTACATGTTTACTTTTTTCTTTCAACATCAGTGGCATGTTATGGATAGCTGCAACTAGGTGCACCTCAATTTTTAATCTTCTTTTTGGTACTTCAATAATATTTAGATTTAGCTGAAGTGCAGTTGGATTTCTAAGTGTTTGGGTTGCACTACCACTGGATTTAAATTCAGAAGTCATGTTCAGGTCCAAAATGTGGGACATTATTTTGCTTGTCATCATGACAACTTTTTCTTAGTGTGTGTTTAATTTAAGGCCTTCTGGAATCATAACTGCTTGAATAATCTGTATGTAGATAGATTAATGAAAATAATACTAGAGAATCATATTTGTCTATCATTAATGTTACATTTTTTTACTGGTTGTGAGTGTGACACAACAGAATTCAGAAATCTTGCAGCACAGTTGGGCAATTTATGGTACTACTTGTTTTCATAAAAGTTGTAAACTAGGACACTTTCACAGAAAATTGTTTCTCAGAACATCTGCTTTCTGAAGTTTCTTCTACAGTCACTGATCACTTAGCACTATTGCTATAATTCAAGTTCAGGTACGTAGTAATAGAAGTCAGTTTGTGGTAGGGGTTTAGCCCTCAATATATTGGTAGACTATAGAAGAAAAAAATCCCTGAGTGACCTCAAAAGTCAGTAATAGGGAGTGTCAACCTGTCAGATTGCATTATTAGAATGAGCTCATCCTTATTAAGCACACTTGAGTTCTGCAAATGGTGATTCATCTCACAGGTGGTGTAATGCCCACTCACTGGACCTCAGTAAAAGTTCTCCTTGATATCTGCTCTAGAAATTTACTGTCAATGACTGTTGCAGAAGCTCCAAGTTATCCACTTCTAGTTACAGCCTCTGTGTGGAGCTTTTGGAACATGGGATTGATTTTTCTTCTCTTTGCCACCTTTCCTTTTCTCCCTATATTGGGAAGTCTAGCCTGAAGTGAATCCAAATCCAACAGCAAGTGGGGTCAGCAACATCTGGGAAAAGTAATATTGCTTTTACTGGCTTATTTCCTCAAACTTGTTATGTGGCTGAGGCAGCTAAGGTAATGTAATGTTCCCTTCTGAATATGTAATTGTGTCCACTGCTGCTTAGCAGATCTCCAAGTGAGAGAGTTCCAAGTCAGCCTTAGATGCCTTGTTGCTCAAGCATGTCCTCAAAGGACCTTCTTAAGCCTTTTAAAGCTTTTAGTTTTAGCTAGTTTTCACTTGATTTTGGTCGAATTAAGCAGCTGGACTCTGGAACTCCACATAAAGGAATTTCATCCATTTTTCCATGGTTTCTGATCTCTGAAAAGTCCATTTGGCTCTGGAAGACACATCCAAAGAATTTCTAGCTGATATTTCAATACTCAATATGTATTTCTTATCTTGTCAAAGCAAGCCCTTCGTGTTTGCCAGTTACCATATTTTAATTGTAGTCTCTGGGTATTAGGTCTCCTTGTTTTTCCTTTTTCTTTTTTTTTTTTCTTTAATGTAAAGAAATTAATTCTCTATCTTTGCTAGTGTGATGAGAGATCAGCTTGAAGCTCCAGTTGCTCCCTTGAACTCCTGTTTTACTAACCTTTCATGTTGGTGATACCTCCCTGCCCTAAGGATAGACAGAGCTTCCTTTTCATGGCAAATTCTTCCATTAGAGATTTTGTTTGAATTGGTGATTGACCCAAAGTCTTTGTAATTGCACCTCTTATGATCTTTCTTATTGATTATGTCCAGGGAATCAGGCATGGGGGACTACTATGTAGTAGGATGGGGGTTTTTGTTACTATATAGTAATACAGTAAACTGATAAGCAGTGATAGCATCTCATTACTTGACTGAAATTTATCATTAAACGTGGATAAGATTTTGGTAACAGATGAATGATGTTACAGTTAACTTGAAATCCTCTGTTGACTGAAAATTGTAAAAATAAAGAAAAATACTTGAAAAGCCAACAAACACACACCCACAGAAAACCCAGCTAAGCTACAAAATATAAACCCCGTAACATCATACTGAATGAAAAGTATTTTCTTCATTTTTTGTGGAATCTGCGTTATCAATTCAGCTTATTTGCAAATAGACATAAGGGAAGTTAAGGTTGTTATTAATTTACTTTTACAAAAAACTTTTTCCTTTATTACAATCAAAGAGGCTAACACCTTGTTATTCTGCATAGCTCATACAAGGCAAATTTTCCATACTCACAGGAAAAATGCAAAACATGCTCATTTAAGTTATAGGGTAGACTTTAGGCCTGCATGCTTACTTTATATGGAAGAATCACATTAGCTACATTTTCTTCAATTTTCCAGCATTTGCTCTGTCTTTTTAAGAGTAACCCTACTTTTCCTGTCATTTTGGTGTTTTGAGGTTTGCAAAGGAAAATGACTTGGAAAGGACTATGCTCTCCTGAATGTAAAAGCACATTGAATTTATGTTGGGGGAAAAAAAAAACATCATGTGTAAATCTGATAGAGGTTTATGTTTTAGTGTCTTATAAGCAGTTCATGTGGGTTTTAAAGTATATCTGTTATATAGGTGACTGCTTTTCTGTGCTTGCTTCAATATTTTACATGCATATAACTTCACAGGGGAATATGAATAATGTTATTGTGTGTCTTTAATGGCTATCAGATGAATTAGTCTTTCAATTAATAACATATCATTGAGAACGTGAAAATAAATTCAGGCAGATGTAGTCTGATTAACTCCTATACCATTTGGAGAATGTTGTAGGTTGTGAAAATCAGTACTGCTATGAAAGTAGACAGATTTTAGTTCAAGGAATCTATTTGTCCTGAATATAACTACATGATTCTCATTTAAAGAATATTGATCTTTATATTGTATTAAAATTAACCTCCTTTTCAGTTGATGTAAGAAACTTTTGACTTGTTTTCAGAAGTAAATCCTTAGTGCAATGTTGCTGACAGTTTTCAGGTAGAAGTTGACAAGACCAAAAAGTATAAACCCATCCCTATAAAAATTCTACCTCCCCACCAAACCCAAAATCATATGGTCACAATTAGAATTATCCATCAAATAGCAAGTTTTCTTCTTCCCCTTTTCTTTGTGGTGTTTTAAAATTTCTTTTCATTTTATTTTGGGAAATGAAATATGTAAATCATTCAATACATTTTTCATTTCAGCTTTAGAGGATGATAAATAACAATTTACAAAAAATGTTACAGAGGGAGAAATGAGGCTTAAAAAAAAGAAGTTAATCATATCAAGGCAGCTCAGTATGATGAGACAACAAATGACCAGCCTCCCTTTGGCAAACAAAACTGAATCATAGTAAGGAAATAAGGTTGCCAAGGCAGTGAAAAACAGAGCTGGAAACCTCTCTTCTAAGTCAAGTCACAAGTGGTGAGGCATTCACAGCCTATGGGAAATGGTGAGTCCATTGCATGCCTGTCTTAATAGGGGCTGCAGCCTCCCATCATCTGGCAGAGAAGCCACTGATGTCTTCTGTACAAAGCACAAACTGTGCCCTCACTCCAGAGGCTTTCCCTAGTCGTGCCTGAAGTGCATGAAATTCTGCCTAACAGCGTGCAATGATTATTTTGTGGGTGCAGGGAGGATTTCCATGGCTTGGGATATCAAACCTGCCCTGCACAGGAGTGGCACAGCTACTCTGAGTGATGCAATGCTGTGTACACAAAGTGCCTGTTTTTGAAGCTCCTTAAATTAGTGGAATATACCACGTCGATTACTTGTTCCATAGTACTTTCTCCTTTCCATCTCTCTGAAATGTAAATCCTGTTAAAAAAAGTCTGCTTCATTTTTGGTGGCTGCTGTATTCATGACACGAACTACTTACTATGGTCTTCCAAAACCCTGGGCAAGGAGAACTTCCAGAACGAGTGACTGAATGAGGGCCCTGTACTGGACTGTATCACTGACCTTGAGAAGGGGATGACTGGCAAGTTGCTGTCTTGGCTTCCTTTCTCACAGGACAGGCTTAATCAATAATATTCCTATGAAAATTACCAGGCCATTAGTGAATAAAAGCTACAATATAAATATTTGGTAGCCAGTCATCATTTGCTTGCCATTTGACTTCCTAAAAAATTTACAGTTAGAGGTATGAGAGAAAAGATTGTCTAGATGTTATACTGAGGAGAAAAATCTGCATTTCTTTCAGAACTCAATCAAGTGCCCCAGCACTGCAAGAAAATCTGTCAATACGTGTGCTGACATTTTTTGAGCTTTACAAGTTATTTTTGCACTAAACACCTCTTTAAAATATTCTTTCACAACGTCTGTGTAGCAATGCTTGAGGTCTGGAAGGAAAAGACTTCCCCAAAGTTATCCACCACCAGCACCTCTTGTTTTGCCGTGACTCCTGCTTTTGTGGATGGGGACACTGCCAGGCTCTGTGTCCTGTGGCTGGCCCTGCCTCCACTTCTCCAGGAGCTGCAAGTGCAAAGCTTGTAGCCAGAGCACACACCAGGGTCTTCAGCTGGTTTTAGTAGGTCTTTTCACTTGTCCCCCTTCCATGCAGGTCTGCCTTCCTGGGTCCTCTCTCAACAAGTGAGTTTCATTCTGGAGACAGAAGGTAATTGCTTTTTGGACACCACTGAAGTGTACCAGCCCTTATTTCCTGACTTTTATCACTGCTGTCTGTGATGGTGACAGCATACCTGTGGTCACTGCTATTCTGCCTGTCTTGCTTTCGGAAGGTAAGGTTAGGCATTCACTATAAAAACGGCAGCAGTGGTGGGAAAGGTTAATGTGTAGGGATAGACTTCCAAGAGGCGAAGAGAGAGCAATGGTTAACTGAAACCTGTTAAACGCCCCTTTGGATTTGTGTGTAGAATTGTGCCTTACTCTTTCTTAACCTGCTTCACTTGTAATCACCTAAGCTAGCGAAGGCCTCCTACTAAACCTCATTATTTGGATAAATAAGGCTGACTTGAACTGAAATGGACTGGAGAGCTGGTCCCAGGAGCAGGTGTGCTGGCTGACCTGAGGGACGGGTACCACTCACCCTCCCCTCCCCGGAGGCAGAGGTAAGTATTTAGGTGTGCTTAACCATTCCTGCCACAGCTACTCCTGAAAAAAAGGTGTTAGGAAAGGTTAGATGCTGAAGATAAGATTGGCAAGCCTGTAGTGTCCACTAGGACACCTGCTGTTGGAGCTCAGCTAATCAGTAGGAGGGTGAAATATTCCAGCCATAAGGTAGTTAGTAAGGAAATGGGACCCAAAGAGAAGTGTATCAATTTAACACAACTCTAGGAGTTAAATAGGCTTGACTGAAATAATTTTCTTAATTATGCCTCAATTTCATTTTTTAGGATGGAAACCCCAAAACTTTAAATGCAGAAAATATGAAGTGCTAATATTGAAGACAAATAACATTTTTGTTCTCAACATGTGTGCATATTTTATGCTTACTCTTGCTACTGGAATAGCATAATTTGTGTTTCGTTATGCTTTTTCTGTAAAAATTTGCTAGTAATTTCATTTTCTTTCATCCTTCATGCTTTTAAAAATTATTTTATGTGGGCTGAATATGTCTTTATTGGTTAAAATAAGTGTGTTCTTAAGCATTAAAGTAAAGCATGTCCAACATGACCCTGAATGCCTGTAACTTGTTGGCAGAAACTGTGACAATATATATTGCCTGAGGAGACACTCTCATTAACAATTTGTTTCTTTCTTGCAGATAGATAACATTTTTGGAAATCCAATTAGATTTGATGCTTTTTTTCCTTTCCAATTAATTTTGTAACTGATATAAACCAAAATGAATTATGACTTTTTTCAAAATCCCATACTTTCATAAAGTTAAAATAGGCTTCAAGAAGAAATTAGTGCACTGCAAAAATTAATACATGCGAAGTAATGTAAGCACATGGCACTTTTAATTTTTCAGTGGCCTGGGGGTACTGTTATCTGGTCTTTTCTGGGAAATCACTCATCATGTTGCTATCGGGGAAAGAGAGAGCTGCAGCCCCCTTTCTGGGAGCAATCCAGTGCAGTATGGATATATGGATATACTGCACTGGATATATATTAATTAAATTTATTAAACAAATAACACAGCGACTCAGGGAAGCAGGGGTCCATCTGCCAGCTCTGTAGATTGATCTCTGCAGAGACGTGAGTTGAATGGTAGTTAAAGCTAAGTTGCAGAGCTCAGCAGATGGGCTCTTGTCTCTAGTGGGGGGAGATTTGGTGGCGGTCCAACAGCTTTTTTCCCCCTCCAGGTTTTTGTTCCTTGCAACTGTGACTGAAGAAGCACTTCTCTGCCTTTTCTCAGCCTTGCCCCCCCTTTTGTTTATCTGAGCAATGTTTAAGTCTGAGTGATTTGTTAGAGAGGCAAGTCCCGGCTGATCTCATTTTGTGTATGTGATGTAAAACTCAAGCAGAAAATAATTAGGAAAATGTAATCCCATTGACTTTACACCCCACTTGTGTACACTCTGCCTGGTGCCTTGGAAAAAGAAAAGTCTAGTAGCAGCACGGCTCTTACTATTCAAAATCACTGCCCATCATGCATATATTGTTAAGAAAATCTTTGCTGGAAGCCTGTGTACACAGTATGAAATTATTTCTGCCTGTAGGTCTAGACTGTGGTGGCATTCTTTTGATTTCACTTTATTTTATTTCTTCCTGTTGTGTTCTCTGGTTCTTGAAAATATTTATATATCTTTTTGAATCCCTCTGCAATCTTCCTGTAAACTGATACCAAGCAAATACTGATCTAATGAATTGTTTGGTTTATGTGGGCTACCCAAAACCTATGATGTTGTCTATTGTGGATTAAAAGCCCCTGTAATTAATTATGCAATTAAGCTCTTTATTTATTATATATTTGCAGGTGGGTAGGTCTTTAATCAAGTCTTGAGTGTGATGGGTAATATCTGCTGTTGGAGACCAGTCATAATGCCACTTACATCCTTGGCAAAGGTCCCACTGACTGTAGTGGGAGCAAGACTGGCCTTAATGCTGCAGGGAATCCCGCTGGCTGTGGTTCAGAAAGCCTTCTGAGAAGGTTTTGTAATATCTAATCAGAGTTTGACTATTCCTCAGCGAGTGCTTGCAATGGGAAAATCATAGCCATGCAAAAGTCACTGCTCTCTGACAGCTAGCAATAATAAAGAGATGATGGGCTGCATAAGAGGGTTCTGTGGTGTGGCACAAAAAGATTGCATTTTTCTTTCCTGGGTGAGGAAAAACTGGGCAAAATGGCTTCTGAACCCGGTGGGAACTTTGACAAAAGCAAGGCCTATGGGATTTGCCTCTAATAATGTGTGGTTCATGGAGTAAACAAAGGAGAAATCTTCTCTGGATGATAGTTTATGCTTGTGTAGTGTTTCTTCATTTCTCTGAACTGATTTTTTTATTATTATTATTTTTTACTGGATCAACCTTGGCTGGAAGAACAATATCTGTGTTTAACTTTGGATGTGAATATTACATAGGTTTTATCTGGAGGGGAAAAAATAGTTTTGCTTCTGTTAGTTTACTGTGTTTTGCTGTCGGTGTGCTTTCACTTTTAGACCATGCTGACATTAATAACAAGAGTATTTCTGTTACTAAAGGCCAGAATTAGTTGGGATTTTTTATTAGTGCTCTGTAAAACAGTATTCTGAATTCTAGAAGTGACATTGCTATTCTCTGGTGCTCATAGTATTCTAAACTGACCCAATTTAGTGTACAGAGGAGACCATTACTTTGTGAGAGATCCTTGTTTACTGATGTGCAGTAGGTGATCTAGTAATTTATTTATCTGGCTTGTTGGAATTGAGACACCTCAGGGTTATGCGGTTTGTATTTGAATTTATACACTGTTGATCACAATCTATATGTTATTTTATACCAGGGCTAATTTTCCTTTCTAATTAGAGTAATTATCCTATTACTTAAGAGAAGACTTCCTGTTGTTCATTAAAGAGCTGTTGAGTGATTTTTTTTTTAATTTCCTGTAAGCACATCTTGTGTTTAACTTGAGTTTGTTTTAGAATAAGACAGGGATCTTAGTGCATTATTTAGGGCAGGAATAAAATGGTTGACATTATATAAATTCCCATAAACTAGAAGGAAGGGGGATATGCAAATTTTTTGCTGTGCTTAACAACATGTTGCTTGAAATCATGGGTCTTGGAAATGAATCTTGCATGCTTTAGGAGGAAGCAGACTAGCAGAGGGGGATGTAGTAGGAGTTGTGGTAAATTAATACAATTTGCCTTATGACCTCTAGTGGTGTTTGATTCTTAAATGGGGATTGCATTGGCATTTCTCAGTCTTCTCTGACAGAGACCAAAGTACCAACTACTCAGGTTAGATTTTGTTCTCAAACAGTAGCACTGGGGTGCTGTTAATTTGGATGGAATCGTAGAGGTAGAAACAAGAGTCCTCTAAAAATAATCAAATGTACAGTAGTTCTGCTTATACCATAAGAACAATGTTTGTGATTTTAGCAAACAGTTCCTCAGGTTTAGTTATTTCTAGATCACCTTGTGCTTCCATTTTGGCATTATTTCCTTCCCCTATGAATCCTGTGTATTTACACTGAGGAAGGCAAATAATTTCTACTAACTGAGCAGAGACTTTCCTAGGAGTCTTGCAGTGTTTCTTATCAAAAACCTGTAATAATTGGAAAATGTATAGCACCTAGACACTGCAGTGGCAGACACAATAGCAAAAGTTGCCAAACATTTGTAGATGTTGCACCATTTCTGATTTTGAAGCTTGGCCTGGATTCAGTCGATTTGCAATGGAAAGCTAGTGTATGGATTTGCTACAGTTAGTTATCCCTCTTTGTCCTACTTGAGTCGCTATTGATTCATTTCTGTAATTACCAGTAAATGTGGGAGAAATTGAGGAACTCTTGAGCCTGGAAGTAGCCTAGACTTGTCTTGTAAAATATATTAAGAATGATGATTTTTGCATTAATGTGAATAGTCTCTAATAACATGATGTATCTTTAAAGAGGGCTTTAGCTTTATAATGCCAAGTGGAGTACACTTAGCTCTTTAATAGCACTTTCAAGTTGCAGGCTTTTAATGTTGACAGCTATATTTAGTACATTTGATATTCCATAGGGTGTTCTTAGAAGAAACGAACACATCTGATGGAACAAACCCATTCTCCATGTTCAATTAGCAACAATACTGCTCAGTGGAGGTTAGAACAGATAGGTTCTTAGATGTTACTGTGAATATGTGTATCAGTGCTTAGGGAAAACAGATCATTCTACTTAACTTTGAACTATCTGACTTTTACTAGTAGCTGTCCTTTAATATTAATAGGGCATTCCATTTTGGCTTTGTATACTTCATAAAAGATAAAGATTTTCAGCCTTTAACTTGGAACTCATTTCACTGGACTAATACAGTTATTAGATGTTTAATTGCTCTAGGAGATAAGTTATGGAGTATGTGGCTTAAGTCTATCCAGGTAATTAATATTTCAGTGTAGGTATTACCATTTTGGAAGTGTATGCAGCTAATACATAAACAAGGACACGGGAAAAACATGTGGGGTGTTGGCAGACATATCTTTGGAAATCACCTGTACTCTCAATTGCCCCTAATTTCACAAAGCTGTATTTCCACTAAATACAATTCAACCCAACAAAAGAAGTAATTAATATGTATTCAGATTCGCATACCTGCAGTGGTATTTATCAGAACTCTAAACCTTTTGTGTGTGTGTGTAATTCTTCATTCTTGGAGGCTCAGTTTCTAGTTTCGGACCACTCTGGTCTGTCAGAAACACGCAAGGTTGCTCAACGCAAGGTTTTCATACCTTGGGGATTGCTCACAGCTACACAGTGAGGCCCCCTGTGCTCTGAAGCAGGGATAAAGTTCCCGTGGGCTGCTCTAAGTTCCTTGTTTTGCCTGGCAGCTTGAAACACCGCCCTCCTCCCGGGTCCTCCTGGACTGCCAGGCTGTGCTCTGCTGCTCTGAGGCTCCCAAAGCACAGCTCCAGGGAAAAGGTCACTCCAAATGCTCCCTTGCCTTCCCACTAGTCCAATGTCTCTGTGGAAACATTAAAATTACCGCTTTTATCTCTGCACCAAGCAGGATTTTAAATAAACCTTCACCCTGTTTTGCTTCAGCAAGGCTCAGTGTAACATTGTTGGCACTTATAGTTAGAAGTTAACAGAGAAAATAAGATACGAAGAATTTTAGATTTGACTATTTGAAGTTTGACTGTTTCCAGAAAATGTCACTTAGTGTCCAGTCTTTTGGTAGATGCACAGCTTGGGAAGGAGGTGAGCAATGGGGTTTGATCCAGTTTTCATGTAGCCACCCTTCATTTTGCAAGAAGGCAGACCATTTCTAGAGAAGCCTTTCACTGGCTGTACAGGGTGTTTCAAATTTGGCTCCTGTACAATGCAAATACAATCCTAATTACTTGTGATGCCTCATGTTTATTATCCTCTAGCCAACTGGGAGATGGCTGTGCCATCTATGGAGAATGGTATATAAGAGTGTGTTGGCATCCTAAATCAAAAGTAATACTCCATAACTCAGTCTTTACCTATGGACTGCATTAACCATCTGTGCATGTGTGCCTTCAGTCAAGAAAATTGTATAGCTCTGAATATTCTGGTTTGGGACAGGCATCAGGGCATCAGTTTTGTAATCCTGGTGTCAGATTCCCCATTGCCAAGTTCTGGGATCTTGTTAGTCTCTGCAGTTTCAGAATGTATGTACCGTGCTTTCAGGATGCCATACACACAGGCTGTTGATTTTGGGGTATAGAGTGAAAAGGTCCCAACTAACACTCCCCCAATGTTTGTACAAATTGTTGCAGCCCTCTCAGCAGAAGTCTCGTTCTCAGGGCTTGGTTCTGTTCCAGGTAGTCACTATTAAGCTGTTACTGTCTTGGGTGTCCAGGGAGCAAAGAACTTGAGAAAGCTAGACTTAGACTGTGCTTGATGGGGATTTGGGACCATGCTCTCCTATCCTAAGGTTGATGGCGATGAAACATCCCAGTGGATAAAGTATTGGTATATTCAGTGTCTAGAATGTACACAGCAGTATCATCCTCAGCCAGGTAATGTCAGGTAATTCTATACGCTCTATATTGTCATACAAATTTTCTGGGTGTATGTGTGTACATAACCACATATGTATATGTGCCATGTGTGTGTGTATATGTACATATGCAAATACACACATATATACATGGGGTATATGTGTGTATAAACATATACATACACACACATTTTCTATATGGTTTGGATGAAAGCAGAGCTAGGATTTGTCTTGGTGTCCAAAATCATCTTCAGGACTGAAGATGTAGAAAGAGTGATGGTGACCAACAGAAGAACAGTTCCCCACCAAATTTATTTATTTGTTGACTTAAATTGGACATTTTGCTTTGTCCTCAAAATCCTTAATTTTACTGGAACTTGTTCAGTGTTTCATACAGACTGAGGAGACAGTCTGAAAAAGGCTGAGTCTTACATAAGCTGATAGAGATCATGATTTTGGATTCTTTTAAAATCACTTTTCCCTCTTCCTTTTTGGGGTTTTGTATTGGTTTTTATTGCACATGTTTACTGAATGAAGACTTTCTACCCAGTGCAATCCTTTTCCACTGCCTTTAACTGACTGGATAGTGAGGTTGCTGCAGTCATTAGCACTTTGTCCAGAGAGGCCAAACTACCATTGTTCTACAATGAGGTCTTTAGTACAAATTCTTTTTTTTTTCTTGTTTCCTTTATTTAATGACGCATTACCTTTGGGAAAAATCCATCTGCCACAATTTTTGTCTGATTTTCATACATTGTTCAGTTTAAGAAAATGGAAAATATTACAGTCGTTGTTTCTGAGATGCAGCAGTTCAGACATGCAGGTCCTATTCCTGTAAGCACAGTCTATGTGTTGCCCAACTTTTTTTGAAAAATATAAATGCTGTAAAGTGAATAATTCAAACCAGATTTGCATGTTAATCTGTTTTTAAATTAGTTTTTTTCATGTCATAGATCTATGCATAATTCTCTGGAGGTTTCAAGCAAGACTGAACTGGGTCAGATTGGCTTGTATATTTTCTCTAAATAGGATGGAAATAAAATCTAGTAGTGGATTGGTGATATTAATCATATGACTGCTGAATTGGAGCCATTATTGGGCTCTTGGCGGCCTGCAAATTAATTTATAGATTTCTATAGGATCAGCCATGCTAGTGTACCCACTCACAGGCATTTATGTACAGTATTTAAGTCCCTCACAGCCTTTTTCTATTATGAAAAGTATTTAGTATTCATTTTCATGTACTTGGAGAAAAGTGAAAAAGAACATTTTAAAAAAAATTAAGGTATGCAAATGAGGACCTGGGATATCTTTATGCCTAAACATTACTTTTCTTCCCACTGCCTATAGTAGTCCATCTGAACCCATATATTTTCAGTGCTAACTATATTTAAGTAAAAATGTTGTATGTAACAAGTTTAACTTGATTGGTAATCCTTACCCTTGGACTTCCTGGGAAGTCTTGGTGGCTGCTTTGAAGAAAGCCACGTATACCATGGTTAATATATGGTTACTGCTCCTTTGAAAAGGTGAATTGGGTACTTTTCCTACTGGGAGGGCAGCTGGACAGATGTGTTACCTCGTCCCCACTCTGGCACTGCCCTGAGTGCTTTGGAGAAACAATTCTCTTCTTTGCTGTTTCTCACCACTCCAATTTGAATGTTCTAATGACTGAATACAGCTCAAAGTCTATGCCTGTGTCAGCTGCCAAGGTGAGTGTTTAACAACATACATTTCTAGCTAACTTAAAACCTGGGATGTTTGGAGGATTGCTCCCAGGTTCCTGAAACTGTGCATGCAGAGAGGTTTTTAAGCCTTAATACTCAACATAAGTGTAAATTATTTAAACCTGTCATCATGACAGTTCATCAGCTTCTATCTGGCTTTGAAACTCAGTCAAAATGAATTGGGTAGAACTGAATTGAAGGTTTATTTATGTGATGATGAATTGACTTTCAGGGATATTAAGGCTGTATTTTCCTTGGCAAAAAGAGCACTTTGTATAAAAAACTTCTCTGCTTTGGTTTTGTGTTTTGAGTCATTGCAGTGTGATTAACACAATGCTCAGTTAAATCTACATAAGTACATTTTTCTGTTTATGACAGAATAATAGTTAATTATCACCTATCAAAAAGATGAGTACTTTTTCATTAAATGAAATAAACCATTTTTTTAAATGTACTATTTCAGCTGGAGAATAAATTTATCAAAACAAATGGATACTTGCAGCTTACTGAAACTTTTGTTTCCTTGCTGGATTTCTGTTGGCAGAAGTGGAACAAAATTCTCTCAGGAAGGCAAAAAAAGCAAAGACATGGATCTGTTTTCTAGCCTCTCTTTTTGGGTTCTTGGAGGCTGAAGTTTTTTCCTCTAATGGAATGAAAAAGATCAAACTGTGCTAGCATGCAGCGCTACAGCCCAACTGCTTCTCCCAGCTCAAGTCTTTTTAGCTACTTTTTATTAAGTATCCCCATGGCCCTGGCAGCATGTCTGTCAAAACTGCCTGCCACTCTTCAGACACATGCAGTTTTTCTTTCTTTAGAACAGTGATGTGTCCACATGGTTGGACATCAGTGTATATGTAACTTGTAAGAAGAATTGATGGATGTAAATTGCTGTTCAATGGTTATGGTAAATATGCTAATTTTTAACTCTTGCCTCTTTTAAAATCACACCTGGAGTCCTAACCTATTTTAAATGCTAAAGAATTAAATGGCAGCTCTGTCCCTGCTGATGGGCTTGATTACTTGGGTATTCTGTACTGAAAGTAACCCAAACCTTCCAATGAGGAACCCACATACACTGGAATTACCATGGAATGCCAGGCACTGACAGAGAGTTGAATTCCTTCAAAATCTGAGAACGTTTGGATCTAAACTCAACCTCTTCTCCCTTCAAATCTTGTTCACCTCTTATTCCTCAATTGTGTTGAATTTATGAAATAAAAATGGCCTTTGCCCATCTGAAATCTCTCCAGTGTAGGGGAAGCTTTTAAATTCATTTACCAGAGCCCAGATTTTAATTTATGTCTATACTGATGACCTGGTTTGTATGAGTTGGGATGGTTTTTCTTGTGTGGGTTTTTTGTATGTTTTTGTGTTTTTGTTTTTGTTTTTTTTTTTTTAACCTGCATCAAAGTGCCCTGTGTTCACCTCCAAGTGTACAGCGGGATTCACAAAAGGTAGATGTGCCAGACAAAGGAGTTTCTGCCCTGAAGCATGTCAGCTCTAAAGAGGCATGAGCAGTTGCACAGAACAATTGCAGCACGGCCAATGGGCACTGCATCTGGAGTGCCTTGTGGAGCAGATGTGGTTTTCAGGTTTCTTTTTTTTTTTTTCCTTTGTTTGGATGAGGTTTTCTGTTTTTAACAGAGAAGAAAAATGAGACAGTGGCTTGGGCTATGTGCCTAAACTCTCTGTAATCAGAGGTGGGATGGAAGATAGGTGAAGAACATGAAGTAAAATATTAAGGATTAGAAAGACACAAGTAGATTAGGAAATGAAAAAGCTGAGCATGGAAGAGAAATCATAGGGTTGACTCTTTGATCTTTGGCTACTTCTTTTTGTGTATATAGTTGTGTTTTGTGTATTGTGTTACCCTCACAAGATATGAGAAATAATGGGTAGCAAAACAAACTTTATTCCTTCTCCACCAGGATGAGAGCAGGGGTGAACAGTGCCAGAGGAAAGTCACATGGAGACATGGAGGAGTGAGGACGTTTTGCATGTGAGGCAATAGATGTATTAGAGGCATGAACCTAAAACCATCTGGTCTGGAATGTTCTTGGTGTCATGTTGTCCTCACATCAGTATGTACTGAAGTGTGAGAAGATGGTGCTGTTATTCTCTTAGCTGTTGCATAAATCTGTTTCTAAATCTTTTGTATATATTATAAAGGATTTTCATCAGCATAACTGTACCAGTTATGTAGCTGAGACCTGTGATTACTTCTCCATAAACTACTAAAAGTGTGATGCCAAAATTACTGCATTACTTTCTTTCTTTTCCTTTCAATTTTATATAGAATTGTGTTGATGTTATTTAGATCAATGAGACTTTTTTACAATTATTTCTGGGACCAATGCACAGAAACATGACTAGCTTGTGAAATCAAGGATTGAGGACTGTAATTAATAAGATACATGCTCCCTATGCTTACTTTTTACCAATCCAGATGGAAGAATAGTGACCTACATGAGCATGTGAACATTATTGTCTATTACAGCTACTTTGGCACTATTATCAACCATTATTGGTCAGGTATGTGTGTGTCTCTGTGGGGATTAACATTTAGATTTATTTACATGGGTAATTTCAATGTGATATTGTCTATCTGTCTCCCACTTCTGCCTTAGGTTGCACTTCACTGATAGGATTCGAAGAATGCTAAAGCAGTGGACCGAATCCACAAGGAGACTGTAGTGGTCCATCCATGAAGTGCTGCTTTGGCAGAGGAGGTTCACTCTGCTTGTGCTTCTGCTCTGTTGCTTTTGACTAGCAGTTGTGTGGCAAATGATGCTGTGACTGTCAATAAGCCAGAACAATCTGTGATTCAAATAACTCTTCCTGGTTTTTTTCTAACCTGACTGACTTCAGAGGTGTGTTTGTACTGTGACCCCACAGACAGCTGTATTGGCAGCACTTTAAGGAGCAACAGCTCCAGACACACGGGAACAAGCACTTGCTCTGCTGCCACGGCAGTGTACCATGAAATGGTATTTTGATGGTGTGACATCTCTGCTAGAATTTCTGCAGTAGATGCAATGTAAGCAGTTCTGTCCTCTTTGTACTTTTCAGCTTTTTGCTCCTATTATACGTGCCAGGGGTAAGAGCTGCTTTGTGCCTGCCCTGATGTCTGTGTCCACAGTCTAAGCAGGATCAATTAAATTATTTGGTTTAAAAACAACATTGAAAGGCACACAGCAAAATCTTTTGCATATGTTGTACTGCTTGATATGATAGAGAGCCTTGGATGAACTAATGAGAGTAAGTTTGACCTGTAAATCGATTTGATTTTTTTTTAGACTAACAGATGTTAAGTCCTAAAATATGGAATGAAAATGAGGTTCTCGTGACCTGAACCTCTCCTGAAAAGATAACTTGTGGTTTATTTCTTAGGAGACCCAAAGCTGAACGAAACGAAGCTGTCTCTTCCCCCATCTCTTCTTCCTCTTCCTGTCCTGGTTAATGTCAGTCTCCCTTCACAAGCTGAAATTTGCTGTAACTTCTCTCTGTATTTCAGTTTCTTCCCTTTGTCCTGAGGTTATAGGGGCAAGGCCACAGTGGTTTTAAATGATGAGAGACAATGCTGAAATGGCATAATGCATCAGTCCAGATAACCTTTCTCTTTTTCAGCCCAGTGCCACAGCTTTTATTTGCTCTGAAGAAGAGCATCGTTTTCTGAGTGAAAACTCATCAGAAAATCTGAGGGAAAGTACTGTGTATTTTGCATCAGTCACTTCAGGCTAAAGATACACCCTTTCCTCCTACGTTCTTGCTGAGAGAACTTGCTGTGCAAGCTATGTACAAATTAGCACTTGTGGGGAAAATGGCTGGTGCATTTACTCAGAGTAATGGAATTAAGTCCTTGCTGTGTGCCAACAACATTTATTGTTTCCTCTATGTCTAAAGTAGAATCTGGTTTTGGTTTTGACAGTCTGTAATTCAGAAGAGAAAGTTAGAGGGAGAAGCTGTAACTCCAACAGCACAATTGGGCAGTCTTGACCTTCCAGGTTTAACACAACATCAAAATTCACATAATGACAAGAAACTGAGGCTAAACTAAAGCAGTTCATCAAAATTTGTTCACCAAAATTGTCAGTTTGTTCAGACCATGTGCTCAATCTTTCTGTGGATGTGTTAGCTAGAAATCCCTTTTGACACATGTTGGGTTTTTTTGTTACTGCTCGGTTTCAAGTCTTAAAAATCGAAAGCTTGAAGATGTAATAAACTAATCACTTAATATTTGTCCTCTACTACACTGCTTTCCACCAATGGTATTCTGGTTTATTTGAGATTAATTTTATCTCATGTAAGCTTAACATTTTTTTAAAATATTTCAGAACTTTGCAGGGTTGAAAGGAGGCTTTGCAAAGAAAATGATTTAATGCTCTGCATTGATGCAATAACAGTTATGTTGACTGGTGGCGCTGAATCCCAGAGAAGGACCAAAATTTAGATGTTTTTTTGTCAGAAAAACTGGAAAACAGGGGGAAAAAAAGAAAAAAAAAATCTGTTGGACAGGTTAAAATTGATGAGACTATTAGATTCATATGAGAATAAATAAAATGAACAATACATTCTTTGACTACAGGCATTCAAGGAGGTAGCACTCACTATATGTCATTTGGCTGTATCTGTGGAATGACTCATTTGTCCAGAAGTTTAAAAAGAATGATTAGAAAATAAGGAAAGATGTGTGGAGAAAATTAAGCTGTTCATGATTTCTCTGGAGTTAATTATATTTCAGTCTCCCAGTTCTTAGTCTGATCTTCCCACAGGGCTTGTTATTTTGACCATCTCATCAATGGTAGCTGTTCGTTTTACAACATGGAAAAATGTTGCAGTTTTTCTATATATCTTTACCCAGGGGAATGTAATATATATTATCTTCCTAAAGAGGTTTGGAGCAAATACATTGATTATTTTGAAGAAATCTATTAGTTGAGCCTAGTTGAAAAAAAGGACTAACTTTGTACAGAAGCTTTTAAATAAAAACTGAAAGTGCTCATCAGTTTCCAAAATATGTCCATTTTCTTCTCTGACCTAGTACCTGTAAGAGACATACAATTCTTTTAATCATTGCACTAAAACCCTGAGCACCCTTCCTGAGATTCTATCAGGTTTAATATTTAAATTTATCCTTTTAATATATCTTTTTTTAATATACCACCTCACTGGCTCTCTGCCACTTTTATTTGCTTGTTTGTTTGCAATGGCCCTGTACATAAAGATGTGATATACTAGATGCCTGTTTTATTTTGAGTGGAAAGGCTCATAAAAAGATGATTTTACAGCCTTGACAGAAATATTACAGCTGTCTGAATATACTGCAAGGTCTGGGCTAACTAGAACTGTCTAAACACTGTGCAGGCTCTGCACTGCAGATGCCAAGGGTCAGTACTAGGGAAGGTGTGCTAGGAAAATATCCTGTGTTCTGTGCATAACTGTAATGATGGTTGGCCTGGGAAAGGGAATTAGGTTTTGTTTACACCTGTGCTCTAGGCCCAGATTTTCTGTTTCTTTCCTAAAAGAGCAGGCAGATTTCTTTCTTGCCTGTTTGAAGATGGGGGGGAAAAGTTACATTTTCAGAAAAAAAGAGCCCAATTATATTAGAGAACATATGCTGTCTTTTAAGCTCATCTTAACTTCTCTTTTCTGACTTTATTTCCTCCTGGAAACCAATCCTAATACATGTTTGTACCTTAATGGGTTTCTGCATCATGATTAGTGTACATTTATCAATTTTTATTACTCATACTGCATGCTATCTTCAGGATCACAGCATACCCAGACTCTCTTGTCCATGGTTTTGTTTTGTTGTTTTTGGTTTTATATTCTTTCACATGAAAAAGTCCCAAATGCAAGAAGGTTTTAATTTTTAAAGGGATTGGTGTCAGTCAGATTCAAAGCTTTTGTTTTTTTGGATGCAAACATGAAAATATTCCTGTGAGGAGAGACATAACTAAGGCACAAAGATCTTGCCAACTCAGGGGAGTGTCAGGCAGGAGCCCAAAGGCAATAATCTTATATACATGCATGGCCAGACCATGAATATAGAATCATAGAATATGCTGAGTTGGAAAGGACCCATCAGGATGATCGAGTCCCACTCCTGGCTCTGCACAGGAGACCCCAAAAGTCACACCATGTGCCTGACAGCTTTGTTCAAACACTTCTTGAACTCAGACAGGCTTGGTGCTGTGACCACTTCCCTGAGGAGCATTTTCCAGTGCTCAACCATCCTTTGGGTGAAGAACCTTTTCCTGATATTCAACCTATTCAACCTGATATTCCCCAAGTCAGCTCCAGCCATTCCCTCAAGTCCTGTCACTCATCAGGACAGTGAAGAGATCAGTGCCTGCTGCTCCTCTTCCCCTCTGAGGTTGTTGAAGACCACAATGAGGTCTTCTCTCAGTTTCCTCTTCTCCAGGCTGAACAATGCCCTCAGCTGCAGGCCCTTCACCATCCTCATGGCCCTCCAAATGCTCTCTAGTAGCTTAATGTCTTTTTTATATTGTGGTGCCCAAAACTGTGTGTGAAAAGCTCAGAGACCTGAGGCTGCAAGAGAGCTCACAGCCAGCCTTGCAGGCATCCTCATGGTGTTCTCCCTTTGCAAGGAAGGCAATTCCATGGTTCTGCTGAGCTGGGCTGGTGCTCCTGCTGGAACAGGGGAGCAAGGGGGGCTCCTTCTTAGGAATGGATTGCAAAGGAGGAGTATAAGGAGAGGAGGAAAGTGCTGGGATCCTTACACAGCTGGTGAGTTCAGGGCGTTCCCAAGCAATCGGGCTTTGTTTTTTATCTTTTTGTCAGGGGAATTAGCTTGTCTTATTTCTGCCATACTTTGCCACTGCTGCAATTTTTTAAGCTATAGCGATCTTGCTGGGACCTTTCCTACCCAAAGCAGTTTTGTCTGGGTATGTACAGGAAATTGCAGTGCTGACCAGATCAGAGAGGAGTACAAGAGTGAGTTAATGGCTAGGGCCAGCTACACTACTAGAACTGTTTGGTGTCTCATTTAATGACCTTTTCCAATACACGGGAGGGCTCTTGCATCCCTTGTGCTCTTGGAGCAGGCCCTTCCACCTGGATTCAGAGTGGTTCAGGAAGGAGGAGAGGGTCTCTGTTGCCTGGCTTTGATAAGATCAGTGTAATTGAGAGCATCCTTGGGAAAACTATACAGGCACCAGGGAGCTGTAGGTGCCTCAGGGCTGGGTGGCAATTGCTGTGGAACTTCTGAGGTAGCAATTTTGGGCTTAGCTGTAATTCTGCCTAGCTGTCTTACTCGAGCCATTCCTGAATTCTGTAGGATGACATCAGCTTCAACACGATTTTAAATTAGATTTAAATAATGTATCAATAATTCACCTTTCCATTTAGAGCCCTTTCTTTAAAAATGAAGATTCCTAACCTCTCATTCTGACTCTAGCTTGCTTTCAAAGTAGAAAGATATATATGAAATTCCAATCATTTTGACATATGTAAGGGGTTAAGTCATTCTTGAACAGTTTATCGCTCATCAATTGTAATTAAATATGTTTATATTAAATTATGTTCTGTAATTAATGTAAAATCTTTTAGCCTGTGCTGTTATTAGAACCAGATGCTGAAGTATCAACAATATTTCAACATGACTGTGCTGCCTTGCCAGCTGTCTAACTGTAATTACTTTAATCTCAGCTTGTTATCTAATTATCACCTTTGTAAAGGGAAAAGTACTCTCTAATGCGTACTGATTGTTTCAGATGATGATGAAGAGCGTGAAACAGCTGTCAGATATCTTAGCCCTGCTTATCTGGATTAGAAAACTTATTGGGAGGCCTACTTTGCTTCAAACCTTCCTGACAGAAAACGGGACAGTCGGAAAGAGGGATTTTTTTCACCTTGTTTACCCTAGAAATGTGATTCCAATAATCAGTGGCGACAACGGATGGAGCAAGGTAAACAATTACTGTTCCCAGGGAAAAATAGCAAGACCATGATATAGCACAAAGCGTGAATGATGTAGGAATTTTGTAGTGTTGTGTTTATTTCTCTTTTTTAAAAAAACTGTTGCTTTCATTGCAATGCTGGATAATTACTCTTAAATCAGTTAAATGGGTTGTGCTGGAGTGTGGTGGCAAAGTTTACTATATAGTTACTGAGTTTTATATAACACACCTATAGAGATAACCTCTTTCTGGAGAATCTTGAATGTTTTCAGCACTGACCAAATTACACTAAGAGTTGTATGATTTGCAGTTCTCTTTGCATACCTCATTTGTGACAATGCTGGAGTAATTTTATTAACTTTAATATTGTGTAGTGTTTAAGGACAAGACACAAACCCTGCATCTAAATAAAATTCAGAGGAAAAAAGGGTAGAATGCTAAAGTAAAAATTTCAGTAGATTACTTGATTAGTAAAGTTTAAGTAGTGGTGATTTTTGCCTAAAATTCTGTTGGATTCTCCCCACCCTTCCTTTCTGTTTGTCTCCCACCTCTAAACAGTGCTGACAGTGCTGCTAGTTTGAAGATTTTCCTGAACAGTTGAAGTATTTTATTTGGTGGCAGTAGTATAATGGGTAAGAAATAAAGCAATTTTATAATAATGACTTCACAGGAGTTGTAGCTTTTAAAATGGAGCTTTAGTAAGGCTTCTCGTGATTGAAGTGTATCATTGTTAATGCTGGCATGGTTTGAATGTTGCTGAAATATGTGAAAGTAGATGTGTCTTCTCCTTCCCTGACACTCTCTATGCTATACCATAGCAATTTGTCACTCTACTAACTGTACTAAGAATAAAGATTTTATTTTTTTTTATAAGGTGAGGGAAAGTCGTTTTTATCCTCAGTTTGATATCAGGACATAAATTACTAGTTACACAAAAAAAGATAATTTTTTGCTATTTATTTAAAATGCTTTGTGTGCCTTTTCAGGGGCAAGGGACAAGCTCCATCGAGGCAGTGAAACATCGGTTGAGAGGTGCTGAGTGCCTTTATCTTTTATGAAGGAACTGAGGGAGTTTTCTGAACTTGTGTGGAGGGGCTGTAGGAGTACCCAGATTTCAAGATGTGCTTCATTAGCCAAAGGTCTGAACAACTGTTTTCCCTCTTCAAGCTCAGATTTTCCTTGTAGTTCTAGCTTGTCTTGTACATAAAACATGATTCAGTCTAGCAGAAGGCTGTTTGAAGAAAAATAGGTAGTGTAGTACTTGTTTCTTATCTTTCTAGAAAAATAACTGATTTTCAGGTCACCAAGGAGTTGTTCAACCTTTTGATTTCTCTTAAAATTATAAGAAATTCAGTTCTGACAGGGTTGAAAGAGTTCAGAACAGAAGCAAACTGAGGCAGCAGAATTGTACTGAAAGGCTCTCAGCTGGAGGAGAGGAACTTGTTGCTAGAACTTCAGGGCAGTTGTTTCTGTTGAGCACCTAAAACGATGTGCAAATGAGTAGATATGCATCTGACTGTAGGTACAATTTCCATGTTGTCTATATTAGCATTAAATGCTCAAATCAAGTTTACTCCTTAACACTTAACTTGTTTGAAAATCAAATCCCTAAAGTAGAAATGTGTCTGTAACACTTAAAACACAGTGAATACTGAGTCGTATTGACTTGGAGCACAATCCAGTACCATTCATTGTCAGTTCTATTAAACACATAAATATAATTATGTAATTGTTTTCCATTTTCCCTTTTAAGCTTTCATGATTTAATGTAAGGTTGATTTACTTTAGAAAGTATTCTATGTTTTGAACAATCATTTAATGTAAGTTTATTTGCAAGTGTTGCAAGGAGTTAATTTGTTTTCCATTCCCTTTGATCAAGAATAATATTTTGGCAAATCTTAAGCCACCCAGCTGATGAAGATACTATAAAATAATATGTTATTTTAAAACTAATTTTGATTGACACAGTCTTCTTTTGAAAATGTGTTCAAAATTAAATTGGTGATATGCAAAAAGTAGAAAATGGCCCTTTGGCATGTCTAATATATAAATCCTTTAGTTTTTATGTGGGGACTATATTGGCCCATTAAACTATAATGGCTTCTTCGTTTTATAAGGTCAATGAACCATGAACTCCAGAGTCTCCTAAATAGGCCCTGGCAAGACTGCTGCTTCTGTAAGAGGGCCACTACTGTATTGCAGGTTAGTGACTTTCTAACTACAAACTCCCAAGGAAGTGGCCAGATATATTTGCAAGTGCAAGGCTTTGTGAAAAATGAAAAATGCAAATGAGCATTGCTGACAAATGCTACTGTGAGAGACTGAGTGAAAAAAAGATTGAGGTGGGCTCTTATGCTGTATTTATTCCCCCCACCAATAGGTTTAAACTACGTATGTACTCAGACTCTTGATCCTCACACTGCTTTTTTTTCATGTAGTTATTCTTTAAAGAAAGGGACTTAGGTAGCTGTAATATGTAGCAGTTCTTTGGGTTTTGCTGTTTAAAAGCAACATAATTCTCTTTAAAAGGTGTTAATTGAAGAATAATTACTTGAAAATAACTTCCCCTGAATGAACTCTATTGCTTTAAGCATTGAGGTATAAATACTATAGGTCATATATTTTCCTCCATGCTCAAGTATAAATGTTGAATCTTTTGGGTTTTTTTATAAAACAAGTTTACATGTTTTCATTAAATTATGCTTTATTATGCTGAAATGGGAAAAAGTGTTAGTATATTTGTGTGTATACATATACACGCATGCTAGATGGGAATATATATATAAACTAAATAGATTTGATAGATACACAATATATATATTTGGCACTATATATTGATTTTTTTGTGTGTGTAGCTATAGAGTTGTAGGTGCAATAGTGATGCTTTTGAAGTTAATGTGAACTTTTGCTTCACTGTATACAGGATTTCATTGTGCCTGGAAAAGAAAGGCTGAGTGGTGCCTTCAGTTCCTTGCTTGACCTGTTTATGTTAGCCTGGGGCAAAGGAGCCTGAAAGCTCATATGACATATTTGCTGCCTTTAAATCAAATACTGGACCACTGAAGACAAATTATATGACAGAGCAAAGTGTTTTCCTCAGTTTGCAAGGCCTTTTCTACTTCTGTTACCTCTTAGGATTAAAGGCTAAGCGGTTGAGGTTGAAGAGGTTTACTAATCACGAGGAAATAATCACAAAGGTCTGTGGGTGAAGGCTTCTGGTGTTTAAGGGTATCACGCTTTGAAAAGACAAGGGTCAGCAGAGGAATGTGCAACTGCAGGGACAATACTGCAGGTATGATGAGGAAGGTGTCGGTTACAGTGGGGAGACTCAGCCCACACTTCACCGAAGGAAAAAGGCTTTCGCTGCATTCAGATTGCTGAGCTAGGATGGCAATGTAGAGGTGTGGGAAAGGAATATGTCAGCTTTCAGAGAACAGAGAGACAGAAAGGTGAGTCCTGCTATGTAAGTGTCAGTGAAGACACAGAGGGCTTTGCCTTTAACCAGCCAGGTAGTCTGGTCTGCTTGACAACTACAGGTTACAGCAAAAGGTAGAGAAACTTTTTTGGTTTATAAACACAATTGATTCAGTTTACCAGTGGCACAGAATGCGCTTTCTTCAACTTTGCATATGAAAACAGGAAGGGGAAGGTTTTCTTTTCAATACTTACAAAAGTGTATGTGTTGATCAAGTGATTGTAGTATGTGTCGGATGTTGCCTTGTAAGGCACAGTCTAAAATGAAGAATTCAGTTGCGTGCTTCTCATGGCAGATTAATAGTAGCACTGCCTTTCCAGCTGGTGAATGGTGGCCTGGATTATTTTCCTGTAATTCAAATAAATTATTACACTTTCCTTTAATGATGGGATTTTGGGTGGGAGAGCCTCGTTCAGGGTTGCTGTCTGTAGCACATAGGTCTGCACAAGTGGTGAAGAGCCAGTGCAGCAGGGCTTGGAAGTAAGGCTGTCAGCTTAATACATTGTGTGAAAATTGGGGTCGGAGGTCACCAATCTCCTGGTACACAAATCTCCCTCTGAGAATCTCATTTCATTCAGACTATCAGTTAGATTAGAAATGCCCTAATTATCCCACTGAAATTAAATTACTTTATGTAAGGGTGATATAATGAACAACCATAAAGAAGCTATACAACCAATCATCCTATTAGTCACAGCAAGACTAGACTATACACTAAATGGCTCTGGCTTTATTATTGCAGGCTGGTCTGTGCCACATAAACTGGGGGAGAAGGGAAGGACTAAGGAAGATTAGTTCTGATTTCCTTTTCTATTTTACTGGAAGAAACAAAGTCACATTTAATTCACAGTGGAAGTCTTCCAGGTGGAAAGTTGACTGTCAGAGAAGGCAGAGTGTAGAAGAATTCATGACTTACGAAGAGGTGATTGGGATCTTTCTTAGGCCATAGTGAATGATGTGGCTACAGAAGCAAGAGGAGAGCTGTAGGAATGCAGACAGACTGCTCCAGCACCTCAGCCAGCAAACTTTGTCATAGGGTCATTCTTTTCCAGATACATTTGCAGTCATGTGCAGTCATTGCTGCTGGAGGAAGGTGAGGGTTTAGCTGATCTTGAACTTGCAAGAGGAGAACGCTTCACTGGCTTGAGAAGGTCAGCTCTTAGGAGCAAGCTGAAAAGGCTGTGTCTTAATTCAGGACTGAAAAAGCCTTCTGTTTTCTGTTCTCTGGGCAGACCCAGAGAGCTCATTGACAAGCCCATTGTGGGGCTATGTTTCTGTCAGAAAAGCCACTACTGTGATGAGTTGTGATTTTCACTTAGGGTGGAGATTTCCATATCTTGTTCCTGCTGGATGACTTTCTCAGTCAGAATTTAAGAGCTGTTTGCTGAGTACCTGTTTGGAAGAGCCAAGGGGTGCCACTGGTAAGGACAGACAACTGTTTTGAAAGGACAGATCTTTGGAGACCTGCTTGATCTAGATTTGCTTCTTTTCATTACTATACTTCAGAAACTCAACTTAAAAGGTTAACTAATAAGTTATCACTGAAAGTCCTGAAGTTCTTAATGAAAAAGACACTGTGAGCTCCTAACATTTTAAAACTAGCTGGTTATATTAAATGGTGGGTATATACAGCAGAATTAATTCAGGTGTAAATGTTAAATGACTATTTTAAAACACAGACATGAAAGAAACACAGGTCTAGAGAAGTATCCTAGGAAACAGAGGAAAAGCAGGGATGTCTCCCTACTTTGATCTTCTTGCAGTCTGTCTTTATTGGGCTTATTTTATGCTGTGCTACAGGGCAGCACTTCTTTGCTGAAGTTCAGTCCTGCACAGATACGAACTGGGCCCTGAAAGCATTATGCATTTTTCTGAATCAAGCTTCAAGTTATTTTTCATAAAACCTCTATAGTCAAAAATATGATTTTTCTATAAAGGAAAATGTTAAGATTGTGTTTTATTTTCTTCTTCTCTTAGTAATCTTACATCATCAGTCAACAGTGTAAAACGTGCTATGAGACAATGCTGGCCCATGAAGCATTTCCTTGAGTTTTTATCTTTCCTGGAAATAATTGTAAAAAATCAATTCAAGTACACAATGTGTTATTCACATTTTAACAGTCATACAATAGAATCATGTTTTGGAAAAGTGGCAAGCCATCTGAAGACACTAAATATGGCATAAAAGTATTCCTTTAAGAGAAAAAAGCATCCTAGAATTTTGTTCAGTTAAATATTTGTTTGCTAAATGCCTTATTAAAATGTGAATAGAATGGAATGATGAAATATATAATTTCTACTGATCAGAATTGCAGAGCATTATTTTTCGATGAGCCATATATCTCGACTGGTGATACTAGTTCTGATTCTTCAACTCAGTAAATAATCTGTACCTATATATTAGAAACTAAAATCACTTTTCTTCTCTCAGATAATTATACCTAAGAAATTCCTTTATATGTAAGGAATAAAGTATTTGAGTTATGAGGTGGGAATGGAGGAGGAACATTTACAATGAAAAGAGTAAAAAAACCCCAAAAAAACAAAAAAACAAGTAAATCAGTGTTGATGCCAAGAGACAGTAACTTGACTCGTGTAGAATCTTTGAGGGAACATTAAGCCTGCTGTAACTGACCATATGTGACTTCCGTTGAAATCTTAGGATAGGTAGGAACGACTGCATTTCACAAAATTTTTTTAATGAAACTCTTTTACAATGGAGTTTTCAGTTTAAGAAAATTGACTTAGCTGGACTAACATGCAGTATTTTAATCATGGTTTCTGGAAGTAGCAGAATTTCTCCATTGCTTTGAGCAGAAATTCATGTTGTTTTCATAGATTACTACCTGAATATGTATTGAAATATTCCATTTTTGCTTTATTCACTTCTGGATACTCTCTAATTTTCATGTGTGATGAGTGGAAGGTGGAATGAGAAATTAATACAGAGCCAGCTGGTGAATGGAATGATGGTGCTTTTGAAGTTAAAATAGTACTGAAACTAAGAATATAAATTGCTTTTTAAAAAAATATATTATGGACTAGCACAGCCATCAACCTGTTCTGTGAGGGCTTAGTAAGATTCTATGAAATAACCTTGATCTAGTAGTTAAACAGTTGGAGAAAACCACTGTGATTGTCGAGGACCCTCAATAAATGGCATTATTATGATTGAAATGGATCCCTTGCCCTCGAGGCAGCTTCAATACTATGATTTATACCTCAGGGAATTTTCTTCACACCTGGATCTCCCAGAGCCATTGGGTAGACTGCCACAGACCCCTGAGTTTGTGTAGTAAGTTGACATGTTTACTGAGTCAGAGTTCTTTTAGGATCTCAAGCTTTTTTTTTCCTTAAAAAAATATTTCCCTATTTGTGTGAAATTTCCTGTAAAAATCTATGCCCTACATGACCTATGTGCAGTACACCTCAGCACAATTTATGCCAGTGTGGCCAAGCCAGACCAAAACACAGAGTACAATAATTGGAGGGGTTGATAAGCAACAGTTGTGCAGATGGGATTTTTAGAAAAACAGGTATTTAGTGGTGCAGCCTAAAATCTTTCATGAGTGCATAAGTTATTTTAGCATTGAGAAAAAATTATGTTCTGTAAGTCTTACAGGAGATGCATTAATCTAGCAAGTAATTATGTTGATCTCTCTGGAACATTTCACATGAAAATATTTGTGCAGGATTTATTTTTGGGCTGGGGAGTTGGGTGGAGAGAAACCTAATGAGCTTCAACAAGAGCAAGTGTAGGGTCCTGCACCTGGGGAGGAAAAACCCCAAGTCCCAGGACAGGTAGTGGGACTTGACCCCTGGTGGATGGCAAATTGACCATGAACTGGCAGCGTAACCTTATGGCCAATGGTACTGTGGAGTGCTTTGGGAAGAGTGTGGGCAGCAGGACAAAGAAGGGGATCCTGCCCCTCTGCTCAGGTCTAGTGAGGCCACATCTGCTGTGTTGTGTTCCATTCTGGTGTCCACAGTACAAGAAAGACGAGAGCTACTCAAGAGGATCCAATAGATGCAATAAAAATTATGAGGGTCTGGAGCATCTCTCTTATGAGGAGAGGCTGTGGGAGCTGGTCCTGGTTAGTCTGGAGAAGAGAAGAGGGAGGTGTACACATACAAATATCTCAAAGGCAGGTGTCAAGAGGATGGTGCCAGACTCTTTTCAGTGGTGCTGAGTGACAGGACAAAGAGCAACGGCCATAAACTAAAACACAAGAAGTTTCACCTCAACATGAAGAAGAAGTTCTTTCCATTGAGGGTGGCAGAGCACTGGAACAGGCTGCCCAGGGTGGTGGTGGAATCTCCCTCTCTGGAGATAATAAAAACTGAGCTGGATGTGTTCCTGTGTCACCTGCTCTGGGTGACACTGCCTTAGAAGATGGGTTGGAGTGGATGATCTCCAGAGATCCCTTCCAGCTCTGTCAATTCTGTGATTCTGTGCTTTGACCTGTCTCAAGTTAAAAGTTTTTTGTATAAATTACCAGAAATTAAATACTGTAAATGGAAAACTCAAAGCTGAATTTTAAAGCTTATGTTGGACATTCCTCCGGATTGGGACCATTTCTTTGGCAGTTTGGGGACATACATTGCTATGCAGGGCTGGGGCAATTAGATATTCCCACAAAAAAAGGTAAAGCACTGAATATGTTCTGCCAGGTTGCTTCTTTTAGTATTCCCACAGTAATAGGAAGACTGTCCCATAAGGAATGTGGTATAGCCAAACAGACAGGGATGCTGAGTGATTTTTCTCAGCTCACACTGTAGAACTCATGCTAGACCAAAATCAGTTGCACTTAAAAAGAGCCTGAGATGGATTTATGAAAAGTTCTACCTCTTTCATAGTGACCCTCATGTCAGGGTTTGGGGTGGTTTGTGCTGATGCCTTCAGAGCTTCTATAGGATTAAATCATGTTGGCTCTCCTGTGCGGGTCGCTATTGAAAATAGGTTGTATTTAAACAAAATTGTCTCGATGTGTAATTGTTCCTGTGTGTCTGTGGCAATGTGTCTTGCTTGAATTCCTTTAAACTTCAGCATCCAAGCAGCAATTTCAATTCCTGTGCTAGGAGCTTTTGATTGTAAAACAAAACAATTACATTACTCCAAATGCTTTTCTAGACTAAAGCATTTTGTGTAGTTTCTTGCTTCATATTCAGACTGTGGTTTATTTCAGAATGGTGTTTAAGTTTTAGGTTTCTATTCTTTGTTTAAGAGAAAGTATTTAGCCTGCTTTTTTGAGTTGTATTTGCTGCATGAATTCTCCTGATCACAGATGTTTTCTGGTAGCCAGGTAACATATTATTATGCACTTTGATGTGTGTTGAGGTAGGTGTGGTTCAATTTTTCAAGGCTAACCCCAACAGCAGCTAGCCCTGGTGTGATTCAAGAAAGGCTTTTGCTTTTGGAGCTAAAGGCTGATGACTCTGTGGCTAATTCCTTATATGTTCATTTTCACCAGATCTGCATTGCAGGAATAGTAGAAAATGGGCTGAAGACTTGGATTTACAGAATGTGGAGATAACATGTGAATATGTTAAATACAAATAATATATCTGGTACTAATATGTAGAAGAATATTCGACAGTTCTAAGTGTTAAAACCCCCCAACAAACTGTCAATTTTTGCAAGATCACAATTTACCTTTATTACCACAACTTATCTTCATTAGAATCTATTCTAAGCACTTTCATATCTTTGATTTTAATTTTTCATGTAATTTTCATGTCATATAACTGAAATTAGTTTATCATTAGTGGTAAATAAATCTGGGATTTTTAAAATTCCTGCATGTAAGGGAGCAGCATCAATTAATTGCCACATAAAGTTGCAAAGACACAATATTTGCAGGTTTGAAAAGGGAGTAGTCAAATTGATGGACAACAGGTTTATAGACAGATACTGAAAGGATTAAGGAGGGATGGGTACTAGAAATCTGCCAAGACAGTTCTGGATGCTGGGACATGCAAGGAAAACAAACCACAGAAAATTATTAAGGTTACCTGTTCTTATGAGAGAGCATCTCCTTTTTCCCTTTGTGGGAGATAGTATGTTTCCCAGGATGGACCATTTATCTGGCCAAGCAGAACATTGTATGTGTTCAGAATAAAAGAAGCTGCATAAAGGTAACCTTTTCCTTAAGCCTTGTCTTTGCATTTGATCCCTGGCACTGTTTGAATAAGAGCTTCATTCCTCTGTTCTACACTTCAGAGGCAGCAGGAAGGATCAAGCAACTTCCTCAGTTTGTTCGCATGTTGTTTGAACTTTCCCTTCTAATGAGAGAAGGAGAACCTCCAGAGGACATGGAAACTGATCTTCTTGTTTTATCTGGGTTTTCTGGAGTAAACCTAAAGGGATGAACATGGCCTAACTGTGCAAAAAAGGAGGAGTGGTAGCTACATGAAGTTTATTACGCCCCATCAAGTCTGCCAAGTTTAATCTGCCATTACAGAGAGAAAGCTGGCTGTGAAATGGTTAGGATTGACTGACAACACTTAACTAACCACTGAGAATGATTTTGTCTTTGTAGTACAATTCATGTCTTTCCATCATGTCCATGTGTGTAGTGTTTTCAAATGAATTTAATTATGAGTGATGAACATTAGCTTTGTGGATGTGCTTTCCTCTGTGATACTGTAACTGATGACTTCTCATGTGGACTTGTCACCAGTCTTCCCAACTGTCCCAGGTCTGCACTTACCTTCTGTTAATTAGACTACTGGGGCTTTTGGGGAAAGCTGAATTTCGGTTTCATCTGGATTTGTGTTTTGTTTTGGTTTTTTAAATTGTTGTTTCAATTCTAAGCAAGAGATTTGTTTGTTGTGGGTTTTTTTGCGATTACACAAGAATATTAATTTCTGGTTGACTAAATGGGAGTCAGCGCCCTTGTTTTCATTTGCAATTTCTTAAAGCACTACTCGTTCAATTTGTAGTCTCTTGGGTGCTGCCCAGTATTGAAGGAAAAAGGCATAAACTTTTCCATTAAGAACTTATTTTGCTGATATTTGTGAAAGGGTTGCTCTGTATATATGCTTCAGGACTGGATCAGGTATCTTTCTATGACATAAGAAATTGAGATCATGAAGTCTCCTGCTAAAAGCAAAAATTGATCTTCATTTCAGGAGAAACAAACTCCTATTTTCCACTAACTGGTCTATCTATATTTACCTCAACACCTTTTAGATTATAAAGTGCATCATCAGTTGGAAGAAGAGTATTAGACTGCTGCAAAGTACCCAGAAAGTTATGTGATAAAATAAGTGTATAGAAACTACTTCTATGACTGTATTATTGCACTGTCATGTGTTATTATATTCTTTATGTGCACAAAAGAAAGTGATGACTCCTTCTCCCTCCAGTGTGTACATGTTGGCATTTGCTTGCCTTTGATTTCATTCCTGATGCTACTTTTATACTGAAGCTGAGGTGACCTTTTATATGTACCACTTTTACAGGCGTTGCCTACCTTATAACCAATATTTGCATCTCTAACAAAGTAAAACACTGGGTACTAACTTCTGTTACCTTTTCTGCTGAGCTTTGCTTTGAAAATTATGTTCTAAATGGAAACCACACTTGTTGTAAGCTTCTGCAATGAATAGAATCAGCTTCAGAGCAACTCCTTCAAATGGCTAGTAAGAGTATTAGGAGGAGGCAGATGGAATGTGGACTTGGAGTCCACAGCAAAGGGCCAAGATTTCTTCTCTGTTTACACCACTGCTGATGCAGAATAATTTCTACCATTTCTATGGTGTTTCTCTCCAGTTGTAGTAGTGCATCTAGGAAAGACTTTTTAATGCATATTGCAAATGCAAAGGAATTTTACTTGATGGGCAGGTTTGCTGTTCTGCTCAGCCAGGTGAGTAGGACACAATCATTGTCATAAGTCGTGAAAGTAAGAGCATCTGAATCAGAATTTTTGTTGTTGGGAAAGGGATTCTTTATAAAACTGCTAGCCAAAAATTAGTAATTAAAAATTGTAGAAGAAATTTTAACTTGAGTGCAGCTGGGACAACTTGATATACGCTGACACACAGGGAGAAGTTGTTGTGTGCTATGGGCTCACATGGGCATCTTTGTGCACTCCAGCAAACATGTAATGTGCTAATAACATTTGTAGTCTTAACTGAGGGAGGGAAGGTAGGAATTGTACTAATAAACAAACATTAGGCCTCCTTCCTTTGATCTTAATCATTTTAGTGACACATTAGAATTAAGTAAATTTGTCACATTGATGGTGTTGTCCTTGCTAAAAGACCCCTAGTGCTGTTTTTGTGAACAGGACTGCTCCTTTTAGCTGTTGAAAGATGGTACATGTCAAAGGGAGAACTGGAGAGATTGCCAGCCCAATTATAAATGTGGACATCTGCACAGAGCTAGCGAGGCTTCAGTGCACAGGTCAAAGTGCCAAACTCCTCCTTGTGTCCTGCTCTCACAGATTTGACTTGGCACATGCTTAGTTCCTTTTAAGTGTAGAGTTGTTGAAAGTCCAGGTAGTTACAGGAGGCATTGTAGGGGGTTGAGTTTTTGAGTTAAAAGCCAAGTGATTATACCTCTTCTTTTTTAATTTATTTATTGCAGCTGTAATTTGCAATAGTCAATGATAGTAGATGAGCCCTTAAAAAAAAAAAAAAGAAAAAAAAGAGACATTTCTTTGTTTCAAGTCTTGTCCATTCATCAATCCTTGTCCATCCTTCTGTTCCCTTCCCAAATCAGCGATGTCCCCTCCCTGCCCACCTGGCACCAGATGTGCTGTCAGGCACTACTGTGTGTCCCGAGTCCTCCGAGTGGCAGAATGCAAAATCTCAGGTGACATTCACCTGGAAGCGCTTAGCCCTCAACAGCTGCAGCCCCTTGATTACCTTGCCCGCCTCGGCGGCTCCGTGCCGCTGCCGTATCAATTGCTTGTCAATTCGGCTTAGCTGTGACTTTGACTGACTGGAATGAGGGAAGTGGGAGTGGGGTGTAGGCGAATGGTTAAAATTAATTGCTACATAAGAAAAAATTGAAAGATAATTATTCCTGCTTTCCTGTCAGTGCTCGAGGGTAGATGACCTCATTAACTTGCAGCTTGTACACAATTCAATTACTAGGAAATGGAAAATACATTTTTAATTACCTCGGTGGCTTGTGCTCCATTCATCTCCATTTGCATGGTTCTTTTACTGTTGTGTTCTGAAGAAGTAGCATGGTCTTACTAAGGCTACCACAAGACCTTGGTTCTTGCTATAATTATTCTTGTTTGAGGTAGGATATTAAGTGTGTGAGATTAACCCTTTGGTGCCAAATGAGGTGGGAGGTGCTGTGGTGGCACTAAGGTGTTTTTAGTTAGTTTGGCGTGTCAGGATTATGAAACTTATCGTATCAAATAATTACATAGGGTAACTTGGTTCCTTTGTGCATTTAGTTGCTACCTATTTTAAGAAAGCATTAAATTGATGCATAATAAGCAGATCACCTAGTTAGGCAAATATCATATCGATGTATGTCATGGGAAAGGATTCTTTTGTAATTTCTAAAAGCCTATCATGGCATTTACTGAATTAATGATAACTTAATTGTTTAAATACACAGCTAGAAAATCATTTTAATGCATGAGTTTTTAAAACTGTCAGTCGTGTGTTCAAGTGTACAATACATATGGAAAGAACATTTGCTCATCACCAATCATTTAAATTAAAACTATTGCAGTATTGAAAGGTTTGGAGCTAAGAATTGAGAAACTCTGTGATGGTGCACAGATTTTATTTTATTGCTTTTTTCAGGACAGACTTGTCAAGGATTATACGGAACTGATCTGGAGTGTTTCAACTCCTGCCAGTCACAGCATGACACAGACTATAATTCCCTGCCGTGGCAGTGCACGCTGTGTTGATGGGGAGATAAGGCACAGGCCACAGAGAAGAGTTGGTTGTTAGGTCATGAGGAAATGCTGAGAGAAGTTATGAGGTACAAGTTGTGATATTTAGTGCTGAGAACTGAATACATTTTATATCCTTTATATTTGGTCACTACTTTGCTCTCTGAAAAAAATAAATGAAGCATAACACAGGCATTCTTGAAGTATTAAACTTCACAGTGAAGTATATAAACTTCCTTGTGAATGTATTAGTCCTATTTAATTCTTCCCTAAAGAGCATTAAGTAAGATAAGGTGCTTTAAAGGCTCACTGAGAAAGAGCCTTTAATGATATTCTAAGAACCTGTAATGAGAACTAAACTGTTAGTCCACGGTGTGTTCTCAGCTGTGATGTGCTAGGGAGCATCACTGTGGGAGATCCCCGAGGAAGTGAGGGTGACAATTTAGACAGTCATCCTTCCTCTTGCTGGCTGTGTCTCAGTGTGGTCCAGGAGACAGCGAGACACAGTTTTCTTGCTGTACAGGAACATTTAGGATGTTCATTCTATAAAATTGCAGCTTGAAAAGGACTCATACATACCTTCTTAGCCTAGCAGATTTATTGTGATGTTTTTGTCAAGGATATCTGTTAAGAGAACACACAGTGGAGAGTTCCTTCAATGAACAGTCTTTCAGGAGTAAGCATGTGAGTCATTTTATTAAAGTGAAAGACTGTAAATATTTTAAACTATCCATGTTGGTTATTTTATTTTTTATATTTCCTCTATTTCATAACCCAGGAAGACATCTCAATAACCGGCTTTGGAAGGATTACTTCTCTGGTTTTGTACTACCTTAGTACAGAGACATACAAAATGCAATATAAAGGAATCAGTTGCCTGAAGACCTGGAGAGAAATTGCATTTGGATTTTGCTTTTACCTTATGAAATACAGCTGCAATTTCTCATAGATGTTTTTTGGTGTGAGGGTTTTGCTGGTAATTTTTACTGATGTACTGGTAAGTTTGGTGAGCCTAATGCTGGAAAAATCTCAAGTGCATCCAAAATTCATGGCATTTGCATGAGATGCAATGTCTGTTACAAGTTGTGCAATGTTTATTTTGGCATAAAACATATTTTCAATTGTTCTTCCATGGATAAACCATGCTGTAGTCCTGAACTGTCTTGTTTGTTAACAGCAGTTAAACCAACAAATGTAGCACAAATTATAAACATTTTAAGAATATCAATACATGGAAGCAAATGTGACTTGAATACAACAGTTGGAGAACATCAACACAAACTTAGTTTGCTTGGAATATACCCTGATTCCTTCTCCTCTGCTTGCATTGATTGTTATTACATCAGTATATGTTGATCAAAAAAAATTGGCTTATCTGAAATATATGGAGAACTTCTGCAGCTGTCTGCCTGTCAGGTCTTTGAAATGTATGTGACCACAGCAGAATATTTTATATTGCTCTAACAGTGTTCCATTAAGGGAAAATGAATATAAATGGTAAGATAATAATTGGAAACTGACTCAAATGTGTCATTTGGGCCAACATCAGTGATTCTGCAGTGTTAATATATTTTCAGATGGCACATAGGGAAAACCATTAAGGGCCTAAGGAGAGAGGCTGCTTCAACTTGAATTTGTGGATTTTTTTTTTTTTTTGTGTTGAGCATCCGTTGCCCTCACTGTTGAGCAGCAGGCCTTTTAAAACTTTATATCTGTCCTCTACCACTTATAATTAATAACATCTGTAGCATTTGTAAATAATGGATCCTATCCAGACCTCTAGGTCTGGGTATTTCTTCAGTCAACCAAAACCCCCACGTCTTTTTCCTCAGGGCTGCTCTCAATCCATTCTCCACCCAGCCTGTGTTTGTGCTTGGGGTTGCCCCAACCTACGTGCAGGACTCTGCTCTTGGCCTGTTGAACTTCACGAGGAGCCCACCTCTCCAGCTTGCCCTTGTCCCTCTGGATGGCATCCCTTCCCTCCAGCGTGTTGACTGCACCACCCAGTGTAGTGTTGTCATCCAGCTTGCTGAGGGTGTGCTCCATCCCACTGCCCATGTCACTGACAAATATGTCACCAGTGCTGTTCCCAGTACTGACACCTCAGGAATGTCACTTGTCACTGGTCTGCACTTGGCCATCAAGCTGTTGTCTGCACCTATGGGTGTGACCATCCAGCCAATTCCTTATCCACTGAGTGGTACATCTGCCAAATGCATGTGTTTCCAGTTTAGAGAAGAGGGTATTCAGTGGGACAGTGTCAAAGGCTTTGCACAAGTCCAGGTAGGTGATGTCAGTTGCTCTTCCCTCATCTACCAGCACTGTCACTCCACCCTAGGCCAGCAAATTGGTCAGGCACAATTTGCTCTTAGTAAAGACATATTTGCTGTCACAAATCACCTCTTGATTTTCCATGTGCTTTAGCAGAGTTTCCAGGAGGATCTGCTCTGTGATCTTGCTGGGCACCTAGGTGAGACTGCCTGGTCTGTAGTTTCCTGGGTCTTCCTGTTTTTTCTTTTTTAATAAGTGAGGATTATGTTTCCCCTTTTTCAGTGAACTTCATTGAATTGCCACAACTTTCTAAGCATGATGGACAGTGGCTTAGCAATTTCATCCTCCAGTTCCCTTGGGACCCATAGATTTGCATCCTCAGGTCCCATGGACTTGTGCACTTTCAGGTTCCTAAAATAGTGTCAAACCTGATTGTCTCCTACAGTGGGTGATTCTTCATTCTCACAGTCCCTGCCTCTGCCTTCTGCAATTTGGGCAGTGTGGCTGGAGCACTTGCCAGTGAAAATTGAGACAAAAAAGCTGTTGAGTACCTCAGCCTTCTCCCTATCCCATGTAATCAGGTCTCCTGTTTCCTTCCAGAGGAACCCCACATTTGCCCTTGTCTTCCTTTTATCATCAATTTACCTATAGAAGCTTTTCTTGTTGCCCTGATGTCCCTGGCTGGATTGAATTCTGTTGGGGCTTTTGCTTTCCTAACCTGATCCCTGTCTGCTCAAACAGTTATTCTCTGTTCTTCCCATCTTACCTCCCCTTGCTTCCACCATTTGTAGGCTTCTTTTTTGTGTTTGTCCAGGAGCATCTTGTTCATCCACACAATCCTCATGTCATTTTTGCCTGAATTCCACTTGGTTGGGATGCATTGCTGCTGAGCTTGGAAGAGGTGATCCTTGAATATCAACCAGCTTTCTTGGGCTATTCTTCCCTTCTGGGCTTTATCTTATGGTACTCTATCAGGCAGATCCTTGAGGAGGACAAAGTCTGCTCTCCTGAAGTCCAGGGTAGTGAGCTTGCTGTGCATCCTCCTCACTGCCCTCAGGATTTTGATCTCCACCACTTTGTAGAGTGAAAGATCAAGCCAAAGCTGCCCTTGAGCTTCACATTCCCTGCCAGCCTCTCCTAGCTGATGAGAGCTAGGTCCAGCATAACACCTTTCCTCACTGGCTCCTCTGTCACTTGGAGAAGAAAGTTACCATCAACTCATTCCAGGAACCTCCTGGATTGCTCCTCCTGTGTTGCTCCTCCAACAGAGTGGTGTGATTGAAGTCCCCCGTGAACACCTGGGCTTGTGAACATGAGGCTGCTTCTATCTGTCTACAGAGGGCCTCTTCCACTCCATCTTCCTGGTCAGGTGGCCTGTCACAGAATGCCACTATAAAGTCACCTGGCCCTGCTCTCCCTTTAATCCCACCCATAACACACTCCAGCTCACTGACACCCCCTCCCTGCCTGCCCCTGCCTGAATATGAAAAGCAATGCAACCTAACAAATAAACCCCGTGCTTGGGAAGTGAATCCTTTGACTGGATTCAGCAACAGGAGCGCAGTAGTGGGGTGGGTACATTGTGAGTTATAACACCTATAGCTGAAAAGGATGTTCTGTCAGTACCTGATCCTCCTACAGGGTGTATTTGGAGATTAAAAAAACAGATATGAATTCCCAGCTAAGTGCAGAATGTACTAGGAGTTCCAGCATGGTCCTGAAAAAGCATTTCCAGCCTTAACACATACAGCTGTATTGGCACAAACCCTGTGATAACTCCCTAAAGGTATTGCTCACCTTTTGCTATTGAAAACTCAGGTAAGAAAGAGGAGTGCATTCCTTGTTTTAGTGAGAAAAGGATTATTGCACGTACCAAATGAAGTTTCAGGTGAGACTATGTCAGGACGGTTGGAAAATGTATTGTTAAGAAGTCACAGAAGAGATTTTACATTCCATGATGTGTTTCTCTGCTCACACAGTAGTAGTAACCTATAGTTAACTTGTATGAGACAAACAGTAACTCGCTTTCTTGCAAAAATCCATGTTGATCTAGCTTGTTGGCTTGTTTCCAAGAGAGATTTGCACATTTGCTGATTATTAAAGGCTTTCTTTTAATCCTTTTCTGCCCTCCTGGTTTAAGAACTATTGGAGAACTAATGGTCTTTTCCATTTTTTCCCCCTCCCCCAATTGCAATCAATAATATTGCACTTACTCCCATAGTATAGGATTCAGTTATGGTATCAAATACACAGTATTCCCCAGCTACAGTATTCTCAAGTTACTCCAGTGTTTAGTTATAGTAAGGATATTGCAGTCTCACAAAAATGCCAGTTTACAGTTGCTAAAATCTTTAGCAAATCTACACTGATATAAATGGTATGTCATTTAAACTACAAAGACAAGTTATCTTTCATAAATGCAGAGAAGTGGTTCATTAGAAGGATTTAAAAATATACATGTAAAGAGAAGGAATGGGCTCATTATGAAATGTTTCACACATAATCTAACTAATTAACATAATAAATCGCAGGGAATCATATTGGAATATCATATAATTAAATAAATTCCATATGGGCCACATAAGTTAATGTTTTCTTTTTGGAAAATTGTATGCCTTGGCAAATAAAATATTCAGAGGATTAACTATAAAGAAAAAAATGGCTTTGTGTAATTATTCTCTCTTCTAATTTGAATTAGACATAATTGCATTTCCTAAATATGAAAGGAAAATAAGTGTGATCTATAGAGAACAGACAACACTGCTGAGACAAGTCTGTCTTTGTTTCCTGACCCATTAAGTGACAATTATGATACTTGTGTTAAACATCTTAGAAGTGGCATGAACTTGCCATAAGTCTTCACTTATTCTGCTTGAAAAGACCATAATAGGAAACACTTTTGCTCCTCTGTTTTTAAGTGGAGTTGAGACTATCACTTGTGTAATACAAAAAGTTCATAGAAAAATGTTGGGGCATCAAGTACTATATTCACTGTGTGAAATAAAGGAGTGCTCCTGTTGCAACTCCACAGCTGCATAGTCTTCCTGAATATACTGCTGTAAACCTCTGTGAAATGTATTTATCCTTACATCCTGTCATATGCCCCTGGTGAGAGCCTGTGTGGTTTCAGTGGATGTCAAGTGTGTTTTTGCACTTCAGGTTGCATTACTGATGCAAGTTGTGAATGTACTTCCTAGTTTCTACAGGGTTGTTTGGATTTTCTTCCCCTCACCGTTTATTTATTTAAAGTTAAGCAACTGCCAGACAAGATAGGATGTGAAATAAATTCAGTGGTTTCTTTAAAACATATTTTTTTTCCAGTTAGCTTCAGAATTTTTTGTATACTTGTTGGGAGTTAAGGTAACTAAATTCACATGTATTCCATATGTTGGTGGATATCCAATTAAGAGTATTGTATGAGCTCGAGGATCTACACACAGAGTTTACAAACTTTGCTTACTGCTTGTGTTGCTTAGTCTGTGCTAGTCTAAATAATTTTTACTATGGAAAGCATATCAGCTCACATATTCTTAGATGCTATCCATACATTTTGGCCTTTCATGGAATTTATCTGTGAATCACCTACTTGTGGTTTATTGTGTTGTGACAAAAGCAAATTATAGGGATGAAATATAATTACGTGTTTTAACTAAATAGTTGCTGAGGTAATTTCAGCATTATTTATGATTTCCTTTTTGATAGGAAGTAGTCTTACATAAATGAAGTAAATAGATGGATTTTTTTTTTTCTGGAGTTCTTCATGAAAGGTGCTTATCAATATGTCTGTTGCTCTAGCAGGATGAAAATTTCTTTTTTTTTCTTCTATGTATGTGATAAAAAGTATCTTTTGTTTATCCGCTATAAATATTAACATTGTTCTCTAGGCAGGTATTTTGAAAGAATTTTTTGTTCTTTAAATTTCTGATTTAGTAATATTCTTTATGCACAAGGGTTTCTGTTGCATCTTGTATGTTAAGGCTTCTGTGTGTTACGCTGTTACACTCTGGTTTCTCCTTGGGACTTTTGTCTCATTGATTATGAAAAAGGCCAGTGGAAAATTCTCCTGCTGCATGTGTGCTGCCTCCTGTCATTTGTAGAATTTTGTCTTATTTTTGCAAGGGGACCTCAATGATCCAACCTTTTTTGGCAAAAGCATGGTCTAGACAAGATGGCCCTGCACCCTGTCCAGCTGAATCTTAAAAGTGCCCAAACTCGTGAATCCACGACTTCCCTGGGAGAGATTATTCCAATGCCTGAATGTTCTCATTGTGAAAATTTTCCTCTTGTGTCCAACTGGAATCTTCCCAGGATTACATGTACCCACTACCCCTCAAATTTTGCATATGACTCCTTATAAAAACAGAGTCACCTCCTCAGTAGACACCATTTAAATACTAGAATATAGTGATAAGGTGTCCCCTAAGCCTTCTTTTTTCAAAGCTGACCAAACCCAGTTCTCTGAGCCTTTCCTGCTATGCCAGGCTTCCCCATTTTTATGGCCCTTCTCTAGCCCATCCACATCCCTTCTGCATAGTGGGGACCGAACCTCAACACACAGTTCCAGGTGTGGCCTGACAAGCACTTTAGTTTTGACAGTCACTTAGTACTCCCTGCTCTCAACACTCATCCTGACGTGTTTAGAATCAATTTAGATTATTTCATTAGTAGATCCTTAGATGGCACTTGGATGAAAAGGCTTTTCACTACTGCCTAAATGATAACCATGTGTGCTTAGTTTGGCAGTTTGGGCAACTCCTATGCGTAGGACAGGAGACTTTCACTCCTCCTTAGAGAAGCTCTACTTGTTTAGTTTCGTGCTGCCCTGGGAGAAGAGCTGATGTGCTTTTTACCTACTCAGCTTGATACTGATGTAAAGAAGACTCAGCCAGAGCCAGACTTTCAGCTCCTCTGCCCTGCTCAATCGACAGAACACATCTCAAGATAGATCTCTATCTTGTAGACTCAGACAGATCCAGTGAAATGGACTGTGATGCACAATTTCCAGGCCAATCCATAACACCTGTCTTTTAAGCTGGTTTTAAGTATGATCATCCTTTGGCCTTCCTCATTCCTTTTAAACATATGCCTGTATTCAAACAAAATTTCTTTTAGTAACTGCAATGTCTGCTTCTCTTGGAAATCTCTGTCAACCTTATCTGGTCCTAATTTTTAATGCAAATTCACTGGAAACAATCAACTCTTTTCTTAGATGTCTCTGTTTGGGGGATATTTTACTGTATTTGGTTAGGTTTTGGGCAGATCATTTCCTCAGTATCTGTGAAATGACATGACTCTTTTTGTGCTAAAGCCAGTTAAGAGGAATATTTTTGTGTCTCCATAGTCTCCTGATTCTCCTTTCCTATTTGTTTTGCTGGTTAAACAGATTAAGTAGCGAGAAGACTTCTGAAACTTAGTTTTCTGAATCTTCCTTGCTTCTCTAGCTTTGGCTGTTCTGCAGATTCCTCTTATTTTCCTGTGAGATCACAATTCCCAGTTTATATCTTGCTTTCCAGTACTTCAGACTCATTTTTAACACAACCGCTTTAAATACATTTTTACTTCTCTGGAGGTTTCCCATTATGAGTTGTTTCTGACTTCCATCTTTGCACTAAATAAATATTTCCTCATCCTTAGGACATTACTGTGGATTATTATTACAAAGCACATTCTACAAGGAGGTGAACCTTAACTGATCTGCTGAACTGTGCTTATTCTCTCACAGTCCTTCCAGTGTTTGACCGAAGGTTGAGTCCAAGACCACTGCCAGCTTTCCACTTTCAGGTGCTTCACTGTGATTCTTGCAATAATCAGCTGAGGTTA
>JAWWEE010000158.1:2016437-2060932 GCA_035221455.1 Xenops minutus | reverse complement strand
GGTTGAGTCCAAGACCACTGCCAGCTTTCCACTTTCAGGTGCTTCACTGTGATTCTTGCAATAATCAGCTGAGGTTACACTAAACACTGGTTTTGTAACCTGTGCTCTCGTGAGACACTAAGTTTTCCCCATCTCCTCCTGCTCCACCCCAACCACCCAGTATTTTGCTTTAATACTATTTTCTGATCTACAGACTCCAGATGCCTTTCAAGTTCTTTGGTCTTTAAAATTTTCTACATATGCAACTACTCACATCTTAGGAAGAATGGAAATCACATGCCAAGATGAATGGGATTATGACATTGCTCTCATTACTCTTTGTTTCAAAATGATCATTTAAATGTAGATTCATAGCTGTTGTTAGCCATCCTAATAGTTTAATTCTGTTAGGTGTTTAAATCAGACCTGTACAAAGACATGTAGGCACTGAGGTTGCATGCCCAGATGCTAAAATTGTGGGAGCAGAACTTTAAGCCTTCTTAAGGTAAGTTGAAAACTCTGACCAAACTAATTGTATGCTTGTTTCTATTGGGCTTTGTTTTGCCCTCCTTTGCCAAATGTGTCTGCAATATCAGGGAAGCAGGTACATGTTCTTGTTCCAGCATTTGGGATTCTAAATCCAGCAGACTTTGCATAAGGGTTCAGAGATTTCTGGTTCACCATAGCCCTGAATTTGTCAACTTGTGGACTAGGGCAGTTGACAGCATTTCACAATGTGGAGTTTGTATAGAATGGTGCTCTTGGCTTTTCCTGAACTCCAGGCTCACCACAATCTGGGGTTGAAGTTCTGCTGTCCATACCATGGTTAGGTGTCATTGTTACACAATATCCTGGTGCTGTGTGAAGTATGGATCCTGGCTTCTGAACCCTATGGAATGTTTGATGTACATAATACAATAATGTAGGTGGGAAGAGATCTCCGAAAGTCATCAAGTCCAGTCTCTTGCTGAAGGCTGAACTAATGTAAAAGTTGAATCAGGTTCCACCCAGCTCAGTGCAGTTGAGTTTTGAGGAAAATTTACATGTATGGAGATTGCATAGTCTTTCTGGGCACCTGTTTAGTCCTGCTTATCTCATGAAGGTCCACTGCTTCCAGCTCCAGACTCTTCCCATGGCTGTGGATGTTGCTGGTGTCCACAGGCGCTGGAGCTGTAAGCTTCTCTCATGGTGCAGACTGGAGCACTGAGGGATCTGAGCTCTGGTAGCTCAGAGCAGATGGGTGTCAAAGTGAGACCTCTCACCAGCTGCAGGTACAGTTACCTGCATTTATGATGAGACAATTCCCTAAGAATTTAAGCTAGGAAGCCACGGGACCATTTGCCAGTTACAAGACCTTTGTTAGTTTGACAGTTTGTCTTTTGTATAGACCTTGGTCACGTTGCTCAGATAAGAGGGAGAAAGGGTTGTCTTTTACACTAAGTGTTTAATCAGAGCCCCATATGATTTCAGGATTTTTTTAACCTGCTGAATATGAGAGGTCTACAGATAGTTTAGTGAAGCAAGCAATAAGACATTTTCTACTCTTTGCCTTCCTCCTCTACTGTTGACTTGTAGGCTTTGGTGGCCTCATATGATGTACCTCTGGCACCACATGGCTGGTAACTCCTGGTGCCTCTGTGTGCTGGACATGATGATTTGCCCTGTAGAATGTGTGGGAACACCCACATGCGAGTGCCTGATTGAAGAACTTGTGAAGACACTGAGAGTTTCTAATTTTCTTTCATTATTACTTAAGCCAGGTCCTCCAGGCAGTGATTTTTGTTTGGTTTGCCACCCGGATTTTTTTTTTTTTTTTTAAATATTATTGCTTTTATTCACCTTTGCTTTGTGTGTTTGGCGCCCCTCCTAATCCTCTTATTTCTGAAAAGTAATTGGCAAGTACGATATTTTGAGGCACACGAAGAAGCTTTGAGCTGTTTGTTCTCTTACTAAAACAAATGACACAATGGAAAAAATAACATCAAGACATGAAAGGGAAGGAGGGGAGGAGGAGAGGAAGGCGTCATTAGGCAAGGGCAAAGGGAGGAGTCCTTGGGGAAGCTGAAGGGGTGCCGTGGGACACGGGAGGGCCTGACACCCGCCTGCTCCTTTGCTCCAGCCATACCCTCCTGCAGCAGGGGCTTGATCTGCCTCTGTTTTTCTCTGTCACTGCCCTCTTGGCTCGGGATGTTTTCCGTCTTCTCTATATTTCAAAGCTTTGTGGTAAATAATCAATTCAAACCAGCACCCAGTCTCTCTTTCTGTAATTCTGAAAACCCATTAAATTATATTGTTGGGGGAAAACAATAGTTGTGCTAATCATGCTCTGTGCATGTGCATCTTAATTTCCCCAGGGACCTGAATATGAATTTTTACTAACATGTTAATTTTGTGTGTTAATCAGTAGCTGTAGGCCGAATGAATGGATCGACTATGTAAAACTGTTTGATATTGAAACAACTCCTTTTGACCCCCCTCAAATTGGCTTCATTCCCCTAAAGACGGTTAAAGTTAATTAAGCACTCAATAGGTTTATGGTGTTTAAATTAAAATATATCACTACTCATTGTGTAGTCATCAAGCGAGGCCGGCGCTTCCCCTTCTTCCCTCCCTCCTGCATCCCTCCATCCCTCCTGCATCCCTGCATCCCGCCTGGACCGCGGTCCCTCCGCGCCCGCTCCGCGCCCTGCGCAAGGCGCCGCCAGGGGGCGCCGCGGAGCTGCGCTCGACTCGGGGTGGGGGTCAGAGCGGACCCCCCAAAATTCCCACTCTCCCTTCCCCACGCCCCTCCCTCTGCATTCACACCCCCCTCTCCACACCCTCCATCCCCCCCGCCCCCACCTCCTTTCTCAATTAAACCTCTGTCAGAGCCCTGGGATGTATGTTTATTGAGAAATAACAGAAATTATGCAAGAAAAAAAAATATATATATAATCACACTTAACTCTTCCTTTTTGTAAAAAAAAAGAAGCGTTAAAAGCTGTAACGATTGATGTGCTGGCTTTCCCTCCTCTGGGCCCTTTTAAAGGGCTGGTGGTGGCTGGGGGTTGCGATTGCTGCTTTTCAGAAGCCATGACAGTCACGTTAAGAACTCCAAAAAGAATTGTATAATAGGGAGAGTGCAAAAAAATGAGATAATGGTAATTCTCAGAGGAATACATGCTTTAAATTAAAAAGCCACAGTGCTGCTGATGTGAGCATTATATTAATGTTTGTATGACAATCCTCAAAGCTCTTTCTTCTCCCTCAAGCTGTTTCTTTCACCTTTGAAAGTGAGGCCTCTGCAGTGCCCTGGCACGGCCAGCACAGACTGGAATTGAAGTTTTGACTGTGAAATCTTGGAAAAAGTCAAGCTTTGGTAGTGCACTTCTCAGGAATAATCTGCCCTTTTTATGCAGGAGAAAGAACGTGTTGGAACGTGGGAAGACTTTATTTGGTTGTGCCTGTGGCAGGTGAAGCCCTAGCATCCCTGTCAGTGGGCTGCAGATGTGGCAGGTGGGCACAGAAGGGTTGAGTGACCCCTCTCCTGTGTGGCACGGGGGTGTTGCAGCCCCTTTTCAGGTGAGGGGAGGTGAAGCCACTCAGCCCTTCCTGCTGAGTGTGCCCTTGTGCCCTGAGTGTGGTGAGATCTCATATTTCATAATACTTGTGTAAAGTTCAGGCTGCAAACCTTCTCTGTGCCTGGCTTAAATGTTTGTGCTATGTGTTTAAACAACACGGAACTACTCATTGCCCTGGTATTATTGCAGGGGGGCTGGTTGAAAGCCACCCCATTGTCAGATGTCCCTTGCAAGCATTAAAGGCTAGACTACTGCCTTCATACTGGCCCTCCTTACCTAGAAAATGTTTCTGAGTTCTTCAAAAGCTAGAAATGCTGCATGATGAAAGAGGATTGAGGGAAGGAGGCTCAAAAAACTATCAGACTGAATTCCCAAAGCAGTATAGTAGATTGTCCTGAAGGGGGAGAGCCTTGTTACTTGTGTGGTTCAAGTATAATACTTGCTTTCAAAATTCATATTGGCTGTCTAATAAGAACTCATTTATATCCATATTTTATAAATGTTAAAAAGGGCATGAAATCCTATCACATGCCTTTGTAGTAATTCAGAGTAATTTATCAGTCTATTTGACCCTCATGTTCTTCTGTTTACCTTTTCAAAACACAGTTAATATTGTACCTTCTGTGCACGTTGATGTATGTGAGTGAATTTCCTAGTCTTGGGTGGATTGCCTATATACAGTTTCAAAAGATGAGCAGAGTGAGTTACTCTTGCCTGAGCTACAGGTTAAATAGGTGATTTCCTCAATTCTCTCAACTTCTGAGCAGGACTGTGGAGGACAGCGCTGTGTCTGAGGGAATGTCAAAGCCTGCCTTTGCGAGGCCACGGCTGACAAGAACCGTCCCTGTTGCAACATATTTCTACCTTTCTGCAGTAAACTGTTTCCTAGTGTTTTTTGAACGTATTTCGTGTTTGCCTATCTGTCTGTTGAATCTACTGCTGGGCAGATGAGCCAGGGGCAGGGCTATTGCAATTGCATCCTCTGCAGTGAAAGCTGAGAGATGACTTCTTGCCTTATGAACCCTTTTGAAGAGCAGCCCTCTCCAGTAATGCAGCTCACATTTGTGCTGGCTGGTGACAGGAGTGGAGGAGGTTTAGCCACGCTATCAAATGCTGCTTCCTGTTGAAACTCGTAGTTCACATTTATAGCTGTCACCACAAAAGGCAAATGACATTTTTACATGAAAAGCTTTCACAGCAGTGCTCAGAGGGCTGATAAACGTGCTTTACAATTCCGGGTGAGGTTAGACTGACTGCAGGGAAGATCTAACGTAGTGGACCAGCTAAGTGTTTTTATTTCTTAAATATCTTCAGATATGATTGTATCTGCAGAGGGGATTTTATCCAACAGGGTAGCTGTGCAAATGATGCAAGTGCCTAATAAGTAGGCATAAATATTGATATACATTGTGGGGTTTTGTTTGTTTTTTTTTGTTTGTTTTGCTATAGTGCTGCATGAAGCCAGGACTATGGCACTGGCACAGATGAAGCACACAGATGCTTTTCTTGTGTGCTCAAGGATTTGGTGCTCTGCAGCTTTGTCCACCATAACCTAACCAGGAGATCAGAAATTTGCAGTATTTTTCTTCCTTTGTGAGTCTTTTTGACAGCACCAGCCCAGTTACAAAACCAAACTTGTACTGTGAGTCCTTATTCAGTATCCTGTTTTGCACACAGTGACAATTCATCCAGATACCTGCAAATCTGCTTTGCAGCAACACAATCTGCTTACCAAATTAAATAAGTGAAATCAGAGGGATTTCAGTAATCTCTTGAGAGCAGCTTTGTGATGTTAATGAGTTTGATTGCCACTGATAGCCGTTTGCCAGAAGAGCTCGAGGATTTTGGAGATGGCACCTAAACAGTGCTTGGAAGGCTTATTGGCTGCAGTAATGTGCCCTAATTGGTTTGGGGGGTTTTTGGTGGTTTTTTTTCTTTTTTTTTTTTTTTTTTTAATATTCTTTATTGAATCATAGTGTCTAAAAGCAAATGTAGGATTAAGTAGAACTATTTTTTTTCCTTTCCCCCTTCTTTGTGTCTAAGTTGATAAAAGGGCTGTCCAACGAAGAGTTGGAGTGTTGGATGCAGATTCAGGCAAGGCATAATGTAGAAACCTGATTGACAGGGTTTGTTCTAGAGCTGCTAACTTGGATTTGCTCAGCAAACCTGCCTCTTTCCAGTGTATGTCCTTGCTAAGAAGACATGTATATATGTTTTACCAAGCATGCATGATGTGATAGCAGGACCTTGTCCGCTTCAGAAATCAAACATGCAAAAATTGTAATAGCTGTGTCTATTCTTTTAATCATGGGCTAATTTGTATGGATTAAAAAAACATAATTTTTTTTGTAGCACATCATGTAATGTATTTTGGGAGGGGTGCCAAGTGTGTTCTCATTTCTACTTTGTTCTTGTGCAAGGGTGTTCTAAATGAGAATAATCAGCATGACAGAGGATACGATGGTAGTTACATATTTTCTACCTAAAAATTTTAAAAGGGTTTTCCATCAAAGATAGACTTTTAAGTTACTGAAAGTCTCCAACTGGCCTTGAAAATATGTCCTGATGCTTGCATACAGGTCTTTATCTACTACCATTTCAACCAAGTCTACAAACTTGTTTTGATGCATGAAGTACTTTCCAGATTTGGACTATTCTGGGGCCCCACTCTGTGTTTTCACACGTTTGTCAAGGAACAATAATATATTTGATGGATGCTGGGTGTTAATACATGTTGAGGGAAACTTTCCTCCAGCCAGAGCACTTTGAATCCAGTTGTCATCATTCTGTTCCTTCTGGATTGATGTTAATTTTCTGTGATGCTGCTGGGGCTAGAAGTGGACTCAACAACTCAGTTTGTATGTTCTTCCATGCAGCAAGTGAAGGAAACAAGCTTTCTTAATTCAAGAAGTTGTTCTGCCATATCAATCCAGATGGTTATGAACAGTCCTAGCAATTCGACACTTGTTAGCTTTTATTTTGCATCTTATTTGGCTAATTGTTTAAAATGTTGAGAAAGAGCAGAAGGTGACTGGCAACCCCCCAGGGTAGGAGGGTTTGTGTAATTCAGTAGCAGGACTTTTTAGTTTTTTGTGTTTTCTTGTATTGTATAACCTGTCCATGAGAACTTTTAAGCCCATTGGGATTTGAATGTTTTGCTGCTGGCTCATAACTTGCTCATGTCCTCTGGCTTACTCTGTTCTGATAAAACATGACTTGTAATTTAGAAGAAAATTATGTAAATTAAGATGTTAAGTTCTTACCAGGGCATTGTAAACTTCAGTTTTAAAGGTCAGCTTAAAGAAAACATAATCTTTTTGATGTTGTACTTTTGGGGTGATTTTAATTGGTAGAATGGGCGAGGGGGGGCACAATGATGATGATATTTAACAGATAGCAGCAGGAGCTATATTGAGTAAAACTGGGCAATAGAGTCTTTGAATACAATTAGTTTCTACTCTTAAAATTTAACCCCAGAATAAACCAATCTAGCATGGTGCAAAACTAATCAGTTTAATACCTATTATTATAGTTACATTACTATATACACTGTTTGACATAAAATGTTGCAGTCATGAGCTATGGCCAGGAAGGAGGATGTGATACTTCCAGTCCTGAGGCAAAATGTGTTCTCTCAGTGAACACTTCTTTGCTACAAGTTTTATATTGCTGAAGAGCAGTCTGGCTGCTGCTTTTGATACCCAAATAGAAGGGAAAATGCATTGGTGGTGTGTAGTTGTGTCTTTCTAGTGTGTCTGTGCTGGTGGTACCCAGGCACTAATCTGTATTGATAGACCTTTGCTTTTAATAATCATAGATGTTATATATTTATTTATCAATATTTTACGTAAGGATCAGAAAATTCTTTGTCAGGACGTTAGTGGTTTTTTAGGTAGCCGTGGTCTCACTTGAAAGCTGTGTGGAATTGTGGTTTTTGGATTAAATTGCCTTGAAAGATTGTTTCCAACACCACTCTTTGCTGCCTGCCATCTGCTCCAAGGGCTGTTTCTTTTTTCAGCTGTGAAACGCAGCCAATTTGGCCCCTGTTCCTCAGGGTGTTGGGAGGAAGAGCTTCTCCCCAGCTGTTGCCGAGGGGAATTCCCTGCAACTCTTAAATGTCCCAGAAAGGGGTGAAAGCAGAATGAAGGCTGACAAGGGACATTGCCAGGCAGAACCCTGCTCAGTGAACTCTGCTCAGTTCAGGTCAGAATATCTGTCAGTTCTGGGCTCAGATCCGTGGCTGGATAAGTTGGTCTTGAGTGTGTGTCAGAGGCAGACTTGGAGCTTTTCATGTGCCCCTTCCCCAGTTCTGGCCAAGCAAGGGTGTGATATGGACAAATCAGGGCTGAGTCTTGGGTTAGATTTGAATGCTTGGATCTAGCTGTGGCCTTAATGTTAGATGTGAATTCTTTCAGGTCCATGCAAAACAAAAATGAAGCAAGGCCTCTCAGATGAAGCATTTTTCTTGTCACTCACAAGCTTGGTGTGTAGCACATGAAAGTTTACAATGCCCTCAAATCCCAGACCTTTATTTTTGGGCAGCTCCCCATGGTTGTTGATGCAGAAGTAAGGGATTTTTGCAAGTAGGAATGTTTTTGCTTGGTTTGTTGGAGGGTTTTTTTGGCTGTCTGAAAAGTAATAGAATCTTTAAAATTAACCTGTTATTTGCTGTACTCCTCTTGGCTTTCCATGACTAATTTTGGGTTCAGTGAATTGTTAGTTAGCATTTTTTTTCAAAACATCAGCTATATTTTTCCTTAGGCCAAATCTTATAAATTGAATTATTTTATATTATTTATAAATATATTTTTATATACAAATATAAAAATATTTATCTGTGAACCCCAGACAGCAACCAAGCCCATGCCAGCCACTCAGGAAAGATGGGGGACAAAATCAGACGAGTAACAGTGAGGAAACTCATGGACTGTGATGAAGACCATTTAATAAGCAACACAAAGTGGAACAAGGAATTGATTTCCTGCTTCCCATCACAGGCAGATGTTCAGCCATCCCCAGGAAAGCAGGGCTCCATCATCATGATGTTACTTGGGAAGGCAAATGCCATCACTCCAAACATCTCCCCATCCTTCTTCCCCCATCTTTATATGCTGAGCATGACACCACGTGGTCTGGAATATCCCTGGGATCAGTTGGGGCCAGCTGTTCCAGCTGTGTTCCCTCCCAGTTCCTTGTGCACCCTCAGCCTACACACTCGTGGGGTGGGATGAGAGGCAGAAGAATCCTTCACTCTGTGTAGGCACAGCTCAACAGCACTGAAAACATCCCTGGTTTTAGCACAAATCCAAAACTTAGCCCCATACTAGTTACTGTGAAGAAAATTAACCCTACCCCAACCAAAACCAGCCCAACCTGTCTTAGTGTCCATCTATCTTTAATTTTCAGTGTGAACCTGTGGGAGTCCAAAAATGAAACATTGTGGTGGTCCTGACTGAAAATAATGCTGATGTACCTGAAAAAATGAAGAGAATACTTTATGAACAGTAATCTCACAAACTGATATATAGACATATTCTGTCATAAAAGCTAAGCTCTTCTATTGAAATCTTCTGAAAACCAAAAGAAAAAGAATAGCACTCCAAGGAAACAAGAAAAATACTATTTGATACAAAACAGAATACGTAACTCTTTTTAATCCTATAACTTTGCATGTAGTAAAGTTAAAATTCTGTATATTGCACCAAAAAAAAAAAAAAAGATAGGACCTTTAAATAAGCAAAGTCTCCTAAAGTTTATATTAGCAGTGTGGTAAAAGCAGCATTTATTGTGCTGTCTATTATTATCACAGAGTGGAAGTAACAGACAGTCTTGTCATGCACTGTTCATTTTGCTCTTTAGATTATTGCTCTATTTTTCTCTCTGTTTTTTGGGGGTTTTTTTTAATAAAAATAAAAAGGTTGGTTTATAGTGTGGGATATTCTTGATGTTGATGCTCTGTTTGTCTCTCTGTGTGTCCATTAAGTGCTGTAACAGGCCTGACAGGGCTCTCTGGCTCCTACAGCAGTGCAAATGATTAATACAAATGCTGCAGAGAGATTATTGCAGCAAAGGCAGCAGCAGATCACGGAGAGAAAGGCAGTAACAGCAGCCAGGAATTCCTGAGCTTTCAGTTCAGACCAGCCACCAGCTCTCCTCAAGGAAATTGCTTCACATCTTGCTGCTTTTATCCCCATTACTTAGGGAAAATAATACTTTCTCAGTGTAGTGGAAGGTGAGTATAGATAATAGAGAACCTCTGTAAGTTCTAAATGGAAGAAAGTGTTAGTTTTAAACAGGCTTTCTTGGGGTTTGTTTTGTTTTTTACTATCATGCACGTCTTTGTTCTAAAATCTTACTTACAGGAAGAAAAATCAGCATTACTTGAGAAATTACACTCATTGTCTTTTGCAAGAATTAGACTGGTATTGTTTTAGTTTTAGACTGACACTGATAACCTGGAGTGTGGCTTATAGGTGGGAGCTACTGCACACAGTATGTATATATGGAGTAGTGGAAACAGAGCAATCCCTTTAGGGTTGCCAGATAACCAGAGAGAACTCTAGAATTGTGCATCCTGAACAGTCCATCCCACCTTCTGCCATGTGACAAACATTAAGTCAAATATTTTGTGGTCAGCTGCAGAGCAGCACAAACATCCTCTCCTGATTTCCTTTCCCTCTGTCCCCAAGATGATTTTGTACCACTATCAGAGTGGGTATGGTGGAGTTGAACAAATACATACGTTATTGTTTTGCAAAGAACTCCTGTGTACAGTTGCTAATTAAATGACTTTAATCATTCCAATTCAATCAATCTACATAAACATCAAATATCAAAAAGGAATCTCTGTTCCTGCAGTCCTTCGCTGCCTCCACAGAATTGTTCTCAGCAATATAAATGATGTTTGTTCTCCTATTACTGCATCTCCAGATAATGAGCAGTTTTATTATAGTTGAAGCATTATCCCAGCATGTATTTGCAAGAAGTATATGACAATGAAATAGTAATTTTTCATTATTTTTCTTAATATCTTTAGACCATCTCTGCATCTGATAAATATTTATACTCAGCTTTGTATAGAAATATGTTCTTATTTTCTAAATTACCCTCCACTGCGGTTGCTTTGTATGACTTTTTTTTCTCTTTTAATCCATCATAAAGCTGTTTTTAAGGTCATCTCAGTATTTTGCATGAGTGCTTTTTCTTCTCTCTCTTTGTTGGGAATGTGTACTGTGGACAAAGGAAGCATTATTTAGGGGAATTTTAAGTTTTGCTTTAGATCTCTTGTAGACTGCTACAAAGTATTTTGTTTTCTTTTAATCAATATCTTAGTGCTAAAATTATAATGGTACTTTTAGAAGCATTCCTTAATGATCTTGTTTTCAAGTGGACTATCACAGAAAGGGGTATCACAAGATATCCAAAAGGATTCTGTTTCTCACAAGATTTGTTCTTTTTTTTTTTTTATTTGAACATTCCCTTGTCATAAAAGGTTCCTTACAACTAATTATAGAAAAATCTTTGTTGTAGTTACACTTGAATTTAGGATGTAGTTCCCACAAGGCAAAAACAAAACAGAACAAACAAACCCTCTATTTGATTATATTGTTTTCTGCAAAGTGAAACTCTGAGGCAGCATTTGGCTAATCTGGGAGAATGACTGCACCAAAATACTTTGTCAAAGTAGTGCCTTACCACTTTCAGGGGTAAGAAAATGAAAATGAGAGAGTTGAGAGCCGGAGGGGTGTGTGTGGGTCTCCTGTTTGTCCTTAGTTTTTAAACTATATCCTATTTCACAGCAAATGTTAAATATTAGACCAGTTCTTCTGACATGGACATTGTTTCCTTCTACTGCTGTTACATTTATGTTGGTGATTGTTAGATGTGTCCATTCACATGGCATGCACTTTCCTGTTTTAATTGTGGTCTCATCTAAAAATAGAGATTCTGTATCAGAAAAGCATAATAGAAAATAATGAGATGACATGTAGAAAGGAAAGCAAGAGAAAGACCAGCTATATTCTGTCCAAAAAATCTTATCTCTATGTAGCACTTAGAACTAATTATGAGGAAATAAAGACCTTGCTCTCTAAAATCTTGACAGTTAAAATCCAGCTGTTTGCTGCTGCATCCTAATCCTTTTTGCCTTATGGGTTTCTGGAATTTTGGACTTTTAATGTAATGAATGTTTAGTGAATTTATTTTCAGAATTGGGAACCTCCCTGTCACAAATCTCATTAATGCAGATTAAGTGTGAGGAACATTGTCTTAGTGACCAGAATACCCCTTGTCCCATGCAAGGAAAGTGTCATTGGTTGTCTGGGCAATATAGAAAATGCATGGGGGATGGGTCTGTTTTCTTTCTAATTTAGGAAAGTAAAGACATGTGTCTTCATTGCAGATCTTTTCAGGCAATTAAAACTGCAAGATGTACATATTTTTAGTCTGTGCTAGTTCTCCACATTTTTTATTAATATCCTGTTGTTGTTTGGATAATTTTCAAGTATTTGTTATTATCTTTTATTCTCAAGTGAATATTAAATGTGGCCTTGCACAAATCTGGGTACATTAAATGTAATTGGCAGTATTATTGGTATTTGCAGGCATGTACTCTTTCAAAGGATGGCATTATAATGAGTCATTTTTCTCTTAATCATCCTTTTTTCTCAGCCACTGTAGGCTAAGTTAACTCCACAGATTGCTAAATGAGAATTTGAACCTATATTTTAATTGCCAGTGATGTGAGAATTCATATGAAAGAATTAATATGAAGCCTTTTCTATACTGAGTGGAAAAATACAGTGCAGTGAAAGCTACCTGTTTACGTGGGGGTCTTTGCATTGTGAAAAACCTGTTGTGCTTCACGACTTCTTATTGTATTAGATTGGACCCATGAGAGTTTGATGTCCTTAGCAAGAACAGGAATGAATGCAGAAGTGTTTCAACAGATGTCAAAATTGTGCATTGCTTTGTATTTTTCGTGTTTTCAAACACTTTTGCTTTAACAATGCCTTTGTCCTGCCAAGATTAAAACAAAATGTAGTTTTGTGTGTCTCTACAGTATTTACTTCTATGTTGCAAGGCAGCTTTGTCGTTCCTTAGTGTGCTTCACACGAGCAGCACAGAGCTCTGTAGCAGCTGTAGTGACACAAAAGCATTTGAAAACAACGGCCCAAAAGCCTGGATTTGAAATTCCCAACAGGTGGAACAGAGCTTATTGCATTTGTCAAAGTATTTCCAGGCTTTTTAACTACTATAAAGAGCAGCCTTTTCTTGCTATTATCAGACAGAGCATAATATTTGCTAGGGAGTTAATTATTTGACAAAAAAACAGTAGTTACTAAACAGGAGAAAAGCTTGGCAACTGTGAGTGAAGGAGAGAAACTGTGGTAAAAGATGATAGAATAACTTAATATCTATATGGGTAATATTGCAAGTCTTGTGTGAGTCATGGAAAGCATTTAACAAATCAATAATTTCCACACTTACCAAAGCATACACTTTCAGTTTGCTGCAAGGGTACATTAAAATGATGCAAGGGTCATAATAGTCGTAATTTGGTTTAGTTTGAAAGAAGGGCTGTTAGCAGAGTAGTACTATACCAGAAGTTTGGAGATGTTGAACTGATTTTTTTGTAAGCCATGAAACAGTTTTGGTTTTTTCTCTTTACAAGGAGAAAGTCTTTTTTTTTAAAAAAAAAGTACCTACTTATAAGGTGATGGTTTTATGCAGTTGTATTTTGTCTATAAATTAATGCTACAAAAAGTTATTGCCTATGCCTGAGACATTTTGATTCTTTTGAGGTTGTGTTCATCTTCCCTTTTGTGCTTAGAGGTGAAAATGGTTTTGCTTATAAAGTGTACTTTTATATGTGTTTTTATTTCCAGTCATAGGGCTGGCTAACTCTTACTTGTGCTGATGAACAGAAAATTAAGAGATCTACATTCATCAAAAAATTTTATTGCAGCATATAAGCTTCTAAACTTCTAAATTTAAGATATTGTTGAAACATTTGATGCTGAAATGGTACTGTGGCATTAATATTATCCCCCTTTTCTCTTGCTGTGTGTATGAAATTTCCTTGAAGAGCTGTGTATACTTTGGATGCCCATTGCAGAGCTGTTTTGTATCCTATGCCTTTTACCCTGGTTATCCTGTTGAGGTAGCCTTTGCCTAAAGCACCTGTCCTTAGCTTTGGCTCTTTCAGGCCAATGTCCCTGACTCCAGAGCAAATGCTTAAGAGCTTAATTAGTTGTGACGATCAATATTTCTTGTCTTCCCTCAATAATTCTTAAAGAACTCTGAAAACTGAAAAACTGACTCCCAAAGGTGATTGAAACTCATAATTTCTTTTTGCTCTACGTGAAGTTGTATAATCCTCCAGCACATTACATGGTTGTCCTGTGGCATTAGGGTATTAGTACTAATGGAAAGACATAGTCATTACAAACAATTCCAAATTTCACGGTGTGTATCTTAATAGCAGAAAGGGATTTTCTCATGATTAAAAAGAAAAATGGGTGGCAAAATAAGGAAGAAATGCTTGTTACATGGGGGGATCCCCTGGAGGCTTAATTACTGAAAAAAACAAATAGGATGTAAATGTTCAAGATGTTTACAGGTTAAACATTCCATAAGTATCTTTTAAATAAGAGTATCTGCAGCCTTGGAGCAGCTAATTGCTCAAGAATCACAGCCATTTATGCTGCCTCATTTTCCCCTGGGATCGACACTCACAACAGGATAATTCTTACCCTGATATAAGTGTCACAGTAGGGACTCAGTGTAATTTGCTGATATGATATCAAAAATAGCATTAAGGTAATTACATTTTGCACTTGTAATGTTTCACAGGCAATACTGTAACTGAAAATTACTCTTTTATTTTCTTTTTCTTGTAGTAGCCTGTCCGTTCCCCACCAGAATCTCTTTCTTTTCTCTCTTTTTCCTCTTAATGCACAGCACTGAAGTTACTCAAAAGTTTTGATGCTTCTTCAACATAGAATTGTATCCAATAATCAGAACTGAAGAACAAACTGATGTAGGGTATTACACTGTTTAATTTGTGAGATGTTTTGTAGACCTGACTTCAGCAGTGTTCCACTGCAGCTTAAATTGAACCCTTTATTCCTTTCATTTTCCAGATGTTTATCATCTTATTTAGATATTTTAGATTAGATTTACAGCTTTGGTATGAAAGGATGATTGCTCATTAAGTCCTGGTCCAAAGAAACAAAGCTATCCCAGAGATGACAAACATGTGGGATCAGAGTTTGAGCTTTTGTAATGCAGAAGAACTTGAAGAACTGATGGTGAAGTTCAAACTTGCCCATGTCACTGGTATTGTGGTTAGCCTGCAAAGCCTCCAGGAGCTGCCCCATTGAAAGCTGCTCAGGAGCCAGCTGGGAGTCAGGTTGGCTTCATCCAGACCTCTACTGAGTACTTAGAGGGGGGGAAAAAAAGGTATTTATTCACCTGACTTTTGAGGGACTTGCAGCCCATGCTGCCCATGGTTTGCTGCCAAAGACTGGTCATGAAAATGAACAGAGGAGTTATGTTGGACTGAATGTTTATTTTTGCAGCTGTCGTAATCTCAATATCAGGAAACAACCATTTAAAAAGAGATTGCTCTTCATTGCAAAAGGCACTCTGAGCATCTCGGAATAAAGCCTGAAACTGAAGGCTAATACAGATGATGTATTTGAGGACTCCCCTGCAATGGGCTAAGTCACACAGAGGGGAAAAAAAAGGCACATTTGAATATAATTTCATTTTACCATTGAACAGTGCTAGGGACCCTTTTTGCAGATAGACAAATGCTTGTCATTACTTTATGCTCAAAGGCAACATTGAAAGTGACCTGGAACAGGCAGGAACTGACTTTTTTCTACTAATATGATATGAAAGTTTTATCGTATTAGGAATTTTCTGTCATGGTAGATTAGTATCAGGTCATATTAACGTTCATTTTTTCTAACTTACAATGAAATGTGCTAACGTGACTACACTTCAATATCACATGAGGAAAAAAGCAGAATGATTTTATATTAATGTGATACCATAGAAAGATTTCAATACCTCTGTCCCATGACAAGTAGGAAGAAGTTAAAAATAAAATAAAACATAATGGCTCGGGACAAGGAGTTTGTGTTTGGTTTTTTCCCAGGGATGAAACTCCTTCCCTCATCATCCCCACCCCCAACATCATGTCCATATTTATTTAATGGTTTTTAGATTTTTGAAGTGATTAATTTTGAAGCATTTTGGGCCCGATTTTGTAATTATGCTTGCTCTCCCATTTCTAAGTAAAAGTCATTGGGAGCTGCAAATACTGAGTACCTATACAAAACAACCCAAGGTGTGCCAGGCTGATTATCTGTTTACTTTCAGCAAAGCCAGTGTTGACTTCTCAAAATGTTGATCTAGAAGCCAAATTGAAAAAAAAAAAAAAAAAAAAGAAAAGAAAAAAAAAAAAGGAGGGGGAGGAAAAAAAAAAAGAAAAAAGAAAAGCCATCATATTGTGTCCATGCTCCATTATGCACAGAATGCCATGGCCAGAAATAATTAACACACACAAAGAGTGGCAGTTAGTCATTTGGCTGTATGATTGTACCTGCAAGGTTTCTTTCATCTGGAGCCAAAATCTGATAAAAATGGATAATGTTTGAAATGTTCACTCTTGTCAAAATTATGACCAGAAAGAGCTTGGATTTAATCTTTGCTCCAAATTTCATCCAGGACAAAGTAGAGGAGTTTGGCTCCTACACTTAAATTCAAGTCATCTCTGACTCTGAAAGTCTGCAGTGTGGCTTTCAGTGTTTCCTTTTGACACAGATAATATTCCTAAAAGCTTTGGTCTAAAATAAAAGGAATCAAAACCTTTCAAAAACTCCAAAGAGGTGATAAATTTAAACAGACTTATTTTCAAAAGTGCAGGATTTCGTCATTAGATGAAATCCATGAAACATGACTGGATTTCCCTCTAGAAGGTGATGAAACATATTTACACCAGGTCAGAGGACATGTGAACTCTTACCTGCCAAGAGTCTTTCCTTCAGGCCCTTGGCAGGTAAGGGGAGAAGAACATCATTCTCCTTTTTTTCAGTGTGAAAGGAACAGCTGTATTTTCCATTTGCTAATCTAAGTAGTGCCCTTGTGACTGGTCTGGACCTACTTGTCCTTTTGCTGTTTGTCAGTCTTGCCCTGTGTCTCTCTTCCAGGAGAACTGTGGAGCTGCAGGGAAGGGCTGGAACTGTTGTGCCAGCTCTTGTGTTTTAACACTCACAAATGAGATAGGCCTTTGTGCTCAAAAGAATGGGAAAGGCAGGCAGAACTGGTGGGCTCTCAGCCTGTGTCACAGGACAGGACACTCTCCATCAACTGAACTGGAGACTTCAGCACTGCTGTCAAGATGGGGAACAAATCTCCCACTGATCCAGGTTGTTCTAAGTGCTTTTATGATTAGGTCATGCCATTGTTGAGCTGATTGCCACTCAGAGATGTAAAAAAGGTGGACTCTACTCAGGGAGTTTGGAACCTGAAATTCTCTGCGTCATTCAAAAATGCAGACCTGGGAATGTAGTGCAAGCAAATCTCCTAATCCATGGCTCAGCACAGGGGTAAAAGCCTGCTGATAACAGATACTGGGAAGGAGGTGTGGGAAGCCAAGTTGAGCTTGGTCTTTCTGAGACATGTAGAAGAACATTGTAATAGAGAGGGAAAACTCTGAAGTTTTTATGTCAGTATATTGCAAACATGTTTGTTAATCACATGTAGTCATTTAAAAGCTCCTGTAGATTAGAGACCTAAGCTCTTCACCCTAGTGCTGTCCCTGCGGGTTCAGAAGCTTCTCATCAGAGTGCCCTCAATTAAAACAGCAGCACCACTATCTGTAGATTACTGCTTTCCATCATTTATACTGTGTTATCTCTCTCTTCAGACTGATTTTTAATTTTTATGTTTGCAATTATAAGTGATTTATAGAAAAATTCATTGCACGACCTGTCCAGAATCATTAAATTCACCTAGGTTGAATAACCTGATGTTCACCTGGAAATAACCACATCAGTGTCATTATCTTACTGAATTTCAGCTACCTTAGAAGTATAGAGCTTATCTTTTCTTCTTTCCTTTTTTTTTTCTTTTTTTTTTTACTCTCAAGTATAGTGGCAGGGGAGGGGGGAACATTTTTAATTCATAAGAGGTAATTAGCCAAGTCTGAAAGGTGTGCACTAATTACAGAATGCTGTATATCTTGTGTAGCTGATTGCAGCACAGGTTTCTGAATGGTAGCTGTAATTTTTTTTCCCAAACACTGTTCAGTAATTTGAAATGTTATTAGGGGATTAACTTTCCATACGAAAAGCTAAACTAATACTTATTACACAGATTATAACAGCGAGTGGGCTAAGAAGCTGCTGAGGCCATTATTTTGCAGGTTGTAGTCACTGCCAAGGACTGAGGAGAGTGCTGGAGAACCATCCCAGGCAGGGCAATATGCAGAGCTCCATCCTCTGCTGCTCCTTGTCCCTCCTACCCCTGCCAACAAGAGGTGAGCTGATGGGCTCCATTGATGAGCATGACTCCAAAATGAAGAGGAAGAAGAGAAAAGGTGGGGGGGGGATTGTTCTTTGCTGTATTGTTCTGCTGTGGTTGCAAATCAATCAAACTATGCCGATCTTAGCAACTTTATAGCTGCTTTGGAATGTTGTTACCATCTTTAGAAGCCAATCTTTGGGAAAAGACTATTACAGATTTATTATTTTGAGAAAACAGCTGAGCAGTACACCTTTAAATATTTCACTTTGCTTGATCCTGTGTAAAGTTAGTTTTTGCAGTCAGCATTTTTAAACCCCATTAAATAGCTTGTTTTGATTTACTCTCTTTGGTGGCGTTTGCTGTTGTTTATTCTCCCTCCCTCCTCCCCAGGTTCTGTGCTCTTAGAGGGTCATATATTTGTCTCTTTGTGTGACCTCTGATATTTGTTCAGCACATGGGAAATCAAACTGGATTCCTCCAATCCACACGAGGCTGCGACTGGAGCTAAAGGCTTATAACTACGCTGAAAACCTCCCATTCCCCACAAACACGGCAACAGCAAAGGCAGAGCTGGTTTTAAATGCAGGCCATGCAGCTGTGATCGTGGAGAATGGATGTGGGAGTCTGTGGCACAGTAGTTGGTGCCAGTGGAGATGCAGAAGGAAGCTCTTAGATATCTCTGCTGAATAAGTCGGCACTTAAGTGTGTGGGGCTCAGATTGGGGCTGTAAAAAGCACGCTAATCAGTGGATGGGAAATACCTGCGTACAGGTTATGCCTCTAGGGGAAATGTAACCCTGTTTTGGGAAAGAAAGGACTACATGATAAAATCTGCTGATTTTTTTAATTCTCTGCCCTCGTTTAGTGCTAAATTCCAATGCCACCTTCACCACCAGCACCACTTCTCCCCCTGCCCATAAAAAAGAAAACAATCCTGCCAAGAACAATGATGTTCTTTTAACATCATTGTTAAAAGAAATTGATTTTGTGTAAAAATATACTAATTGCATCATATTATTTGGACTGACTTGTATTCTTTGTCTTGGAAAGCACCTGGTCAGTGCAAGGGTAATTCTTCATTAATAACTTAAAACAGATTTCCTTATGACTTTTTTCTCTGCCTTTCTGCCTTCATTCTGGATTCTTTGATAGATCAGCTAGCACAGTTCTTCCTAAAAGGACTTGAAACTTCCCTTTAACAAAGGTCCAAACTATCTTATTGAGAAGTAAATTATCTGTTCTCTCCTCAGCACACCTTATTAATCAAGGTTGCTTTTTCTTTGCTTTTCAGGGCTGTTTCTCTTTGCAAAATTACAGTTTCTACCGTCCTGTTTGTGCTGATGTATGATTGAATAGCTTATTGAATGCACTTTGTCCGCGTTTCTGGAATACATTTGCTGTTCTAAATATTTCAATACATTTGGCTTCCAATATGAAACTTGGGGAAATGGTTCTGAACATCTCCACATCAGGTTCCCATTGCCTCTCTTTGTCTATCCTAGTATTAATATCCTTTGAGATTTTCTCCTACAGGCATCTCTGAAACCCTTAATTGAACCACTCATGTGCTTATTTAAAGTGTTTCCCTTGCTTGGCTTTCTAAAACGATTTTTAAGCTTTCCCTACATACGTTTTCAGTTTCCCTAGGCTTTGCCTTAACTAATGGCATTATGATGGTCTCTTGTCTTCTGGGACCTCTCTTGAACTACATGAACTTGTAAAGTGTCAGTGAAGACTTCTCTGCATTTTTATACCCACTTTTGTTGCTCTCTTGGCTATCTTATGTATGGTCTGATGGTTTCCTCAGGGCTCAGCTATAAGTAGCTGTACACCCTTTTGCAAGAGAAGAAAGGGGTGTAAGTCACTACCTTGCTCCCTTGCATGGGCTGCCACTGAGCTGAAAGGGGCAGTAGGTTGTACCAGGAAAAAAGTTGGCACAGGTCACATTAGCAGTGCATCAAGCAGTAAATCCTTTTGACTGGTTATATCAGAATATGCCAATGTGGTGCTTTCATCTTTAGCTGAGTTGTCTAATCAAAGTTAGAATGCTCAGATGTAGCAGTGAAGTCTTTTAGGGTATGTGTAAGGTCAGAATTTTGGGATGCCCTGCAGGAAAGATGAAGATCTATAGAACACGCAGCATGATGGTAATTTTAAATTGTTTCTCTTAGAAATTTATTTTGATTTAGAAAAAGCATACAAAACCCAGTGGCCTTTTAATTCAGCACCAGTGTGAGAGGCTGGCATGCTCTGTGCCATCTGCCATCATATCAGCCAAGGGTAACGTGCTGGGAGCTCTCTGGGGCTGGGATGGGCAAGGGCAGCGTGTGGAATGAGGGACAGCCCCGTGCTCCCCCAAAGCTCCTGAAGGACCTTCACCAGGACACACATCCAGCTCCCAGCCATCACACATCAGGAACAAGCCAGAGAGAAGAAGGTCAGTGCCCTCAGTGCATAATTTGTATAGATACAAGAAAGCAGTAAAGGTTGGGAAAATCTTTAAAACACAGTTATAGGAGTGTTCAGGTATGTTGCACCAGCTACAGTTATATCTTGGAATACTTGGAACTTAATTCTTTAAATATTCTGAGTAGTCACTGCATTTTACAGACGATCTTACAGATTTTACACATGATCTTTTTCACTCTCATTCTGGAAAGTGAATTCTTAGTTCTTTGGTTTTGCCCTGATTAAAATAAAATTTAAAAAAAAAAAAAAATTAAAAAATCAAACTAGGAAAACCTTATACTGAGAGATTTTGACTGTATGATTCACTTTTGGTTTTGTTTCACTTGGTTTAGCCTTTTGCTTTTAATACTTAACCAAATCTTTCACTTCTGATATTCTGTGGATGGGTTCAAAAGCTTTTTTGTTTGTCTTACATATTGTTCCATATATCTGTCTTGAGCTATGTTGGCTTCTGTTGTCATTTTGACACTGATTTACTGGAATGAACTTATATTTTAAACTCTGTTATATTCTTTAAATGCCTTCCATTCCACATTAACATTTCTCAACAATAGTTGGTTCTAATTAGGTTTTTTTCCAGCCTGTTTGCAAACCTAGCATGATGCCTTCTGAAAACAAACTTACTGAAGAATATCAGACATTTTAGGAAAATAAGTGATTGAGTGACTTTGCTGCTGGTAGTTCAACCATGTTCTCTTTGTGCTTGTATCCATTTACATATGTCTAATAGTAACTTAACTCCCAAAGGAAAAGTTTAATTTTATTAAAAGGTCTGCTCCTGAAACTCATTTCTTCAGTGACCTATAGTAAGTAGAGTTTCAAAGGCTTACAAGTAGGTAATGGATTTCTATTAGGATGTTCCAAAAAAGCTCTCATACTCTGTCAGCAGCTGAGCCCCAAAAAGCTGCTCACTCACTCACCTCAGTGGTGGGATGGGGGAGAGTTGGAAGGGTGGAAGTGAGAAAACTCATGGGTTGAGAGAAAGTTCAATAAGGAAAGCCAAAGCAAAACAAGAAATTCACTTCCCACTTCCCATGGGCAGGCAGGTGCTCAGCCATGCCCAGGAAAGCAGGAATCCATCACAGGTAACAGTGACTTGAGAAGACAAATGCCATCACTTCAAATATCCCCCTCTTGCTTCTTCTTCTCAATGGCTCTACATGCTAAGCATGATACCAAATGGTCTGGAGTATCCCTTGGGTCAGTTGGGGTCACCTGTCCTGGCTCTGTCTCCTCCCAGCTCCTTGTGCACCCCTTGCCCCTGCTGGTGGAGTGGGCTGAGAGGCAGAAAAGGCCTTGACACTGTGTAAGTGCTGCTCAGCAGTTACAAAAACATCCCTGGCTTGCCAACACTGTCTACAGCACAAATCCAAAACACAGCCCTATCCCAGCCTCTGTGGAAAAAAATAACTCTATCCCAACCAAAGCCAGCACATGTTCCTATTGACATGTTTTGATGGCATTCTCACTGCCCACTGACCTGTGCGTGCCTGTCTTTGTCTTCATCTTAAATAAGTTTTCAGTTCTTCTAAAGGCAATGGAAAGCCACAGCAGTACCAAGACATCTTTAGTTTTCAGTGAAAGAAATTTGCATATATGTTCAGTTTTATTCTGTTTTAATCCAAAAAGCTGAATAATTGGCTTCTTCATGTGTCTTTCATGCGCTCCATTATGTGTCCTCTACAGCAGCAAAAAAATCTGTGCAGAGATGCTTCATTCAGTGCTGCTTTTTCTCTAGGAGGATTGGTTACAGACACATTTAATTTTTAATTTACTTTAAACAGTGCCTGTGGATGTAAATGAGCATTGGCACATTGAAAGAGAGAGAAGATATAATTTTTAAAGCCGTATCAGTTACTGTGAGCTGAGGGTTGATGCAGCTGTGCCATTCTGATCTGTGTGATTATTTTTTTCTCTCCCTTGTGTGCTATTTCTTCATGGTTTGGTGGTCTTGAGATATGATTTTTGGTCAAATAAAGTTAAAACTGTGTTTATTTTATTACTTGTATTACTATAATTTTTAGAAAATTAGATTATTAGAATTTTTAGTTATATTTTAGGACATATGGCTGAGGAGAGTACTGGGGAGGGCATTGGGAGCTAACTAGAAATTTAGAAAACCCTCTTAAACATGAGGAAGAGCAAGGGAGCATACACACAATTTTTGGCCTTTAAAGAATTAACTGTTCATTGTAGGTGGATGAGAGGAATAAAAGTTTCAGTGGTGGGTGAGATCAGGGATAGTGTGGACTGCAGGTTGTGAAGAGTTTTGAAAGTGAAGATGAGTCCCTTGGAGAGTGATGGACTGCAGGGAGTGAAGGGTTGGCTCTGCTTTGCAGTGGCACTTGTTGCTGCACATCCAGGGAAAAAAATATTGTAGTAATGAAGTTCTGAGTAATGAGGGACTGCCCAGTTTAAAGGTTTAGCTGTGTGGGTGGACAGAAGTCTTGTATGAAATGACCCTGCAAGGCTTCAAAGGTTGCACTCCAGAAACTGGGTTTGGGTGGATGTCTAAGAGAGCCACAAGTGCAGCTGGACCAAAGCAAATCATTGCACCTTGCCTGTGCAGAAATGTACAGTAAATCTGGCATTCCTTTTTGCTTTTCATGTTGCTCAGGTTTCCAAGGGGAGCAGAGCACAAAAAACAAAGCAGATTCCATCTGTAAAAGGGCTTGATTCCCAGGTTTGACTAGAGAGCAGAGGGACAGTGAAAATTCCTGTCCCTTTGCAGTACTGTATTGCTGCCTATATATCCCCATCCTTGTGCCTGCTTGTTCCACCCTAAGCCTCAATGCCAATTTCATAACACTTAGGTGACCTTCTAACTCCAGTGTTTGGCTTGCTTCCTATATGCCAGAAGCTCAGTGAGATACAGGGATGACACATGAATGAGCATACCCTTGAGAAAAGAGAGTTTGGGGATAAAAGAGTTGTGACAATCCCAGCAAGAAAACTGTCTCGCTCGATTCCTCTATGTTGTACCATGGTATCAAAGAAATGCTTGGCACTACTGCCAAATCACCTTTCTTCCCAAACAACGCACAGGACCTGCATTTTAGGCAAAGCACTGAGATTAAAGAAGCAAGAGAGGCAGCACACTGCTCCTTAAGTTGCTGCGTGGATTTTGTGCGTTCCCATCTGCATCCTTCAGCCTCGTCCATGTGCCTTGTTACGGTTCCGTTGGGTTCCTTCCTGGCTGGGAGAAATGCGAGTGGCTCCTTGTGCAGACGCTGAGTGCAAGGGAGGAGGCAGCTCAGCTCTGTGAGTCACATGAGGGTGGTTCTGGTGATGCAGGGCTGGCTTTTATCTGAGATCATTCCAAGTTTCACCAACAGCAGGGTGGGATGGTGCAGAACTGAAGAAGGTCCCGGAAATCTAAGGCTTCTCTTGCCCTCCACAAGCCCAGGGTGTGGTTAGGTAGTGATTTGCCCCTTTGACTAAACTTCAAGGGGTTTGCTTACAGTGGGTGCAATCTTTTCCCATTAAACATAATTTTAAATTTAATTTTAAAATGCATGTTTGGAGATACTGTAACCCTGTCTACAAAGCACGTCTGAAAATTTGGCGTGCAAGGAAGTGTAAAACATTTGATTTGATGCTGTTCAAATCAATGCTTGTTAACAACAAGCATACAGGTAGAGAAAGTAGAAAAATATGGTGTAATGCAGTGGAATGAAGAAGTTTCTTTTCAGTTCTATTCTGAGAATGCAGCAAAAATAGCCCAATGTCAAATGCTGTTTGAATACCACTTCTTAATGTGTCTGATGCACTTATTCTTTATGTGAGCCCACTGCTATCTTGCTTATGCTGCAAAAATTCAGAAATATCGATATTAAATATTAAATATTTTTCCCCCCTAGGTGTACCAAATTAGTTTCTTGGTTCCATCCTCAACTCCTTATGGTTTTTGCATTGGCTGATTGATGGCATTCCTACCATCACGTTGTATAAGAGAATTTGATAGTTCCAACTTAATAGCTCCATATACTGTTTGCAAAGTCTCCTATCGCTGCCGGGGAATGAATCCCACGCAGTTTCACTTCTTGCTTTTACCATCTTGCCACGTTGTGAGAAGGCGGCTGTAATGAATTGTAGCACTGGTATGTCTGGTCTGATATCAATATTAGACAAGAAGTAGCAGTAAGAAAAGCTTCTCTGTAAATCCTGGCAGTGGTAAAGGTGATCCTGTGAGAGGTTGAATTTTATTCTTCACCATCAGCACGCAGTAATAGCAAAGCAAGCAGCTAAATGGGAGAAAAGGGTATTAAATATACTGCATGTATTAAAATTATCCAGCATTTTTAGCTAAACTGGTTGATGTGCACATCCTAGTGGAACTGTCTTGCTATATTGTGTATAACCTTTAGCCACATCTCGGATTGCAGGCTTGAGTTACGTACTGACAATAACCACGCTGTTTCGCTGACTTATTTTGACAGTTTATGTCCGGTTACTTTCAGTGATTTGCAAAGCTGACATTTCCCTTTAGTGAACCTGAAACTCCTTTCTGCTGTACTGCCCAGATATTTTTAACATACCAGACAGTATTGAAAGGCAGAGAAAAGAGAGGAGGGCTTCGCTCTTGCTGAACTGGGGAGTGGGTTTGGCAGCAAATACAAGAGGTGAAAGGAGCTGTAGTATAAATGAGAACTGGGCCCAAGATCAGTATATTTGTGGTCAGAGCCTTATTTTTGTTGTTTTTTCATTCTATAAATGACACACTAGTGTTTTATTCCTTAGCAGATATTCTTCTGATATTGCAATATTTTCTTTCCTTCTGGTTAAGTGTATCTGATTGAGCCAATTTATACTGACAGCTTTCCGAAGTTAACTTCTCTATGAATTCCCACTTCATTTAATATTTTTTCTTCCTGCTTTCCACATTTGAGTTACCTTTGTTCTGCGTCTGAAGGATAGGAAGCTGATAGTTATTTTATATTTATATTTCAAGGATGCTTAATGTTTAATGAGGCTGAATATGTTGTAAAAAGCTTCAGAACACTCAGACTGGTTAATGTTTCATGTCGATCTACAGAGACAACTATATTGATCTTTTAAGCATCTGCTAAACAAGACAAGGAATAAATTAGATTTTGGTCAGTTTGATTTGGCTGGTGAGTTAAATAGCTTTTAGAGCATTATCACCTTTTAAAATGTTTTGTTTCCAGTTGAATAAAGTAGATTTTAAAGGCAGTATTTCATGTCATTTCTCATTGCTCTTCATCTTGCTCTTTTATTTCAGCTGTGTTTGTGTATGTTATGAAGGGATGCAGAAGTATGAAGAGAGGATATTTGCACTGTCTGATTATGCATCCATAATTAAACCTTCTGAAGGCACAGATGAAGGCACCCTACTTGTCTCTGTTGACTGCATTTTGGACCCAGGTTCCCACTGTTAAACTGATGTTTATTTACATCACACTTACATGCCAGCAAAGCTGGACCAGGAATACAGTCTGATTTGGGGGAAAGCCTGCCTTATCCCCAAGAGCCTTATCCAGAGGACCCATTTTAATGTCTTCTTGCAATTTTACCTTTTTACAAGCTTTGGGGTAACAAATGCAAAAAGTAGAGTTCCTTGCAAAAAGAGAAAAAATAAATTGTTACATCCATTCAGATGTCCATGTAACTGTTCTCTAAACCTAATGCTAGTGAACAAGGCTTTTGAAAGGTTCTTTTTATACAGAAATAATTTCATAATGGTTTTGTGATGATTGAAAGTTTACAAACTGCACCCAAAACACACAGCAACTGTACAGCTGATACAACATTGACATTTTTATTACAAAATTGTGTAAGCAGCCTTGGAATAAAGTCATGAGGTTTGACTATTAGCTCAGAAACATATATATTCTAGTGGTCATGCAACTGCACTGAAGAAAGCCCCATGCGGGAAACAATTGCCAGTTTGACTAAACTCAAGTATAAATGACTGCATTTACTGTCTCAGTGAAAACAGCACTCTCTACCCTACAAGTATACAAATACTCTTTTTGTATAGAGTTCACTTTGAAATTATTTTGTAGTAAACTAAATATTCCAACTCAGTATAACGCTAAATATGTCTGTTCCAGGTTAGATATAGTTATGTTTATGAATTTAGATGGAATAATGGAATGGTCTCTTGTATTTGTGGGAGGGTTTTGGTTTTTTTTTGTTTAACTATACTTTGCTGTATCCAGTTTGGAGCACATGTAATAGCTGTGAAAAGTTCACTTCCTTGGCACAAAAAATTTCAAAGTTATCAGTGATTTGGGGAGGTTTGGGGGTTCCCAGAAATGTTGTATCTGTACTGTTAACTGAATTTAAAACCTAAGGACAAAGAAAGAAGGCAGGCAAAGGAATTAATGCAAAATCTTCTTAATCTAACTGCAGGAATGAAGAGAAGCTTTTGGTTTTGTTAGATTCTGGGATATCTCTCCAGCCACTCTTTTCCCTTCATTCCTGCTGCCCATGGAATTTGCTTGTGAATACACTTTTTTTTTAAAAAAAAAAAGTGCTCCCTATGATTTAAAAATGTTTCATATGCACGTTACTATCTAAAAGTTTCGGGAAGTTTTAGCTATCTGAATTCTTCTTCACTTCTCATTTGATGTGTTCTCATGTAGCATTCCTTTCTTTTCTGTGTCCCAGTAACCAAGGCCCTGTGAGATGCAGTGAGTGCGCGATATCAGCAGATCTTTGGTTCAGCTGAATATAAAGTTGGGAGAGGGGGGCATTTGGAGTAATTTGGGGGGATGACATGTCAATCTAGTCAATATTAATTTTTGGTATTTCTGTGTTATCTTACAGTCAATCTAATGATAAACTCCCCTCCCTCCCTTTTTTTTTGCCTTCCTGAAACATTAAATTCACTGGCTTTTATCCAACCAGAAGGTATATTCTGAGAAGTCCTGAGAACAGCGCACTCTTGGGAATTCAATAACTAACAATTAGAATGATGATTATTTTTTTCCTTCCTAGGTACTGTGGCCTTGATACCAACGTGTTACCTTGAATCATAGTGGTGGGATTCATGGTCACATATACAGCATTTATCATGCACCTCTAAACTTCCTCAGAATCCAATCCAGCCCTAAGTGGGACAAGGTAGTGCATGCTGGAGCAGCCTATTGAGTAACTTCATTTTTACCTGCACCTCATCAGTCTGTCAGGTACAAATGCAGCATCTTCAGTGATAGCTGTTTCTTGGGAAGTGTTGTACTAGAATTGTTTGAGAATGTGACAGGTGCTTTGGGGTTATCAACTCATGTTTCTGTGTCCCCATCCAAAACAGCATTGAGGAGCCTCACTGAGGGTTTCAGGTATGTCTTCAAAAGCTATACTAATTTTTCATTACGTTTTTGTACCCCCATGTCCCTTTTTAAAGCTGTCAGGCTATTCCCGTATAAAGGAAATATTTCCTACTTAACTGTGAAAGTGACGTGATGCGTTTCTAAATTCTTGTTGATATGATGAAACATTGTCATTTCTAATGTACGTGTCACCCTTAATTACTGCTCAGATTCAGGATCGTGCCATGACTTATTTTATACAGCTTTCCTGGAATTTCAGCTATGTGGTGATTTCAGACCCCAAATGTGGCCAACTTTACAAACATGAGGCCAACTGTGAAACCCTTAAAAACACTAAAACTTCAAAAGCTAGCCAACCAGATCATATTTGGACCCTTTATGACTACGAAATAAATTCTTCCACGAGGAAAATTACTAATGTGTAATATATGAAACTGAGCTCCAGAACTCCATTGCCCTTACCAGAGCCAACACTTGTGCTGAGGATGGATATTTTCTAATTATCAACAGGGATAATAATGTGTACACAGGATAATTGTATTCTTGTCACTGACATAGTGAAAAGATGTTCCCATCAGTTGGATATATTTTACTTTATGCTGTGGAGAGACAGAATGCAGGTGGGAAATTGCCTGTTGTGTCACATACACATGTATGCCCCTTATACACTATTTCATGCTTTGGAAAAGCTGGTAACTAGTTCTTTTGAGGTTGTTTTGAAAGCTATCATGTTTGGAATGATTTATATAGCACTTGAGTTTGAGGGACATCAGCCTTACTGGTGCCTGAAACTTCAGTGCAAAATAACCCTGAATTCTTCCTTTGCAATTAGCAAATATTGTTAATATGCTTCTTATGGGACATAAAAGATGGGATGTAGCACACATTAAATTGGAGCGATGCAAAAAGAAAGGCACAGTTTATTAGTGGGGGATGCTTTCAAGAGTTTGGACTATAAGGTAAGTCAGGTTTTGCAAAATTTTTGGCCTTGAAATGTTTTCCATGGATCCTTCTGTCACCCTGTAAAACTAATCTCATCTGCTAGTGGTAACTTGCTGTCAAAGACTGATGCCACTCAATAAAATGTTTAAGGTTGCTTGACCAGACCAGTAGAACACTGGACACTGTCTCCAATGAACTAGACTGATACCCTAACTATCTCACAAGAGTATGAATCAGTCTAAATTCCTAAATATTAGTGCTCAGTAGTAGTAGTGAGATCAGGATCCAATGGTTGTAAGGCTATTCCTGATCTCCAGTCTCACCACCCTATTGTTCTGCTTGCCTTTGGGTGGCTAAGGCCTTAGACTAGGACTTAGGCTAGTTCTTATTCTCCTTAAAACTAGTTCCATGTCAACATCACTGGGATCAAGATGAACTTCTGCACTGCAAATAGTAAAGCATTATGCAACTATTGTAAGATACTTGTGTAAGTGTAACGAGATCAGGATGGGCTGTGATCTCCTTTCCTTGGGGAGTTATGAACAGTACCTGGATTGGAATAGGAGACAGATTCAACCTGATTAAATGGAATTATAAGACAATGAACATTAGCTACTTAGCTCATTTCATAAATTCCAATAATTAAAACTGCCATGTGCAATAATAATGGCTATTCCAGATATCTAAGTAAGAAAAATGCACCTTTGATATGCTGTGGCATAGGCATAATGAAAACATAGAGTTTAATGGAGGATATATGTAATAAGAGTTACCATACAGAACCTGCAGTTGGAAATATATAAACACGCTTCCCAACAGAATTTCACTACGTCACAATTCATTAAGAAAATTGGCAATAACTGACAAGATAGGCACAAAATGGATTTTCATGTTGCTGGGATGAAGTATGGCTCCCAGCAATTAATGGTTTTAGTCATATTAAGCAGATAAATAATGCTATCTGACATTACAGTATTTCACATTACACTAAAATTTTGTAACATTTGCTCATAATATGAGTTGAAATATGTTACCTAGGAAAAAAAATGTTATCTCTGGAACAGTCAAACCCCATTAGAAACCTTAGGGTTGAAAAATCACAATGTTAACAGTTATATCCCCTAGCAAAGGTTTGCTTTCCTTAAATAGTGTTAAATTTAAACCCAGAAGCTCTAGTCTCTTTTGGAGTTACTCTTCCATAGTGCATCGAGCTTGAAAGGAAAATTTAGTGCATGGAATGTACTGTGCCATTACTGAATGATGGTGAGAGAAACACTATGAATAACTGCAGAGAGGGAATAAAATGTAGAATGTAATCATACCAGGGATAGTTATGTTCTCTAAAAAAATGTTTCTACATTCTGCTTTATTAAAAAAGCTCTTAATCTTAGTATGACCCCATTATTCATTATTGGTAAATTTGATTACTCTAAACCTCATTCTTATTGGCATGTTTACCTTTTTAACAGCTGGATATATGCTAATTGAGTACCATTCTTTTTTTGGGGAAAAAAAAAGCTTTTACAGCAAAATACTATGAGTCTAGATTTCCAGTTGTGCATGAACAACTCCTCTGATTTCAGCATTCTTACTCAGGTAAGTACAGTTTTGTACTGGAAAATGCCTCGTGTGTTCCCAGCATTAACAGGAATCAAGAACAAAGATGGGGACATGATTTCTCTCTTGTGTGATGCTAATTCTGTTCCAAATTCATTTAGTAATGTGGAAGGAAATGTGATTACTTGTCAAAGCACAGATGTGTTTTTTTGTTGGGACAGTGCACAGTGCATTTGGAAGTGTCATGTTTAGCTGAAGGCAACAATGCTTAGTGTCTCAGCACCCAACTCCCACTGAATTTCAACAAGAGTGAGCAAACAACCTTCCCTTGGGCTTCCGTGAAAATTCTTGGCTTAGTATCCAGTCTGAGCTGCAGTTCCACTTGCAGGAAACAAGCCTTTTTTGAGGTCTTTTAACGTATTGTTTCCTGAAACAGCAGAAGATAATCCCAGTGCAGAGAGTACTGCAAACCTGTTACTTAAATATGTTAAGTTTTGATATGAAAGAACAACTTAAAAAAAAAGTTCTTATGATTGTTGGGATTATTGAATACACCAGACCTTTCAAAACCCAAGCCATAAAGAAAACAGATAATCATTTACATGTACCAAGATACAATTTTATTGCTTCTCAGATAACACTGCATTTAGGCGTTTATTTAACTTGAGGGTACTGTAAAAGCAAAACCAGTTCACTTATGTCTTATGACATTTGTCCTACTGTATGCTAGTGGAAGAGGTAGGGACTTTTCAGAGACATTGCTGGCAACGTCATAAGAAGTGCACACCAAAAGCTTAATAATGGTGCTAGCAAGAACATGTAATCTCTGCCAGAAGCTGGTAACTAGATTTAATTATCTTCAGTTGGAAGATGTAAAAATATTCCACCATAGTTCTTGTATGACCTTACAAAGATGACACAGTTTACAGAGGTCACAGCTCTGCATTGTCTCATGATGATTTTCACAGATTTGTTGAACTGCTCAAGTGTATCACAACCCAGGAGTCTCAAAGCTCCTCTCTGGATGGTTATGTGACCACCAGTGTGTGATGCTGTACACCAGACTTTTAAGGAACCTCCCAGTGACTCTTGTGGAGCCCTAATCTCCCAGGATTAGTGTTCAGAAATAATTCTAGTTATAGCAACTATGCATATTGGACTTCTTTCTAGCCATTTTTTTTTAAACAGGGTGAAGAAGAAACAGTTGGTGCTGTATGTCTAGCTGCTGTTTGGAGATGACCACCCAGTGCTGCAGGAGCTGCCAATGACTCAGTCCTTTGGGAACTACTGGCTTTAGAGGCTTGGTTTGTGCTTTCACATCATCTCTCTATATTAGTCTGTGTCAGTGTTACTGCACCTTCATAGTATCAAAAAGAAGTACTGGTTTTATTGTGCTTATTTTAAAACAAGTACATTTAAAAACAATCAAACTTACCTAAGTTGGGTATATAAAAATATACATGTAACAACTCACATTATACAGTAAAAAAGAAAGCACCTGTGTGGAAAGCTTACCCTCTTTTTTGGAAGGAGAGCTGTCCTTGTAGAGTTGCTTCAGTAACATTATACGTATATACATACAAAACCAGAACTTTAGCCACATAAATCTGTCCTCTTTTGTGGCAGAGGAGACAGAAGGCCCAGAGGGGTGATATGTCTCATTCTTTCTCCATCACAGAACTGCTGCCATTCACACTGCATGAACAAGAGTACGGCCTGGGTAAAGTGCGAAAAGCGTGAGGTAAATTATGCTCCATGTGGCATAATTTCTCCCAGGAAGCAGCATGGCCAACAGCCCCCAAAGAGATGTGCGTTACCCTGTTGGCAGGATGAGCAGCTGCCCCTCTGGACTCCACATCCCTGGCTGAGGAATGCTGGTGCTGGACTACACATGCTGCCTCTGCTCTGTGATGGGGCTCAGAGAAAAGTGTTGAACTTGTGAAGCTCTGAAGGAGAGGGCTGCTGGATACCTTCTGCAGCACCTCTGAGCCCAAGGGGGAGACAAAAACTGTGTGGAGACAAAGGTTCTATCAAACCTCTTCTCTGGATCGAAGGCTCAAAGTGTTCACTCTAAATTGTTACATGCTATTAAAAAAGTCGACTAAATAACTTATTCTGTTTAAACATTAGGTTTCTTTCTAATCCTAGCTGCATTTCACTATGGTAAACGAGGGTATTTGAAGAAAATATTTCACTATTAAACATTCTCGCAATTATGTTTTTTAGAAGTGCCTTTTCCATGTCAGGCTCTAATCTACTCAGAAAGTTACCCTTTTATTTTTTTCAAAAATAAAACTGTAGCAATTATATATTGTATTTAACCATGTGAAAAGAGTAAAAAGCTATTTTTATGCGGTTTCTGAGGTAATAAGCTGGCATGTTAAAAATATATTAACGCAAGTCATTCAGTTAAATGTCCCTAGCCCATATTCCCCCAAAAGAAGGCATGGACACAGTGATATCTGTAAAGTGGAGAAAAAGTGTGTGGCATACTGCTTTGTATATTGTATCATAGTTCATCATGGTTTCTTGTGAGGTCTTCCCCATAATTAGTAGCTTGACTTCCAACAAACATATTCCAGTTGTCCAGAACCTCCTCTTTTGTTAGTTTTTGATCCTGGTAGGAGGAAAACAAAACCTCTGTAAGAACATTTTCAAAGCTAAGTGAAAGACATACCAACACAGACTTGCAAGAGCCCTGGGAGACAGACAGTTCTTCAGTGCAGCAGACTGCAGGTTCAGGAATCATGTGCAGCTGTCACGGTAAGTGAATTTGGACCCCAGTGGAAGACAGAAGTCCCACTGGCTTCAATTGGGTCAAACTGCAACAGAAAGTTCTTTATAATGAACTCACTGCCAAACAGTATCTTGGTTATCTGGTACACAGTTTTGCCCTGTGGTTTGGTTTTGTCTTCCAGACAGCAAGAATGAAAATCCTCTGTGTACCTTGTTGAAGATGGTTGCTTATTTAAGCAATTTACAGACTCTGTGTATGTGTATTTTGGCTTTTCATGTTCCAACTTTGCTCACCTTACACTTTTGAAGAACATCATCTGGCATCTACTGTTCCACACTAGAGGAAGTGGATGTATTGAGCCAGTCTTTGAGTAAGAGGTAAGTGTTTGATTATAAAACTGAGGGTTTTGCTACCCCCCATGTAAATATATCTTTCTTTTCCACTTGTAGTCTAAACTAACATAAGAAAGTCATGACCACTCTTAAAGGAAAAGACTATTTCTACTGTCTTTAAAACATCCAGGTTTACGATGATAGTTTCTTATTTCACCTAATGAGAGCTAAGGGAACTTCTAGAGCTGGTAAACTGTATTTTACTACTTTTACTTTGTGATTCTAACCCTCCCAATTGAAGTTGGCATGGAAACATCAATGTACCAGCTATTCTAGCCTCCAAAACTTCATTTAAAGTGTACTAGTAAGGAAAGTTATCCACAACAAATTGTTGCAAGCTGCTATTTTAAAAACCCCACAACAGCCTATATAACTTCTGAAGAAACTATAGTAGGACACCACATACCTTGTCTACATCAGACTCATAGACTAAATGCCTGGCTTCAGCTAGGGCATGATCATAGTCTTGTGGGAGAATCCAGTGCTGAATCTCATCTTTGTCCATCTTTCCATCCTTGTTGAGGTCACGAAAATCTGAAAACTGTTCACGCTCTGTAATCACCCAGTCAGGCTCTGGTCCACCCTCTTCATTTGCAAACATATCAGCTGGAGAGGAAACGAAGGTCTCACTTGAGTCATGTTTAATTTGCAAATTATGCACAGACTAAAGACGTTTGCACAGTGGTCCTGAGAGGAAGACCAAACTTTTCACTGCTTGCACAGCATCTCTTTGTACAGAAAATGAAATATGTGGTGTAAGTAGAGTAGCTTTGTGTATCTTCTCTCAGGCCTATTTCTTCACTGCTGGTGATTCTGTCCATTCTTACATTACCCTTGTATCATAACTGAGCACTCCTGGTGAGGCCAACATGAGAGGTGAATGTGTTCGAAGGCCATCATCACTGAATTTCAGAATGAAAAAATTCTCTAAGGATCTTTAGTTAAATAGCAATCATAAGCTTTAGTGCTAGGCTCAGGCACATGGGGAGAAAGGAACTCAGCCATTTTATCTTGTCCCTGCCAGCAAATGTCTTTGTGGATAAGATCAGACTCCAGCCAGCAGAGATTTAATAAAGAAAAAAAGGCACCGGGGAAATTTAAGCAAACAAAAATTGCTAAATGGAATTTGCATGCTTTTATCCTGCTTTTAGAGAGATCTGTGTAAGAGACCTTCAGCTCAGTAGATGAGTCCTCTTTTACCCATGCAGTGCTGTAGCATATTCCATCAGAAGATATTCTTCTACAAAGAATGACCTGGAGAAGTCATGAATCACTGGTGCATTCTGTGAGAAACCACAGGCATAGGGCACTTGTCATAGATTGGTACCTCAGGATGGAGCACCATTTGTGACACAGGATGCAGAGATCACATCCATGAGCTGCTCTGTACATCAGTCCTGTGCTATATTTAGGAAACATCGGCAGGACAACGCCACAGTGGCAGCTGCTGTCTGCATAAACAGAGTTAGGAGAGTAGCAGTGATTATTAAAAGCAAGTGATTTGTAACTGTTTTTTGCATCACAGGCCTTCCAAATGATAAGTAGTGTGTCCACTTTATTCTTCTGGTCACTGTGGCTAATCGTTTTCTGCTCATCAGGGCTGCTTATTCCTCAAGCCTTCAACTTTTCTAACTAGAACTAAAGCCTGCTTTTTGATACTACTGCTCTCCTATGCCTTTTGTGTCTGGTTGCCAAGGATGTGCTAAGGAAAAGTGCACCCCACGTGGATGGTCTCAGGGCCAGAGGCTGGCTGGTATCCATAGGAAACAAAAATGCTGATTTCAAAGCTAGGAGTAACCTCCTGACTCTGCAGTGTGAGTGTGTACACTAGGCTGAAGTTCTCAGCTGTGGGTTTCTTAACTCAAACTTCATAAAAATTAAAAAAATTACATCTGAAAAAGGGAAGTAGGAATATTTTAAGCATAGTTTTCTCAACTCATGAAGAAAACTTCAGACAACACATTCACTTTCTTTTTTCATTTTTTAAAGTGCAAATTATATTGTTTATTTGAAGCAACTGACATGTCCTGTCAATTTGATTTTTATCATCCTTGCCAATGTGGGGTGATCGTGACTAGAACATTCTATGTTCCTATCTATAGAAGACAAGGAAAACCAGCATTCACATGGTAACAAATGTTGACAATTACCTTATAATTATATGTAGGTAATGTCACTGAATGAACTGAAATTACTGTGGAAATTGTGCTGCTCTATTATTTCAGTCATAAATGAATAGCATTCACTTTCTGGGCTAAATATAATTTACCAGGAACAGAACCCCCTGCCATTAATTAACGTTTGTATATTGTTCCTGATTCTGTGTGAAACGATCTTTATAGCATCACCTGAAACAGAAAGATTCATCCAAGTCTGCACTAGTGCTTTCCTGGTGCTGCCTTTTTTGCTTTAAAAGCCATCAAAATGAGTGCAGTGGAGAAGGTAGGTTTTGGTATCTGCATAACAATTCAAAAGGCTAAAATGTATCATGTACTGCTGCTCTCCATTCCTGCTTCTGTTTTGTCTTCATAGGTCTAAATGCATAACAGCCAGTAGCCTGGTGTGACTAAGTTTGTGTGAATTAACTGTGACTGATCTGCTGAGGATGTTTCCCACTTTGCTCTCCTTCTGCCACTGAAGTAATGCACTGCTAACTTTCACATATTTCACAACTTCTTTGAGAATCTTAAATCTTAGTGCTGTTCTAACACAGTTCATTTTTAATGTATTTCCTGTGGTATCACTATTAGAGAAGTATGAGGCTTTACTTACTAATTACACTAGGAAAAATACCAGTAGAAAAAAAGGTAAATTTTCTCTTTTTGCACTGTGTGCTTTCCAGCTGTTTTGCATATTTTAGTACCATTCAGACTTGGGAGAAGATTAATTTGCTTTCTAATCTTCCTGCATTTCTAAACACTTTCAAACAGATCTGTATATGTGGTCTGGGATACAGAGAATATTCCTGTGATGAAAAATATTATTCCAGATCCTGTTCTTTTATTCCTCTTCTCTTAGCTGAGTTATATGAAAACAACAGGAGAATTTTATGCTGTAAAGTGTGAGAAACCTTTTCCTGGTGATGTTGCTATCTGCCTAAAACAAAATCAGACTTTCTGGGTTGGATGGTTGGTATAAAATAGTTGAACTGGAACAGAGAATTGTTCATCTCTGAGTTGTTAATGCTGCTGCAAATTTGAGAGAAGATGGAAAAATGGACTGGAGGTTATATAAGAAACAAGAATCACCACTTACCAATGTATTCATCTTGATCCACAAAACCATCGCCGTTTTTGTCTATATCTTCTAAGGTTTCCTGAAACATAGTTTTGCACTGAAGTAACCAAATAAAAACTGAGAATTCTGACTATTTGCCTCTTTGATAATTTAACGTTTTGAGGCCTTGACCTTCCCTTGTACACAAGAGAATGCACCCTCACCAACTCCAGTGTGACTGTTATTTATACAATGCATACACAAATATCCTTTCATGTTGAAAAATCCCCTGTATGAATGAACTGAACACTATGCTTAAGTTAGTGGCAGATACAAGCTTGCATGAAACACTTAGCTGCTGCATATCACCATACCCTTCCTTTTATTCTGGTTTAAGTCCGTGCCCCAAGATTGTTTCTTGATTCCATTTAGGAGCTGTCTAAGTGCACTTAACAAGTCTTCCTTATATTGAGAGTTCTAAATCAAATGAGTTTCATAAAAGGCATCCCTTTTTGTTCCCCACTTAGCTATTATATCTGTGTCTCTTTCTAAGCCCTGCCTGGAAAAGCTAAAGAAGCACTTCAAAGCTTATCCATAAAAATAAAAGTAAAAATAATGGTATTGATTTTGCTCTGCTTACTAGGACAACGATGTTTTTCATATGCTCAAACTCCTCTGGGTGAAGAAAAGCAGTGAATTCTTCACGAGTGGCAGACAAGTCTCCATCCAGATCTGCAGTTTTGAATCGTCTTTCATCTCGGGGCAGCATTTTCTTAAAACTGTGCTGATCGGTGCCATCCTGGAATTCCTCTGGATTCTCTGCAAATTAATCAAGATGATCCAAAAGTGTTTTCCTTTATAACAAACTAGCACAATGAAGCTCTCCAGCTTGCTGTTTGAGTGTAGAAATACAAAGGCTTATTGCCAGAATAGCTGCTGTTCTGAAATGGAACTTCTCTTTCCTGTGAAGTTTTAAATTCAAGGGTCAAGTACATGGTTTGATTTTCAAAGGAGATAGTAGTAGAGGCAAAAGCCTTCTGTTGTATCCAGGATAATGGATTTTGCAGTACTGCATATTATCCCTCAGAGATTTTTGTCTTTAATCTGCCTTTACAAGCACCACTGAGGTATTATTTGGGGTAATTTCATTCCCAGAAGTTTTATTCTTCTTTAGGAATTAGTAAGATCTACACAACTTTTCAGTTTCAAGAAGCAAGCAAACCAAGGAAAAATTGTTTCAGAAGGTGGCAGGCTGACTGAAATTATCTGCTACGCCTCTGCTACAGGGAACCTAACAATTATTTTCAGTTTAAAACAATGACATTTTTTCAGGTTGTTCAGTGGCATAAAAGGAATGGTACTTGATACAATTTTTTAAATAGGATCATTAAACTGACTTCAAACATGAAAAATACTCATAACAATTTCACAATTCAGATGTTGGGAGACAAACACAGGTAAAAAAGACTAGGCCAGGAATTACAGATAAGACTTTTAACTATTCATTAACACAAGCCCACAACAGCCCACAGCTGTTTCCAAATCACAGGGATTACAGAGAGCAAAGACAAAGGGCTGAGAAGGTTCCTAGGGATAATGCTCCAGGGACGGTGTATCAAATATTTCCTTCCATGAATGTAACAAGCTCCATTTTAATCTAAGATAGACTTTGGAATTATTACTACTACTGGGAGCTTGCTCTAGAAACTGCCTTTGTGGTAGGTAAATATTGTCTTCTCATTTCCAGTATGTATAAATGGTCAATTAATACTGATTTGTTGTTCTGTCAGTATTGCCCTTTAGCTTAAGTGATGTCTTCTCCTTCTTTCTTTTCATTAACTTATGGAAAGCAAAGGGATCAAGTGGGGGCAGAATTCAGGTATATTTTTTAATAAATCTTTCTTTTCCCTGATTTGTTAGGAATTTTCATTTGCAGTTGATCACAGCCTGAAGCATGTTATTCTACACTTTTAAACAGTAATTTTGCTACATCTTATTTTAACACCTAGAATTTACATTTTAGAGAGACTGAATTAACAAATACAGTTAATTACACAATATATTACTTTTTTAAATAAAATACCATTTTAAATGTTAAAAAAGAATATATTTTTAACTGGAGATTTTAATTCAGCTGTGTCAGTACATTTAATGATACCTCTACAAAACCTTCTGTGTGCTGGTGGGCTGCAATACCTAAAAAGTGCTTTTGACCTCTGAGCATTTATAAAATTGAATGTGAGTTTCCAGAGACCTAAATGTGACACCAAACTTCTGCTGACTGTAAGGCAAGAAATCATACCTTACAATCTCCAAAATCCTTGCTCATACAATCTGAAAATGTTCTCTTACCTAGATAATAACCATATGTGGCTTGTTTGTATTCTTCCCAGGCAATTTTATTGTCCTTGTTTAGATCATAGTCTTTCCACACTTTAGCCACGTTTTCATAGATATAGCGTTTCTGTACCCGTTTAATCCAGGTTTTTAATTCCTCTGTTGTGAGATAGCCATCTTTGTTGTCATCTATCCTATCCACAATCTTCCTGTAAAAAGAAATCAGCATCCTTAAGAGTTGGCAGAAAAACAAACTGCACATCTGGCCAGTTTTAGGAATCTTTGTCTGGCCCTGATTTTCCACAGAAATGGAGTGCCCAAAACTCATAAAGCTGCCCTGCTGGTTAAGGCTTCCTGCATTTTACAGATTGTTTTAAGGGATATATCTCTATTCATTATTCAATATTGCTACAAATAACTGAAATGGAACTTGCACAATCAAAATTAGTGAACAAAGTGAACCTGAGGTAACACTTGGCTTCTTAGGTTGTGTCTACTCTCTTAGGGGAACCTGTTCTTCACTGTTGATAGGGTGTGGGCATGCTGGCTCAGAGGAGGAGACACCAACTTCACTTCAGGAGAAAGCCTGTACTTGAGCACACTGGAGGCAATCAGGGCAAAAATCTAGGATGTGGTGGACACCTGCAGTTTCTCCCCTAGCTTTCCAGTAGACTGACATTACAGTGGAGTGGCTTATATGACTGTGTAATGCTGGGGATGTACACCAAGTACAGTCTTCCTTTCCATGACTGTCCTTCCACTTTGATTTCTTTCCTTTCATTCCCAATTATATCAGTATTGCTGGTGTTGCCAGGAATGCCTGTTACTAAAGCAACAGCTAGTCTGCAGCAGGTCTCCAGTCACTGCTGGCAGCTGGGATATAAACCACTGTCCTGTGCAAAGCTGCCAGCCTAAGCTGCCAGCCTCAAGTTGCTGTTGAAATCAGCAGGAGTCAAAGGTACTGGTGTACTCCCAGGGAAATTCCCATCTTTGAAACATTCTGCACACAGCTGCAGATAAAACTGACCTGAAAAACTATGTCAAAAAATGCAATGCTTTATTGCCATGCCTATGGTACACTTACATGTCATTGGTATAAAAGGGTAAGAGAAGAAGTTGACTTATCTAAGTCCTGACTTGATATTCAATAGGTGAGCTACCTAAACCTCCAGGCAGCCAGAGGACACAGGGAAAGGTTCTCCACTTTTAAACATTCTTTTCAATTCAGCATCTTGGTTCTCCAAAAAGAAACCAACCCTGGACAACTGGAACTGCTTGACTAGTGAAGCAACGTCCTCTCCCAAGCCTTAGCTATAAAAGTGGTAAGTAGTGAAATAACAGCAGCAACTTTTGCTGAATTTCCACCAATCTTCTGTGAGTCTCACAGTATCACAATGAATTTACAAACATTCTATTTCTGAGTGATGGGAGGGAAAAGGGGCTGCTGCATTTGCTTTCTGAATTAGTAAAGTTTGAATGAACTGACTAGAAAACCTTTTCTCTTTTGCATAATTCTTATGGGAAATTGACTGCTAATGGTCCCTTTCACTGCATGATGGACTGTATTTATCAACAGATCTTCCCCACAAAGAATTCTTTCTATTGTTTAATGTATTAATTGTAATAAATTATTCTGCTTCTAGCTCTTGGCTATTTTTAACATGAAAGAAGTCAGGACTGTTTACCAGAAAATGTTTCATGTCTCTTCCTTTCCATCTGTTTTTATAGGTACATTGCATCCACGTGCACTATTTCACTCTGCTTCTCAGCTGAAGATGGGGACAATTAAATAGTCTTGCCTCCAGGCTCCCAAAGGCACAGGTAACAAGCTACTGTATGGACTGTGGAGCTCACTTTTTATACTCATAAATTACCTGTAAAATGGCCTGGGATCATTCTAAGCTTTGCAGTGCAGCTAATGTACATTTATCAGTCTGAAAAGCCTTAGTGCCTTAGATTTAAATGGTTAATTCTTAAATACAGAAAAAAATTCAAGGAGCGTGTTAACAGACACAAAATGCCAGCTCATAAACAGGAATTTACTTGCACAAGAGTGTAATACCTGAAAGTTTACTTTCTTCCTTTAACTGAGGTGGTACTACTGTCAGTTTCTCCCCCATAACAAAGAATCTAGAGGGCACATGGAGCAGATACACACAGCCTGCTAACTCCAGAGATTTAAGATGCCAGTCTGTCAGGACATCTGGTGATGAAACAAAGTTGGGGCAAGGAAATCGTTACTAGCAAGTGGCTGAAAGAGGAAAGCTTCCCTCTCCGCACCCGATGTGAGTACAACTGTAAGTTGATAAACTCTGGCTTTGGTTTGCATAAAAAGCAGAAACATTTATATTGTGAGCATCTCTAACCATCCTCTGTGTTCTCTGAAAATGACAGGCTATCACAAACGGCAGGGAGAAGGTTCAGATGACTTCAGCCCCATTCCTCAGCCTATCTCCTGTCTATGGATGCAGCCCTTGGATGCTGCACTGGGATTATCTCACTCTTCTCCAAAGCCAGAGAAGTTGCAGGACTAAACATGGGTGGGCAGTGTGTGATTCCTCCCTTGTCAAGGGATTCAGAGTGAGAGGACAGGGAGAAGGGATGCCCGTCACAGAATCTGTCATCAGGGCACATGCACTCCCAGGTCACAGTATGATCATGGGCTGGTATGTGCCACAATCTCAATCCAAGATCTTACTGTGCAGCTGCTCCTCCACTGAGGCTGCAGGTAGAGTTTGCACTGCTATTTTTCTATACTAGCTAGTTCCTTTTTTGTTTGCTGGAAGGAGCTGAGAGTGGCTTTGCATAATGATGGCTAGCCCTGGAATTCCAATCCCAGCACTGGTCACTGGGACGACCAATGTCCTGCCACCCTCCCTAAGCAAGGTAAAATAAATACAGCAGCATGCAGTTTCGGTAGAGCAGCAGACTGTATGTTCCTGTTTTCTCCCAGAAATCGTTCAGAAATAGCTTTTCATTAAATCTCTCTTCTTCCTAAAAGCCAATCACTTGTTGAGAAGTGATTGTATTTGTAGCCCACTACAGAGGTTGCCCATAATGAAACTGTGAGTTGGGGGAAGTGTGGTCACTATATGTGTGTTCACTATTAAGTTACAAAATGTTTTTAAAATCCTCTCATTACCTTCCAGTATGCTATCCAAAATTATAAGGTTGGGAAATGTTGAAAGTTATGAAACTTTCCCACAGGGCCCCCCAGGAACCACATCTCTGGTGTTCTGATTCACAGTGCTCTCCCCACAATATGTGCTTTGGTCCTCAGAGTGACACATCCGTTATTGACTGTGGCTGTAGCTTAATAGGACTATGTCACCTCTCCAAGGGTCACGCAGTGAGATCACCACAAGTTAAGCTTCTTCCCTTTCTGAGTTAACATTTGTAAAAACTGTTCAAAACCAGCTCTATTGTTAAACCATATCCCCAACTGAATTATCCATTCTGGTGTAAGTGTAGAGCAATTTTAATAAGGCATGTCCATTTTAGTGACATACTTTGTGAGAATCTAGGTCATAAATCCAGTATGCTGAGAACATGGTTCCTTTGGCTCCTTCTTGAAACAATGTGGGTGAGGTTGGTCATTTCTGGCAACTACTTTATCTGTTTATAGTCACTGAGATACACATAAATAGCAGTGACAGCTTCCAGAAGGATCAAGAGGTTAGTCAGTGAGATTACAGTGCTACTGCACTAAGGGCTTATGATGGAGCTAGACAGACAATCAGTAAATACCAGTCCCTATGAAAGGGAAGTAAAGGCAAGGGGAATCTAAGAACATGCAGATATTTCAAATTATCTTCTTGCTAGTAACTACATTAAAGGATCTTTCTTTAACTCCTGCTAGACTTAGTTCTGCTTAGTGATCTGGTTTCCTGTAGGTGTAAAGAAGGGAGAAGCAGTAAAGTAAGACATGGACTCTATTTCTGGCATAAAGGGCAGCATGGAAGCTGTGGGCACAGTTGTCTCAAGCAGAAAAGCTATGGGAAGATATTTCAAGTGGACTTGTAAATGAAGCTGTAAAGAAGGAATGGTTTAAACTTGATTCATGCTGATATGGTGGGGATGAGTGACCCAGAGTTAGAGAGCTGCAGCAGGTAAGGTCTGTCCAGCACCAGGCACGGCACCATGTACAGCAGCTCCCTCCACGAGGCTTATTCCTGTAGGACCAGGAAAGGCAGGAGAGAAATACCAAAGTGATGAATTGTTGGATGCTCATTTGCAAAACCAGAAGGGTGTGAGAGAAGTAGGCTGAGAAAGTTGGGGCTGTTGAGCCTGGAGAAGAGAAGGTTGCATGGAGACCTCAAAGCAACCTCCCAGTATCTGAAGGGGCCTACAGGGGAGCTGGAGAGGGACTCTTCATCAGGAACTGTAGTGACAGGATAAAGAGCAATGGGTGCAAGCTGAGAGAGGGGAAATTTAGGTTAGATATCAGGGAAAAACTTTTTACTGTGAGGGTGGTGAGACAATGGAACAGGTTGTCCAGGGAGGCTGTGGATGCCCCAAAGGGCAGGTTGGATGGGACACTGAGCAACTTGATCTAGCGGGAGATGTCCCTGCCCATGGCAGGGGTGGGGTTGGGACTAGTTGATCCTTAAGGTCCCTTCTTAGCCCTTAATAGTCTATGATTCCAAGTTCCACAGCAGAGGCATCGCTGCCACACTGGAGGACAGGGTGTGACACTGGGGTACAGTGTGTGACACTGGGGGGTACAGGGTACTGCATTAGGGTACAGGGTGTGACACTGGGGGACAGTGTGTGACACTGGGGTACAGGGTACTGCATTAGGGTACAGGGTGTGACACTGGGGTACAGGGTACTAAACTGGCATACATGGTATGACACTGGGGTACAAGGTATGACACTGGTGTCCAGTAAGTGACATTGCAGTACAGGGTGCTGCACTGGGGTACAGGGTCTGGCTGCAGGAGCCCCTGGGGGTGGGAAGGGCCCAGGGCATGGGCAGGCAGCATCCCATCCCCATCCCATCCCTATCCTATCCCATCCCCATCCCACTCCCATCCCTGTCCTATCCCATCCCTATTCCCATCCCCATCCCCATCCAATCCCACCCACCCCACCCCACCCCACCCCACCCCACCTGCCCTGGCCCCGAGGCACGGCCGGCCCTCTCCGCCCCCTCCTCGCCGGGCCCTCCCCCTGCCACGTCCGCTCACCCCAGCCGCTCTCGGCTCTCCTCCGGGCTCAGCTGGTCGAAGCTCCGCGCCTCCTCCTTGCCCAGGAAGGCCTCGTGGTCGTACTGGAACCCGGGCCGGTCCTCGTGCTGGGCTGCGGGCCGCGCCCGCTCCTGCCGCGCCGTGGGCTTGCCCAGCGCTGCCGGCGGCAGGGACAGCGCCAGGAGCAGCGACAGTGACAGGGACAGGGACAGCTCCAAGCGCCGCGCCCGCAGCAGCGCCCGGCCCGCCATGGCCCGGCCCGCAGCCCCGCTCTGCGGCCGCCCC
>JAWWEE010000158.1:1992283-2016337 GCA_035221455.1 Xenops minutus | reverse complement strand
CCGCCCCGCCCCGGGCCCCGCTCCGCCCCCCGCCCGGCCCCGGCACGGCCCGGCCCGGCCCGCGGGGGGGCCTGAGCTCGGCCCGGCCTTGGGTGGGGCCTGGGGCTCGGCCCTGAGCCCAGCCCGGCCTTGGCTGGGGCCTGGGGCTCGGCCCTGAGCTCGGCCCGGCCCAGCCTTGTATAGGGCTTTGGGCACGGCCCTGAGCTCGGCCTGGCCTTGGATAGGGCGTTGGACACAGCCCTCGGCCCTGGCCGGCCTTGGGTGTGGCCCTTGGTCCGGCCTTTGGCAGAGGGGCCTTGGGCACGGCCCTGAGCTCGGCCTGGCCTTGGATAGGGCCTTGGGCACGGCCCTGAGCCCGACCTGGCCTTTGGCAGTGGGGCCTTGAGCATGGCCCTGAGCGCAGCCCGGCCTTGGATAGGGCCTTGGGCACGGCCCTCAGCCCAGGGGAGCCGCCTGAGGGTCCCCTCAGCCCTGGAGGGCCAAACACGGCCCGGTGCGGCGGGTCTGCCCCCCTCTGTGGTTTCCACGGTGATGGTGGCTTCTGCTCCCACCCTGACTGCCTTGGGAGAGGACAAAAGTGTTGGGTTTTATTTCTTTTCAGGGGAAGGAGCAATAAAGTGACAAGTAGAAAAGCCCAAGCAAACCCTCTTCCCCACTCTTGGCTCTGTCTGGAGCAAAACTGATGTCCACATGACAAAAAGGTTGCCAGCACTCTCACAGGGGATATTTAAGGTGATGGGGTCGCTGTCACTGTAAGGGAAGTGATCTTGGCATCCTGAAAATGCAGGAAGAGAAGAAAGCCCAAACCATCTAGCAAAGAGAAAGGTTTTGTTTTGTCTAAATTCTGAGTTATTTTGTTCGCAGTCGTAGAAGTCTCTAGGCAGAGGTAATTGAAATTTACCCATTCCAGTTCCTTTTTCTGTGTCACACTTAATTCACAACCAGACACTCATAATACAGAGAGCACTGTCATCATATGAGGGATGCCGTGGTGAGCTACATGACCACAGCCTGCACCACCAGCAGGGCTGCTCTTCCCATTGTTTCTTTGGACCCGAGGGTATTCCTGCTCCCAAATTGCAATGACTGCTCTCTCAGACCGGCCCACAGGGTATATAAACCACGTTTATGATGTGGCCTCTGGGTGTGCCAGTAAGGCTGACATGCAACATGCTGAACCAGACCACAGCTTCCCCTTGCACTGCTGTTACCCTGCTAGACATCCTTTGGACCTAAAGCTCATGTGTAGCTGAACTGTGCTTGGCACAGGTCGTGGTTGCAATGACCGCAGAATTGCGGTGGTGGAGAGTTCCACAATTGCTGTTTTCTGCCTTTTGTGACCTGTGCGAAGTGTGATAAACACTGCAAAGAGCCGTGCTGGGCTGGTGCTGGTTTTGCCACAGATCCATTGGGAACAGTAGCAGATTTCAAACATTTAAACAGTCAAATATGTTGGATTGTTAATTAGACAGCAGAAGACACTGATGCACCCCTTTCAGCTCAGTGACAGGAGCTGCCCTTTGCCTTAGGCCTGGACAGAGTGTCCTCTGGGGGTGTTTGTATGTCCACAGCCGAGCAACTGCTCCAGTGCTGTTTGGTGAGAGCTGTGATACACATGTGGCAGCTTAAAAATGGTTCAGCTGATCAGATTAACTGTTTACAGAGCTAATGAGATGTAATCCTTTAGGGGTTTATTTGGTTTATTTTGTATTAAGCATATACCTGCAAAACAGTTTTCATTAACATATTCAGGAACTTCATATTTGTGCAGTAATTCAGATATGGCTCTTTTTAGTGTCTCAGTCTTCTAAAATTCCTGTCCATGGTTCCTATATCTGTAATATTGTTTCTGAAGTTATCCCAGAGGTAAGGCTGTGCTGAGGGGCTGAATTTTAGTTTATTGATCCATAAGTGCTGGAGTGTGCTCCTAGTTCAGAGAGGAGTCATTTGCACGAGTAACAGATGGGTTTTGCTGCCCATTCACCCCATCAGTGCTGTAATAAAAAATCAGCTTGATGCTTGATCGTAGTAATAGAGGAATATGAAGTTATTTGAGGGATGTGGGAAATGAATCTGTATGTTTTGTTGTCAGAACAATTTGGAGCCAATTCTGTGAGAAAAGCTGCAGTAACAGCAATGCAGAACGGGCTAAGCGCCTACATGGTCATTCATTCGAAAGCCTCCAGACCCTGTGAGGGTTTGCCTCAGGGATACAGGTTCTGGCCATTGGAACATTTTAATTTTGCCCTGTGTTTGGGTTCCAGTGTGAGCAAGCCCTGAAATGCAATGATCTTACAAGAGATGGAAAATCATAAATGTTCTGATCCCTTCAGATTTGGTTTGGGACTGTTGGTAATAGCAATAAAGATTTGATTGATCCAATATGACTTTTTGTGGAAATGGAATGATATTGTGATTACTTGTCCTTAGAGGGCTGAAATCTTAGATTTCAATGCTGAGAATAGGGTGTACATTTAGTCAAAACAGTTGTTGAAGTGGTCAGTCTTAATGTTGCCAGATCTTCGTATCACTCAGTTTGATGTTTACAGATTTTGCTTTTGGGCTATCGTGACCTTGAACTCTCCATTCTCTGTGAAGACATGGCTTCTACTCCTTTTACTCAATTCACAAAATGGTAGTTAAATCCTTTCTCCAAAATGCCTATTTCTTAAAACACTGTTGTTTTGGTTTTTCCCTTGAAATACTTGTATTTTCTGGTTTAGAGGCATTACTATGATCATTTCTCCTGAGAGAAACCTACTGCTACTGAATGATTAATTAGTTTTAGAGTTTAGGGTGCTATTTTTGCAATCCATGCTTCTTTCAATAATGTTTCTGAGTTTTATACACATAAGGTTTCTTTGAAACATTGCAAAAGACCAGGTCTGCAACACTGACAATGTTTTTTAGCAATACATTTATGCAGCAGCAGGCATGCTGGGTAGTTTATAAGCTTTTAATGAAACGCTCGCAGATATTAGGGTTTTATGGGCTGGAAAACAGTGCAAATCAAAGAGCTTTGCTTACTGTTTATAGTGTTTTTCCCCTGAATGTAACAATATTTATCTCACTTTTTCCATCTTGCATTTTGCTCTTCACATATTTACTTTCCCTTTCATTGATATATTTATAGTCAACAAACTATTTTGTATGAAATATACTTAGAGCTACAATACGCCTGTCATTGAAGGCATGCAGTTACCTGGATAAAGCCTAAGATGACTCGTTTCACATCTGTCTTTGTCTTCAGTCTGCCTTTATCCTAGTGAGGGTCACATATCTTGCATCTTTAAGCCAGTATTTCTGGACATCATTAATCCTGACTTCCTTGAGGCCAAGTAAATGACCCCTAAGGGATGCTGTGCTTTCTGACAGCCTGCTGGCTAATACCTGATCTTGTCATACTTTCAGCAGCAAAACTCTCCTCAGAGTATATCTCTATTGGTATGTTTTTTGAGTCCCATCTGCTAAAATAGTTAAAATGCTTGATGGTGTCATAGTGTAGCTTTCTAAGGACAGACCTTTGTGTACTCTTACTTACATTTGAAGACCACATTAAAATTAGAATGTGATTCAGGCCTAAAGACTGCATCATAGTTTGGTTTGAAAGGATATGATGAAAATAAGAGTGATGTAGCACCTAACAGTTCTTAGAGAGCCAATACATCTTCAGTTAAAAAGTCAGCCCGCAAAAACTGCTTGAAATCTTCTGCCCCATCTAAATCTGTGCAGCATTCATAACCATCCTGCAAAGACACACTTATCCTGGCCTTGAGACTTTTCTTTCTCTGTCCTTCACTGAATTCCTTTGTTTATTTCCCACTCCTATACAGTACCACATGGAGCTTGGCTCCATTTACACAGAAGTCCTCATGTAAACAGGTAAAGCACTGACACACTCACTGGTTTTCTCATCAATAAATCGAGTACATTTCAGAGTCTCACATGGCTATGATTAACAGTCCCCTGAGGCAACCTGGAGGAATGAGAAAGTAGGTTTCACTCAGCAGTCCAGGATGTCACGGTGACACTGTTACCAGGGAATGCTGGCTTTCAGGGGCTGGATGCTGAAACACAAGGTGAGTGTGGGGAAGTACCATCCTTCTTGGGATCAGTGTGGCAATGTGCCTGGTTTCCCAGGGAGAACTGTGAAAGGCTAGGTCTAGGATTATAGTCTATTTCAGCTCAGAAAATATGTTCTCTGCAGGTCAGTTAGAGAGAAAGGTGATCTTTGATGGTAACTCAGTATTACAAGGAGGTAAAAATAAACTTCTGCGAGAAGTAGATGATTTCTAAGTAAGCAGAAGAACTCGTTTCTAAGAGAAGCTACAAATGGAAAATATAACATTTTTTTCTCGTCCATTCTACTATACTCTCTAAATCCAGAATAACTAAATTACAATGTTCCTTTGTAGACAGAACATACGGTTGGTTTGGATGAACATGAGACTCAGATATGTCATCTCAAAAAAAATTATAGAAACCTATTTTGTGTATTTTACATTCCAGTTAGCCTAATATGTTTTACTCAGGTCATAGTATCTGCACTATTTTTTTTTTTTTTTCTGGGGGCACAGAACACATTCTTCAAAGTTGTTGAAAAGTTTCCATTGACACCAATAGGCTGCAGCTCTAGCTGTTTGTATACAGTGCAACTATATTTTATTGGAAATGTAACTGTGTCAGAATGAGCTTTTAATGTCTAATTTATTTTAGATGATTTGTACTTTCAGCCAAATTCTGCTGGGTGCTAATTGCTTCCTTCAACTTGGGTGTACAGCTGTAGACAGACTGTAACTTTTGTCTCTGCTCCCGTGGGAAACTAGAAGTTGAAATAAGAGCACAGTCAGATCCCAGAGTGCAAATAGCAGCAGAAACATTGCAAGGGGAGAAGCAGGAGAACTTTCAGAGAACCACTTGGATTAGACTTAGTTTTGGCTTGTCCTGACTAGCTGCTTCATCCCAATGCCATGTCCTGTGTCTTTTTCTTATCATGTGTGTAGTCTACCTCACTCCCTCCTTCTTCTCTTCACCTTTCTGTGCTTCGTTGCCAGCAGCAACTTTCTTGACATAATCTACCCAAAATAATCATGCCAATACTATTTGGCTAACAACCTTATTTGCTCTATATGACACCCCACTTCTCTTTCTTTTTACTTCTCTCATCTACTTGCACTGTAAACTCTTCGGCAGGGTTTTTCTACTGTTTCTACTGATTGGTTTCTGGTTACTACTAATAGTGACTGTGTCTATTGATTTTTTGCTGAGCATGTGCCGTGTCTTGTTCACTTGGACATGATCTGAGTTGTCCCTTAAGGTACTGTTCTCAATAAGCACAGTTAACAACAATTTTGGATCACTCAGGAGTAATCTTGAAGTTTTTCTCTTATCAGGAATCTTTGTGATTTGTGTTTTTTTCAAACATTTTACATTTTCAAGTGTATGAAAAGATCCCTTGCTTCTGACAGCATGAATCCGTGCGCTGTATGTGCAATTTGCCCTGGTAATTACTTATGTATGGTGATAACCATAGCAACATCCCAGGTAGATAATGTCATGCAAATTACTGCAGCTCCAGGGATGGAAGATGTTAATATAAGTATGTACTTGCACCTCTGGTCTTCAACATTTTGCACTGACTCTCCCTTTCTCCCCCACAAACATGTTGGTTTAAAATTTTGTTTCCTCACTATGATGGGGAAGCAAAAGAAAACCTTTTGCTCTTTTTCTCATTGGTATTTGTAGAGGGAGGGGGAGGGTGGTCCTTCAATGTTTCTGTCATGAATAATTTTGTATGCACAGTGGAAATTCCACAGTGTATGTAGGGCATAAAAGTCTAGAGACTTGGATACACTGAGAGGCCATGTTGTGCCTAAACTCAAGTTCTTGTGTTTGTAAACTCAGAGTGTGAGCATGTGGGAGTAGAATTGTAGCCACAGATGGTTGGACTGAGGTGTAAACCTCCTCAAATCATTTACAGAAGATATGGGAGAGCAGCTTTGTCTTTCGAAGCAGACATGCTGTAGATGAATACTTATCAGGGTCAGTGCATTGGTACTGAAATAAGGAAATAGCAGAGAAGAAGCTGGTAACAGTTATCCCTTGTTTAGTCATAAGCAAGAGCAAGGACAAAAAAATCTACAGAAATGCTGTTCTGCATATACAGTAGTCCTTGTGTAACCTTAGAACCCTGGAGGTAGGAAAGTAAGATAAGCCTCTAACCTGTAACTAGAGTCTTTTGTTAAAGATAGTAAAAAAGCAGGCAAGAAAATTGGTTAAGTAAAGGTTTTGTTTTTCTGATGAAGAGTGAAATTGTTGCTGAGGTTTTTTTGCTTTGCAGTTGAATAGTGAGAATGTGGGTGTTAGGGCTGCAATCTGTGCTGAAGTTACTGATTACAGAAAGCTGCACTGCCCCAGCCAATAAATGAGGAAATACCCTGAATAAAGAGAGTGGAAGTGTGTGGAGAGTCAGAGAAAAGTGATGCAGGCAGCCAGAGGCACATATGTAGCCATGTCCCAGTTTACAAGGTACATGTTTCCAAAGTAGGTTGTGCTATTATTCATTAGGCCAGCACTGAATGGTCTTTGTCATAAAAGCTTGGTCTTTCTCAAACAGAACCATGGTGGGGAGTAGAAACAAAATTATTGAAGTCACCAAGCAACTTTGTTTGTGGTAGAGGTTGTAGATGCAGAGAGTGTTCATTAATTGGAGATTAAAATACTGCCAATCCATATCCCTTGATATCTGTGTAGGGGGGTTTGCCACTCTTACAGGTCTGCCTACAAGTCCCAGACAGTGAGGTTTCCCCCTCTAATTTCTCTGTGAATTAGTAGTTCAGTACTTTGCCCAATGGCAGCACTGGCAGCATCACTCAGCTGTGCCAGCTTGCCAAGCATAGCTATTGATGGCAGTGGAATTTGAAAGGTACCCATGTCTGGGTAATTCCATTTGTTGTTAAACCTTACAACAGCACTTGGAGCTGTGGATGTCCCTGATTTACACTGGAGTTTTTTTTAAAAAAGTCACCTTTAGTTAGGATGCCTACCCAAGAAAAACAAACGGCACCAGAAAGAAATGTATAAAGTCAGGCTTTTTAATCATCTGGCAGAAACTATTGAGCCTAATTATCTGCAGGAGGTTTTGCCTGTCTGCCTACTTTGCATATTATGGATATTTCTTTGTCATTTCTATTTTCAGCATGTGATTGTCTGACAGTGGCCTCTCCTTATATCCCGTATCACGTGAAGAGAACAGGAGATGCCTTGGAATTACAGGGATAGGCAAACTAAGGCCCTGGAAAGTTAAATACCGACTTCTTCAAAATAAAATTTATGATAACTGCAATGCTAGACCTCCTGAAACCCTGTTTATAGGCCCATTTCACTGACTGACCAGTATCACAGCCAGTGAATATGCTTGACTGCATTATCCAGTCTTCTGCTTTCCATGGCTAGGACATCTTCTTCAGGACTAAACTGACCTCTTCCTAAGTAAGTCTATGGGATAATGGGGATCACCAAAGGCATATTTTTTTGTTTCCTGGTGGTCTTGTTGTTCAAGTGTATCTCTCTATGGTTTTGATTTATTGCTTTTGTTCCCAGAGTGGGGTATGATTAACAATGATTAAAGATGAAAAGGCTGCAAGTAACCTAGGAATGTCTGAGAAATGGTGCCAGTTTTTAATGAAACTCGTAGTACAGGCGTTCAGCTGAAGATCTTAAAAGTTCCTCACAGAAACTGCTGACATTGCAAAGCTTCCCTCAGAGCTGCAATACCATTCCAACACAGGGGGGAAAAAAAAGTGCGTGAGAAAAGATTTGTCTAGGTTAATGTCACACGTAGGACTAATGCTGAATTTAGTGACTCTAGTTCCCTGCTCTAGCGAGAGTCTTGCCTTCCTGCATGTGCTCTATAGTGTTCACAATTTTATTTTCTCCTAGTGAGCCAAACCAAACTAAGGGAACCTGCCAGCATGTGGAAATCCCCTGTATTAGCCACCTGTGCAGTTTGTATTTAACAAGTGGGTATATTTTATCAACAAGAAAAGGAAATAATAACATCAAATTCATATGACAAAAAAAACTTGTTTAGCAAGTAATATTTTATGTACACTATTTTATTTGCTGTCTCTTCTCACTTTTTCTGCCTCCCCAGTTGCTCACCTTTCCTGGTTTATTACATGATGTTCAAAGCAACATTGTATTATCACATGCAGCAGACATCATCAGGGAGAAATTGGCTTGTCATTAGCAAAAATTGTAAAACCAGCCCTACAATAAACCCTCCTTTTGGCCACAACCTCTGCCTCCTGGGTGCAGAAGTGAAGCACAACCCTCAGGTCTCGGTCATTTTTAACCCACGGTTAAAATCTCCATGTGCAAAGGTTAAGTGTAGGCAGGACTTACAGGGCTGAGAGATGCAGCCGAAAACATATTTGTAACTTTAGTGAGTTTGGTTTGTCAACGATGCAAAGCAAAGCCACACAGCTTTTAGGGCAGGAAGTGCAGTATGGTGGAAGCAATGTGAATTCCTTTTGCTCCTTTTTGCATCACTAATTTTTATTTATCACACAAAATCACAAACTGCACATAAACTTAAATGCAGACATAATGCACGTTACTACGATAATAGAGAAGCTGTGCTCTTTTAACCAGACAGATTAAATAGAAACAGGCATATTGAATGAGCTCTCTTCAGTGGAATATTCAAATTCCTTGTTTTCCCAAATCTTTAAATTCTAAGTTTTTTGTTAGGGATACAAAATTATAATTGCACTGAAACATGCTCACGAAGGACAACACATCAACTAAATTTCTTCAGACAACAGCATATGAATGTCCAAAGACTTGGTTGAAAGACTTTCATACAGGGCCTTGCACTCAATATCTTTTCTGAGTTTTGTTTTAGATTGGCTATTTGGAATTTACAAACCATTCAACCAGAATACATAACTTCAGTTTTGAATGTGTATAAATAGCACCATGTATGTAGGGTTGTCTGTTTAAATACATTAATTAAGGGGCGTGCTTGTAGCAAGCGTGGGTAGAGCCCTTGTAAATCTTCGTTCGCGAAGCCTAGCCATGATGATGAATTAAGGGGAGTCTACATTTCCAATTATTGTTTTGTTTTGTAGCCATTAAGGTTGCAGCACACCTGTGCCTGACTGATGACAAGTATAGCAAACTATATAGGCAAAGCCAAAACACCTATGCAAAAACATATTAACTAGTGCCAGAATTGTGAAGTGAATAGGAGATTTAGATAAACTGAGTTATGAACTGAAACTAGCTATGGTACACAGCTGTAAATATCAGTGAACCAAACAAGCTAATTCTTTGCCTGTGAAGTAGCATTGGAACACATCCTATATGCAGTTTAGTTTTAAATATAAATATGGGATTACCTTTTAGGTCGTGAGACAGGATCATATAGGCAACAAACATTACATCTTGGGTCTTCTATGACTGAGAACTGTTGTGTCAAATATGGTTAGTTTAGTAGGGCTGATGGGCTTTATTCAAGGTTCCTAGAATTTATCTGCCAAGCATAAATAATTATTTAACAACTAATAGGGCAAGGCCAGAAATATAATAGCTTTTATGTTGAAATTAACATCAAGTGATCTGTAGACATCTGCTAAGCAAGCCAAATGTGGTCTATGTGCTGTATGTTTTGCCTCACTGCCTCAAAATAACAAGCAGTGCTTATATTTGGAGGGGCAGTTTTCCTTGTTGAAGTGGAAAAAAAAATGTTCTGATAGAAAATCACTTGCACTGTTAGGATCAAATGTGTGATGAACATTAAATAGCCCTACAAATTTAAATAATGCTCGATGTTGAGATTTCAGCCTTGCAAATGCTTGTTTCCTGATGTGTGCTTACTGTGGTTTGGAGGGAAATGAAAGTCCTTTCTTGTTAGAAAGAAAACAAACTATCACCCAGTATATTCCAGCCCTTAGCTGTTTGAGCTTTCTGGGGTCCAGTAAGTGTGGGAGCCTGGACTGCAGTGAACTTGTTTTTTCCAAAATGACCAGAAGGGTGAGAGAATCATAAGAAAAGCCACAGCGTTCAGAAAGCCTGAAAAAGTTCCAAGTAGCAAAGACCCTTTCCAAGCACACACTTGCTGTTGCCTTGTAGGGATCTGCATTGTGTGTGTGTGTTTGGGTTATGTGGGTGCCAGAACAGAAACTGTACTTCCTTTCCTTGAGAGCACCACTGTTGGCATGGCCTGTTTGCTTTGCTGGCTGTTGCAGTTCATCTGCTTTCAGGGCCAACCATTCAATTTTTGGCATCTTCTCTAGGGGTCTCGGCCTTTCTTCTGTTTTAAAAGTATTAGAAGGAGGTTGAATTGCTGAGTGGGGAATGTAATCTTTGTGAGGACAAGTCTAAAGACGTTAATAAGCTGAAAAGGCTGCACTGGCAATTTACTGTGTACTGTGCAGGAATGAATGAGAGACCCATACTCATTGTGCTTATGTATGCTCAAGTTCTTTATGCCCATATTTAGATCTATTAACACGATAAGATTAAGCCAACTTGAATTTCTTGAATGAACAAAGCAGTAAATGGCAGAGCCTCAACAACAGACCCCATAAATGTGTACTACCACCAGCAGCATGACTAACACTGGACCTGAGATCCTGTGGGGTTTGGCAGTGACACAGAGGATGCTGTTCTGAACAAGCTGGATTCCCTTTCATACAGGAGCCTTGGCACCAACCTCACTGTAAGCTAGCTCAGGCTTTTATGGGGGCACTGAAGGCGGGGCTCTGCAAGGGACCCAGTGTCTCTGCCCCAGGCTTTCCTGAATATGGGAGTGCAGCCTCAGGCTGCGCTGGTTCACACTGCCAGGAGTCCCTGGGAACTTCTCTGCCAGTTGGGTTAGCCAGAACACACAGTGCTCCAGCCAAAGTCAACTTCCCTTTGTGAGGGTGACTGCAGTAAGGAAATGTCAGATGCTGACTGGGCCAGTTCTCAAACCACACTCCACCCTTTCTAGCAAGGATTTCCCCAGCAGATAAATGCAAGAAATCTCTGCCCTGTGCTGGCAACTCCAGGGGACAGAGTTATAGAAATAGGACAAAACACCTGGAGGAAGAGAACTGTTACACTGGCAATCAGAACTGTATAATGGTTTGGATTGGAAGAGACCTTAAAGATCATCTATCTCCAAACCCTTGCCCAGGGGCAGGGACACCTTCCACTAGACCAGGTTCTTCACTACAAACCTGGCTTAGACTGTGTCTGCTGCTTCAAAGCACAAATTATGTGAAGGAAGAAATTCCATTTGCAAAGGCCTCGTCTTGGATTTCTGTATTGGAGTAGTGCACAAAGGAGTTTGGAGTGTCCTCAGGCAGGAATGCTACGTAATTTTGTCCATGGAGGAGGTTCCTTGTCCAGCACAGGTAGAGCAAGCAATACCCAAGCTGGATAGAGAGTGCACAACCAGTTCTGTGCCATTTTGTCTTGTCTTTCTGTGGAAAATGTGAATTGTCAATTCTAAATCACAATGTGTAAGAGTTCCTGTGCTGTGCTGAAAGTGTGTAACAGCCCATTCAGCTTTACTTTGAGGATTAGGTTACTGCTTTTAGTGCAAAATACACGGCAAAGCAGTCATTTCTATGCATGTTCTAGGGTGGTGCATTATTGCGTTTTAGCACTTGACATGAGATTAATTTACACACAGTCACTGCTTTGTCTTCCATGAAAAACAAATCCTCTATCAGCAGATGCAAGAAGTCTGCTAAAGATTTCATGTTATTAATGTTTACAGCATTTGTTGTAGTGCTGCCTGTTAATTACCCCATTTAAGAGTGTGCCCTTCTGCTGTGAGGGGTGGGCATCTATTTGGAATGATGCTTCTTGAAAAAATATTGACAATATAAATTAGCATCACTGCATCTTGAAAGATGCTGCTCTCAAGCAAAGTGCAAATTGGGACTTAGCCTGCTGTGAAAAGTGAAACTGGCACGATGTAAAAGTGGCTTTGGGGAAGAAGGAGTCCCTCTGATTTCAGGGGCTCCTTCCAGTCCTAGTGCACTACGAGTCAGTGAGAAAATAGGCCGTGTATTGAGTGAGCACATTTTCGAAGGCTGTGAGGCTGAGGGTATATGCAAGGGAGGGTATATGCAAATCTGGAGCTCTGCCTCTAGCACTTACCACCCTCCAGACAGCGACCTCCTCCTCCTCTCCCAGGGGAGCGCCTCTAGTGTAGCCAGGCATTTTACTGGGAGTGCAAAAATTGCTGGGTAAAGAGCAGTGCTTTCTTCTGTCTGTTTTCCTTCTGAAGGGGACTCTGTTTCTTCCTCATTGCTTCCACCTGCCCATTTCTTCCTAACACTGTGCTCATCAGGGAGCTATGCATGGCCCTGCACACAGGAGCATCACCCAGGTGATGGAAAGGTGAGGAGAGGTAGCATGATTCAGTGGGAAAAAAAAGGCAGGGAGTCCTTAACTTGCCATCATGCCCTCTTACTGCTCTTGTTCCCTGCATCCCCTTGCTGTCTTGCTGTGGGTGGCTGGCAGGGACCCTGGGCCTGACGAGGTGCTGTGCACTTGTTAAGGAGTAGCTGTATCTACCTCAGTGGTGTTTGAGACACGGTCAGCCCCTCACGTACGTATTTTGGTTCTGTGTGCTGCTCTTCAAAGACTGAAATTACTGTATTCTCTAGAAAAATTACAGTTTGGCCCATCTTTATGCATCTGTCTCTCGCTGTGATCAAGGATTCTCTTTTTATTTTTGTCTGTCTTTATCTCCATAGATCTACGTGGTGAAAAGAAGGTGTGATTGTAGTGTGTTTGGCTGTCCTAATTTAACCAACAGAGGTAATAGCAGCAGTGAGGATGCAGCAGCACTGGCCATCAAAAGAGTTACGAACTTGCCAGGGATCTTGTGTGTATATTTCAAGGTGTGTTGACACTGTAGCCACTGCTGCTTGCAGAGATACTCAGAGATAGCTGTTAATAATTTCACAGTGACTGAATTGTTACGTAGCAATGGACAAGTTAAATAACTTCCACAGAGTTTATTCTGCTTCTTGGGTGAGTTTTGCAGCTTGTCCTGAGTACCATGCTCTATGGGATGCACTTATTTTAGTGAGCAGGAAACAGTGATAGCATTTTGGATGAGCAATATGAATATTCATCCAGATACATCCTCAGCACATATGGAATCAATGCTAAGAGACTAAAGATAGAAAATGAGGCAAACAAAAAGAAGACAGGCTTCTGTGTAGAGCAGCATAATGGCTGGCATGTCAGGAGAGGGATGGGGACAAAGCAATATTTCCACTCCAGTGCTGGAAGTATGAGCCCATGCCAGAAAAATGATGACCAGGGCTGTTAAAACCCTCCCAGGGTGCCTGATTCTGGAAGAAACAACGTGCTGGCAGGGGCTGTGTCATGCTGCAGAACAACCTGCCACTGACTCAGAAGTGGTAGAAATAGAGCATGAAAACTGGGCCTCAAACCCCGAATGACGATCTCCGGATGTTACCTGCCACAGACTGATCCCTAGGGCTCTCCTGCTTTACCCTGTGGCATGGCTTATGTAAGCTGTCACACCGAGGAAGGTCCATAGAGCTGAACTGAGTGTCTGGGCTCTGCAGTGGCAGCCAGTACTTCTCACTGAACTGTGCCTGCTTGGTGGAGTCTACAATTTGGTTCTGCCATCCTTGCAGGTGGTTTTTGGATGCTGAACCAGACGCCACCTTTCTGTGCTAATTCTCTTTCATGAAAAAGAGCTCAGTTCCCATTTAGTTCAGCAGAACTGGACCTTTGGACTTGAAAATAAACTCAGTCTTTCAGCTAACAAAATTTGTCATCGGGATTTCTTCTTACATTCTACTTTGAACATCATTTCTACATGCTGCTAATTTGGATAGGGCAATGGGAATGACCTGCACATGGAGTTGGCAAGATGACCCTTGTATTATAAATAGCTGGCTGCGGTGTGCAGTATGTGTTCTAAATGAGATACACTGAGGTTTTTCAGGAGTTATTCAGGTGTGCTCCCCATATAGGTGTCGACTGACTTTGTATCAGTAGCCAGTGGAGCTTTGCCACAAGAGATGTGATCCAGACTTGGGACAAGTGTCTGGCTTGGATCTTTCCGAATCAGTGTTTTAGCGACACCCAGAAAAGCACTGGGAGTTTTGGCAAAGCAGGAACGATGAAATAAGCTATCTGAAAGTGAGGCCATTTGTAGCGTGGCTCTGAATTTGAGGAGTGTTTTCCGCAGGTGAGTTTGGAATGCCAGAGCCTCCTTCCCCCGTCGGGGCCGCGGCACTGCAGCAGCCCCACCTGCTGTTGGACGGGGAGGACGCGGCTCCGTCCTTGCCAGCGGGCTGGGTCTGTCACTGAAGTCACTCACTGCACATTACCCTATCTCTTATCACCCTCTTTTACTCCCCGTTCTCCCTTTTACACCCAATTCTTTGCGGTCCTTATGTTTGTCATCTCTTATGTTGATTCAAAGCTCTTTGAGGTAGGAAGGATATCTTATCTCTGCTTGTAAAGCACTGAGCAAATTTACACATACTGTAAGTGCTTGATACTAATAACAACACTAATCTTTTGCTTTTACTAGCATTTAATTTCAATAGCTCTTTGTGAATCTGAATGACAAAAAGTTACAAAGGCAAAGGTATAATTAAAATTCCTGAAAAGGTTTTATTCTATACTGAGGAGGGTGATTTTATGTTGTGAGGTTGTTTTTTTTTTTCTGTTTAGAATTGAGACCACCATAAACAAGTCTTTCCAGAATAACAGTGAAAATAAATGAGACTTCTAAATTGACAATACTTGTTAAAAGGACACAGTGATAAACGATGTATTAATACTTTTTCTTACATTATTCTGCTACTTTTATGAGTTTGAGATGAGCACAGTACCTAAGTAAGGCTTATTTACACAATTTGGGATGCGGGTACTTCTGGAGCAGAAAAAGATTTTGATGTCTAAAGGCTTTGTTTTATACTTATAGTTTATATGTATTTAAGGACAAAGTATGCAAGATACTTCAGCTCATGACTGTTTTCAATAACAGTTTTGTTTCCATGAACATGGGTGTTGCTAAATCAGGATCTAGACCATCAGCTTTTTCTTGGAAAAAATCCTACGGTTAAAACAATCACTATATCCCCAAGTATCTTATTTTAGAAGAGTTTGTTATCTCATAGTGTGACATATTGCATTGCTTTTGGGAGCAGGGAGAGACCCAAAACTTGCCTCTGGAATGAGATTCCAAAATTTTGTTTATGAGGATTCTTCAGACTCGTCCATTAGAAATGTGGAATTGAGAATGCATGCATGTATGTGTTGTTATTCTTTCTTATAGGATATGATGGGCACAGGCAGAAGTAGAGGGAAAAGATGTTGTTATTTAGTTTGGGAGAGTGTGGTGATATTGATAAAACTTTTTTCTAAAGCCAGTAGAATTAAAATTCTGGCATTATCTGAGATGGACGAACCTTCTTCCGAGATACCTACTCTGAAAAAAGCCAATTGAGCAGGCTTCAGATTACATGGTGGCACCCTTTGTATTTGTGATACAGCATGTGTTTTACACCTGGACTTGTAAATTTTTTATTAAAAATCTGCTATTAAGCCTTTATATGTCAATTTGATAGGCTGATAGGATAGTTAATAGATAATGTTGAGCATCTGCTCATTTTCTGCACATTGAAAGTGGGATTCATTAGTGAAGAAAGATTTTAAAGTACTGTAAAACAAAAAACTTCTTAACAGATAACAGAGGTATTTATTTTATTCATGAATATAATACACTTTCTCTCAAAAGATAATTTAGACCTTAATTTTTAAAAAGGATGTTTGGATTTCTTAGATGAGTAAATGTGTTTGCCTGTGTCTCTGCCTGATCTGCTTTGTGCCTGTGTAACCCAGCAGGGAAAGCACAGCACTTTTTGATATTCTCAGCTGGGGTGAATGTACCTTGCTTTGAAGATGAGGGAGGCACAGTAGTAGTTCATATGCCATGTGCAGGCTCTCCACAGAGGTTACACTTTACCCTGCAAGAACTTAAAATGTCATCACTGCCACAAAGTGCAGTGAGTCCAAAAACTCACTGCAAGACATACAAAATAAAGAGGAAGGAGAACAATGTAGCTGTTCTGTTTCTTTATGTCTTTTGAAATACGACCATAAATCATATCTATACATTAGATTCGTAGATACACATGATGTTTCACCTAGTATTTATAGTACTAAGTAGCTGGAAGTTGAATTATTTGTTTTCTTAGTGTACAGCATCTCCAATGCTGGAGTCATCACAGTAGTATGTAACAGGTAAGAAGAATGCTATAGGCAAGACTGTCCTTCCCTTTCTAGTAATATTAGTATTCATTTATCCTAGAATCAAGCAGCAGCCAAGCCAAGACATCTGGTAGTAACAGCTGTGTGGCAACTAAATGTTTTGGTGTCTAATATTCCTATGTGAGTGCAAAGTAGATTCAGATGTTTGGAAAATTGCAAAAGCAATAAAGGTATGGGGTTTTTTTGTGAGGAATTCAGTAGGCAAGTGAGTCATTATACTTCTGTTTGCAAATAATGTAGTAAAGGCTGGTGAACAGGAATCTTGACCTCTGAAGGATGAAGCATCATGACAATCTTTGTGGAAAGTCTTGTTTGTCATAACCAAGTAGGGGACTCTGAAGTGATTGAATCTCTTCTTAAAATGTTTGTTAACAGCGTAGGGACTCTTTATAGACATGTTTATAAGTTTAACAAATGTATGATCATGTCTATGCATGGGCTCCTGTCAGTCTGCTCACTCAAGAATGTGGCAAAGAAAGCGTGTAGAGCAGTGTTTCATTGTTTACTCAGGGGTTTATCTAAGCATGTTAGAAAGGTCTGAGTTAGCCAACAATCTGACTATCCCTAGATTACATGGCTGAGGTAAGATTTGTAAGAGGAAGTTATTAGTTTATTAAATCTACTGCTAGAGTTGGGAAAAAAATACACAGCATGCTGGGCATACAAACCATCCTTCGGGCACTTCAGAGGGATTGATGGCAGTATCTGCTACGTTGAAAGCTCAGTGGATGTGAACTTACGTCTGTTTGGCTCAATTACTGTGCTCTGAGCAGTGTAATTTAAATATTGTGTGTTTCCGGAAGGTTAACGTTGCTGGTACACTTCATGCTCTTCACTGTAAAAAGCAAGCACTTTAAAAACAAGTGACAATCTCCCATTTGCCACTATGCAATCAGTGAAACTGCTCTGTTAAGATCGAAATTTTCAAGGCTCGAGTCAATTAGAGAGGGGTTCTTAAATTTGTTAGTCCACATGAAGCAAATGCAGAAATGACACGGTAGGACTGGTGAGAAGGGGTAGGCAGCACACCAACCAAATTGTGGGCTCGATTTATTTAGCAGTACTTTAAGGGGCAAGGCTGTGGCCTGAAGGCAGAATCACCCACCCTTGCATAGTTTAGGAACTCTTGTCAAAGGTGTGATATCACTGAGGCAAACACTTGCTGAGTGGTGGCACACGGACAGAAATTCTGCATCTTCCCTGGGAGCTGCAGTGCCACTGTTCCACTGGTGGCAATAGCCCATGTCCAACCTAGAGCAAGCCGTAGTTTTACTAGCAATGAGTAGCCTCTGTGTAAGTGCCTTGAGGTCAATGTGTGTTGACACGATGATAAAAATAATCCCTTCTCCAGGCATGTTTACACAGATTGCCAGGTAAGGTATGGAGTATAGATAAGTCTATACATTTGTCTATAGAGCAGCATTAGCACATTTCAGTGAGGGAGAGCACAGAACAGATCAGCCTCTGCTGTGAAGCTGGTCTTTGCATGGGGAATTCACCTAAGCTATTCTTGCAATATGTTCCTATAGTTATGTTCTGTGTTACAATCCCAGTCTTAAATGTCATCAGAATTTAAAGTAAAGCTCATTTTGTGCTATTTAATTTCAGATATTATTACTTGTTTCATAGCAAACTTTTTGGAAGTCCAGTTGCAATATAGCAGACTTCACAGAATGGCTATATATATTTAGATTATCTTCTTGACTTCCAATCACTTCAATTAAGTGACCTATGATTTTTATATTACAGGACATTGCAAAAGATGCACCTGCCAGTTTTATTTCTGTTTTTATATTGTTGGAAGAGGTTTGGAAGTTTGATCTAAGTGTATTCCTGAAAGTTGAGATGCTCCTCTGAATCTTTCCAATTTGCTGGAGGAAAAATATGGTGTTTGTTTTGCTGGAGGGCAGCCCAGGATCATAAAGGTCCTTTTGAGACTTACAACCTTTGATTCTTGGAATCAAAATGTAGAGCCCAAATTATGAGCACCTATATGGGGGTTTCTAGTGAACTCAGTGAAAATCTTGTAAGAAATATGTGCTGTCACAAGCTGTATTGTCTTCTTGACAGATCAAAAATATCATGCATCAACATTTATCATGGAATAGATCTATTTTTGACTCAGGAGCATATGAGCAGAAGCTGGACATGACAGAATGCAAGAGAAAATGAAGTATGAACAAGGGAAATTCTTTCTTTAGCCATTTATAGGGTAGCTATTTGTCAACATCTGGTAAGTATGTATCTATTTTAAGGAGGAGAAGAACATTTGAAATGTGCCACTCATATGTGATTTGAGTCCTAAATGTAGCTTGTGGTTATGATTCTGTCTTTAGCATATTGCTGTGTGCTGCCCCAAAGCCTTTAGGTCACATAAACTTATCTCAGATTTAATCTTCTTTCATTTGTAGTATTAATTCAGGAGTTGTTACAGTTTATTTGCTTAAAAAAAATCTGTGTGATTTTTCTTTGCATTTTGCAAACCTCATCATTTTGGAATCCTAAATGAACTGTTAAAAGAACTATTTATTATAACCCTATTATATGGATATATTTTGACAAAGAATGTGCATGAGCTTGATGGTGCATCAAAGCAAAAAAAAAAAACAAAATGGGCTTTGACTTTAAGGAAAAGACTTGAACCACTGTCAAGATCAAAGTATATTTCTTGTACTGGAGTCCTGATTCAGCAAAGCATGTAAGAAAGAATTTCAGACACAGTGAGCTTTGGTGGCAGCCACTGAACATGATTGCATTTACTGCTGAGGTTCTTACTTCTCAGAAATCTCAACAAAACAACCACAACCAAAATATTATAATCTTTCTCCATTTTCACATCCTTGCATAGCATTTCTTACACAGTTTGCATTATTCATAATGAATTGCTTTAATCAGGAGGACTTAAAGTTTTAAAAGTTCCTGCATTTGCAGATCTGTTTCTCTTCATAAATGTGCTTAGGTGATGGGAAACAGCTCCTATGCTTTTCCATGTCCTTGTAATCTTTTAATCAAATAGTAATGCTTTTTGCAATAGACTCACTCACTGCTCTTCCTCCCTCTTCATCACCAAGAGTCTGAGCATATGTATGCTGACAGCAAATAAATGAAAGCAGTACTTTTTTCCTTAATGGAAAATGCCTGGTAAGACACTCTGATTCCCTACATCCCTCTTTGTTTTGCAAGCAGACCAATGAGGTCTTTCAGCCAGACAAATGTTTTATGGCAATAGTGCTTTATGTTTTCTTAACACCCTTCTTCTAAGGGTCTAAAATGCTTTACAGCACTAATAAATTAAGCCTTACAACATCCTATGTGGTAGGTAACTATTATATCCATTTTATGGGTGCCAGACTTCGTGGAATAAACTGCATTCAACGTGCCAGCACACTATGAGCAGTCATTGGGGGTTGCATCCCAGAATAATCATGTGAATGCTGTCTACAATGGAGTCTATAAAAGAGGAACCTACGAGGCAAAGCACTAGGACTTTTAGGAGCAGTGTTTGTCTTTGGGCCATGTGCAGAGACCTTTAAAAATAAAGTTGGTGAGGAAAGCTGTGATTAAACACCAAGAAAAGTCTTGGAAAAAATTCACGATGAAAAACCCTAATAAATGATGAAATGAAGGTTCATCAGTCTGGAAAGAAAGATGGTGTTGAAGAAGGTCTGGGGGAATCAAAGGAAAGGTTTTAGAGTGGAGGAGGCACGGGCAGATTTTCTCATCTGCAATTCAAAATGTAAAGGAGTGTCTGGCCTCCCCATAATACTTCAGCTGAGATAAAAGCAAGTCATGACTGTTGTTAATGACACTCATTGCCAACCTGAAACCTAAATAACTATAGGCAGCTGTTCTAACTTAACTTTTAAATCACCAGACTTGAGCTGCAGCTCTGGATGGTTGAATGAATGGTTCAAAGACTTCAACGAGGTATTTATGTCTGAAATAGGCACCTGACTGGTGACACCCCACAAGCCCATGCAGGTGTGCTAAACTTCTCACCATCTCTTTTGCCTATGTCCCTTTGGAGCCTGCAAGGACAATGACCACTTAGGTTTGAGGAAACACTGAATAGTGGAGGAAACTGTGACACTGAACATGTAAACCCTCAGGAACAGAAAAACCCAAACTAGTTTGAAAATTAAGCTCATTCTATGGACAGGCATGTGGGGTGTGATGGTCTGGACTAGCAGGGCTCAAGACATTGATTAAGGAGGGATCCCTCCCAAGATAAATTAACATCATATGATAAACTCAGTGCTTCATGGCATGCTTTTTCTTAAGTTGTTAAAAGAATCCTATCATAGAGGAATAACCTCTTTATTCTGTTAAGATGAAGGAAGAAATGCAGACACCAAGGAATATCTTCTGTTCTGAAATATTCATAAGTTTTTTTGTTTTCTTTTTCTACTGACACAAACAGTCAAAAAGCAGCCTGGAGGAAATGTCCTTCGCTTTTGGAAAATGAGTTGGTAATTTATTCACATAAGGCCATGTAGTCATTTTGAATTAGCACATTGTGGAATCTACTAATAAAATGAAGTCAGTTTACATTTTAAACAACCTTTAATATTTGTAAAAGTAAATATCCCTTAATTTCTCAGCAATTTAGATGTAATGGAAATTGTCAGAAATTTTAATTTCTCCCCGTTTAGCTCACTCACAATGGCTGTCAAACAGTCAAGTGATATGACGTAAAGTACTGCTAATCGTTTCAGCACAAGACAGTACTTCAAAGGTAAGGCAAAGGATGTGCAGACACTAATGAAATTTTATTATCAGAACATAGAATTAGAATTGTGACAAGAGACAATGGTGGCAGTGACATGCAGCTAGAATGTTAAGCTGCTGAAATCTCCAGGCTGAGTCTCGCAGACAAAAATAGCTAGAGCTACAGACTTCTTAATAGTCTCAAATGGAAATTGAATGGGCTCAATTAATCAAACGAACAAAATATAGGAAATTGCAGAAAGGGCTCATTCTATATTTTCAGGCTATTAACCTGCATGGCCATTATATCCTGTTATAATGGTGAGGTTTGAAATCCATGTGTTGCTTCTCTGAGAGTACATGTTTATGTAATTCATAGGAAAGCATGGAAAGAATGTAGGAAATCATGGCATGATAATTTTTGTAAGCACATGCTTTGGCAGACCCCACCAAGGGTGGGTCTTATTTCACATGATCAAGCCAATTCTGCCTGTGAAATAGAACTGTGCATTTCTGAATATGTGATCATGAGAAGTTTGCTTCAGAGCAGGTGACTGGTCCCCAGCATATTGAAGGTCAAACAATGAATTTACCTGCCCTGTGGGCATCCCTTACTATTTTGGTGTTCACTAAAACAGTGTGTACTTTACAAAAACCTATGAGAATCTGTCAGGTGTTAAAGAAGAAACAGCTTTGATGTTAGTGGGCTCACTTGAATTCAGTCCTAAAATATCTCACTGTTCTCAGGACATTCTTCTAATCCTCTGAACTGTGGTATGTGTCCTGTTGCCTTGTGAGCCTCAGCAGCTGCAAGGGGAAATTAAAAATGCCACATGGGATTTATTAGGTTTACTTTCTTTTGAATGTGAGTTAAAGTGGAGTAAGAGTAATCAAAGCCTGGAAGATTGTCTCTCTAGTCCCATCTACAACAACATCAGAGATAAAAAATTATTTGAGGAGGGTTGGAGACAAAAGATACCCATTATTATATTCTGTAAGTGTGTTTTGGGCCCTTTTAGGGAATATCTGTTCCCTAGGAGTTCTGTACAAATATGAGAGCTTTATGAAAACTCACACCCAGCCTGGATGTGATAGGAAGGAGCTCTGCTGCAACTTGCACAGGACACAACCCAGCAGGAAGTCTGCAGTGTCAGGCACTGGCTTTCCTTCCTTTACCTGAGACTAGCTATTGGCATTGGGGAAGGACACAGAAGTGTTTTGAGTGTAGAACTGAGACTAGAAATTGTCACCAAGCTCCTCCAGTGTGCTGGTGTCCTTTGAATACGATTTCTAACTTAATTTTAAGTGGGGATGGAAGGTGTATTGTTTTTTTAGGAGATACTTTGCACCCTGACAGATCTCTCAGTAAGAAGGGAGGCTTTCCTCTGCATAAAGAAAAGGTCACAAAAATCATGTAATTTATTAGCCCCACCATGTAATTCTATGAAACAGGCAATAAAACTGTTTTCTAATGGGTAGGGCCATAGTATATATGACTAAGCTGTTGGTTTGGCCTGGGAGGATGGGCCAGATTTTGAGTCCTCGTCAAGGCTGCCTGTACCTGGTGCTTTCTGCTCAGAGCCTGCTGCATTTTCATTCCAGGGAATGTGACTGTATCCCCCTGTCCCATTTCCTCTTCTCTTTCTATGGCGGCTGCATTTTATCTTTCCCATTTTTCTCTCTCTCTGTCTCTTGCATTTTCTTTCTCTGTAGTTTTTATTCTTGTGAAGGGCATCTCCAGAGAGTTGAAAATAGATAATTCATGTTCCCTCGTGCTATTTCCTGTGCCACAGTGCCATTCCCCTGCCAGTGTGGAGTGTAAACATGTAAGGATTCAAGCTCTGCTAGTACAGATACTTGCCAAGGGCAAACTGTAACCCAGAGTGCTTGATCATTAGCTGAAAGCAAACTGCACATCGTACATGCACATATGTTGTCTGTTTACAGTTTTGATTCCATTGCTAAGTTATGCAAGTCTACCAGTCAGGGAACAAAACCAATACCACATATGTTTGGTGACTAACCAAAAACATGATTTGTCCTCACAATAAAAAAGCAGGTGAAAAAGAGTCGAAAGCTTGTATTCCACTTAGCAATGCAGTTTGGAACAGAGGTGACACATGGCTTGAAAATATTTTGGGTGTTATGTTAACAGAGAAAGCAGAGTGAATTCTGAATGGGCAATATTCAGTTGTGTTGCTGCAGGGAGAGCAAACAGTGCCACATGGCTCGTGCAATGCAGCCAGCGCTGTGCCTACACTGAATATCTGCAGCAAACTGCTCAGCAAAGCTACCTGCTAAGTAACAGTCCCCACTAAGCCTCAGCTTCTCACAGTTAGTTCAGATGCAGCTGAATGCATCAGAAAAGTTCACGTAAAGTGAATCCTTGTGACTTGTTTGCTCAGGAAAGAAGAGGCTTTCTGTTCTACAAGCCCTCACCTGGAGCTGAAGGTTCTGGACCACAGTGACATGGCCTCTCGCTTAGTCCCTGTAACCTGGGGGTGGCAGCAATCCCCTCGCTACTGAGGATGCTGGAGAATTAATGAATTGCAGACTATGATACACATGGGATCACCAAGATGTTTAAAATGGATGAGTCTGTGATGCTGCCTGTTGTATCCACTACCAGCTCCTCCAATACCTTAAAGCCTCCATCAGTGATGTCAGGGAAGCTTTATGAGAATGTAGAGTCTCACCACAAGGGCAAAGGAATATGTGACTGCCTGGTAGAAAGCTTCTTAGCTTCCTGTGGTATTCTTGGGCAATAAGCTTCTCTTGATCTGCAAAACCTCTTTCATGTAACATTCACATGTATCTTGGAAGGACTGTTAGTTCGATGAAAGGGGATTCAAGGAAAATCCAGATTAAAAATGCGTTCTTATTGGGAGCAAGAAATTGTTGTCCTGGCAACAGCAGGAATCTCTATTTTTCTTAATTTTTATATTTTTTTCTTTTTTTTTTTCCTCTTTTCTCCCCCTCTTTTTTTTTTTTATTTTTTTTTTTTTTTTTTTTTTT